>WAAF01015816.1:113838-415011 GCA_013400475.1 Tricholaema leucomelas
TTGCTTGGGGTTGTTGTGGCCAAAGTGCAGAACCCTGCACTTGGCCTTGTTAAATTTCATCCCACTGGCCTCTGCCCACCCATCCAGCCTGTCCAGGTCCCTCTGCAGGGCTCTCCTACCTTCCAACAGATCAACACCTGCTCCTAGCTTGGTGTCATCTGCAAACTTAATGATGCTGGACTCAATTCCCTCATCCAGATCATCAATAAAGATACTGAACAGGACCAGGCCCAGTACTGATCCCTGGGGAACACCAGTGGGCTGCAAGGGGCAAACACAGGGCAACTTGTACTCCTCTGGACCAAGAAGGGTGACCATAAATTGCACCTGCCATAATTCCCACCACAATGTTGTCTATTTAGCAAAACAAGCAGATTTCCCTAGAAGCACACACCAAGCATCCTCCTACCAGCATGCTGCCAGCAAGGACACTGAAAAACCTGCAGCTACTCAAACCTTAGCAAAGGGAAAACTCTTCACAGAAAAGGGGAGCACTTACTTCATCTGATCAAGTAAGGAATACGCTTCAATCAGTGAATGCACCATACTGGCCTAAAAAAAAAAGGAATTAAGACCATGAGGGCAGCTCTAGCGCAGGGTTCAGACACACAGCAGCTGGGGCATAAGTAACCCGCAGAGCAGGCGTGCCTGTGAATTCTCCCAGCAGCACAGCTAAACTGCCACCTGCCTGACCAGGCTGGGTCCCGGGGCAGGGACTCCCCCGCGGAGGGGACGCCGCCCAGCAGGGCAGCTGGGGGCGCTCCCGGTGCGTCAGCGACCGGCACCGCAGCGCACAGCCTCTGGAGGCCGGGGGTCCGAAGCGCCCCTTGTGTGTTCCCGCCCCGCCAGAAGCAGCCTGCAGGCACCGCCCGGCCCTTCCTCTCTCTTCACACCCCCGCCAAGGGCAGGGACGCGCCCGCACTGCCGCCCCCCAGCTCCTCGCACCCTTCCGCTGTCCCGGACACCGTCTACCCCCCACAAAGCTCCCGGGCAGCCTCCCGTGAGTCCCTCCGACCTCGGGCCTCAGCCCTGCGTCCCCAGTACCCCCGAGCCGGGGTCTCACCGGGCCCACCCCCCTCACCCCTCCCGGCCCGCAGTCCCTGGCGCGGCGCTGACCCGCTTGGGCACTTTGCAGAGGGAGTCGCAGAGGGCCAGGTACTCCGGGCTGTACACGTACACCGGCGGCGCCGCCGCCATCAGCGCCGCACGCCCGGGGCACGCCGGGAGGAGCCGCTCCGGCCCGGAGCACGCCGGGAGCCGTAGTCCTGCCCCTCCCCGGCGGGGTCGTGAGTCCTCCGGCAGTCCGAGCTCCGCCCGCAGCGCCGGGAACCTTTCCCTCCCGGCCAGCGAGAACAGGTGGCACACGCGTGTTAGCGATGTTTTATTGAGACCCACCCCACGCAGCACCGCGTGGCGCTTCTTCCGTAAAAGCTAACACCTCTCATTACAAAAGGCCCGAGGCTGGCATGCACCGACCTGGAGGCCTCTCGCCAGAAGGGTGCAACGCTGGGCGCCGCTGCCCACAGGAGACCCAAAAGGTGCCCAGTGCTTTCTACCATGGCTCCCTGTGCTCAGTGTCAGCGCCCTGACGATTCCCAAATGCAGGCCTCTCCTGTCTTGGGACACACAAGTCAGGCTGGGGCTCTCTGTCTGGAGGCAGTTGTGGAACTACCTTTGTGTGCTATTACAGAGCAGCTGCTACCTCAAGCAGCAGCCCTGACACCTCTTAGCTACTGTCAAGCCCAACTTGAACGCCAAACAGCACTGGAGATAAGAGACACAGGCAAACGGTAGTGAAAGGAGCTGCCCCAGCACAGGCTGACCCACGGCGGAGCTGCAGCCCTTGGTGTAGCACTGCAGCCATGCTCACAGCCATGAAAGCAGTGGCAGCTGGAGCACAGCCCCCAGAGCAGGCTGAAGTGGAACGTTGCCTGCACCAGGCCAGCTCAAGAGGCAGTTCAGTTTGTGGTCATCACCCTACGAGAGGGAGCTTAGCTTTAGTCTCCACCCAGCAGAAAGCCATATCCTCTGCACTCATCAGAATGCATGTAGCAACTCAGAGCGAGCTCCCACGAACATAATACAGCCACCTAGGTCTCAGGCTGCAGGCTGTGCCAGAGCCTTTCACTGCAAACAGCTGGCAGGAGTGAGAACATACTCAGAGTAGTGGACAATCTGCTCAGCCTACTGGCATAGCTACAGGAAGAAGTGGAAAGGTAAATGAGCATCAGGGAGTCAGACATAGAGATGGAGGAGCTTGGCTCCACCTGCCTCAAGATAGAAACAACCATGAGAAAGAAAAAAATCCAGTGGCAAACGGCATCCCTCAGGGGCCTGTATTATGACCAGTACTGTTTAATATCTTCATCAATGATAAAGTGAGACCAGGTACCCTCAGCAAGTTTGCAGATGACACCAAGCTGAGTGGTGTGGTGACACACCTGAAGGATGGGATGCCATCTAGAGGGACTTGGACAATCTTGAGAAATGGGCCTGTATGAACCTTGTGAGGCAAGGCCAAGTGCAAGGTCCTGCACCTAGGTTAGGGCAGCTCCCAGTACCAATCCAGACTGGGGACAAAGGGATTGAGAGCAGCCCTGCGGAGAACGAACTGGAGGTACTGGTGAATGAAAAGCCAGACGCTCTCTAGCAGTGCAAAGTGGCAGCCCAGAAAGCCAACTGTATCCTGGGTTGCATCACCAGCAGCATGGGCAGCAGGTGGAAGGAGGAGATTCCGCCCCTCTGCTCCACTCCAGTAAGACTGCTCTGGAGCAATGCATCCAAATCTGGAGTCCTTGGCACAAAAATGGTCTGAGGGCTGGCAGCCATCTGCCAGGAAGAAAGGCTCAGAGACTTGGGGTTCAACCTCGAGAAGCAAAGGTTCTGGAAAGACCTTATTCTGGCTTTTCAATACTCAAAGGTGGCGTGTAAGGCAGGGACAGTTGTTTTAGCAGGGCCTGTTGTGACAGAACAAGGAATGATGGCTTAAACTAAAAAGGGGAGATTTAGAGACTAGACAGAAGGACGAAATGTTTGACACTGAGGGTGTGAGGCACTGGCCTAAGTTGCCCAGAGAGGTAGAAGCCTCATCCCTTGAACCATTCCAGGTCAAGTTGTTTGGGGGTCTGAACAACTTGTTCTAGTTACAGATGTAGGGCCATGAAGATGCTCAGAGGGCTGGAGCACCTCTTCTATGAGGACAGGTTACAAGAGTTGGGGCTTTTCAGCCTGGAGAAGAGAAGGCTTTGAGGAGACCTTGTAGCGGCCTTTGAGTATCTGAAGGGGACCTAAAGGAAGGCTGGGGAGGGACTATTTACAAGGTCTTGTAATGACCAGAGAAGAGGTAATGGGTTTAAACTTGAAGAGGGGAGATTTAAACTAGATGTCAGGAAGTTCTTTACAGTGAGGGTGGTGAGACACTGGCACAGGTTCCCATGGGATGGTTGCCAATGCTCCCTCCCTGAAGGAGTTCCAAGACCAGGTTAGATGAGGTCTTGAGCAACCTCTTCTAGTGGGAGGTGTCCCTGCTATGGCATGGGGTTGGAACTGGATGATCCTTGAGGTCCCTTCCAACCTAAACCATTCTACAGTTCTATGATTTTACATCCCTGCTGTCAGCAACGTTGGACTAGATGACCTTTGAGGGTTCCTTCCAACCCAAAACATCCTGTGATTCCCTAAGCCCACCCCTTCAAGTGCTTTGTGGTGTGTGTACCTGATTCCTATCAATTCAACCGCACTGTCTTACATGGTGTCTGACCTACAGCACAGAGCAGAGCTGAGGCCCACACTACAGCACCACCCTTCTCCTGTGCAAGGCTGTGGGAGCTGGAGCAGAGGCCAGAGTTGAGCATCAAGAGCACACTGGTGATGACACAGCTAATGCTGAGCCAAGCAGCCAGCTC
Source organism: Tricholaema leucomelas (assembly GCA_013400475.1). Classification (NCBI taxonomy): domain Eukaryota; kingdom Metazoa; phylum Chordata; class Aves; order Piciformes; family Lybiidae; genus Tricholaema lacrymosa; species Tricholaema leucomelas. The sequence goes on from WAAF01015816.1 coordinate 117,744, forward strand.
AGAGCTACTTCACAGGCCACATATGAACTTGGCAGATGGCATGGAGGGACTGCCACTGGCACCTCCCAGCCAGGCAGCAGCACTGTCCTCATAGCTTGGTGGTAACACCTGCGGATGCTGCTGGCTCTGATAGCCTCCCCAGCTTAGTACACAGGACTCCTGAGGGAGGCACAATGGGTTGCCTACTTATAATCTGTGTCTGGGTTTTGATTTTAGGTGTGTTAGGAGGGAAGCTCAGGCAGCATTCCCTGTTCTAACAAAACTTTTCCATCAGCAGCAGGAAGAGCAAGAGCTCAGGGGTACACTAATATAAACCCTGCAGATTTGTAATAAAAAGCAGAACACAACAGATTAAAACTTCAGATCTGCTGGAGGCAGGGAGAGCCGAGCCAGCCAGGGAGCACTACACTGCTGATCACACACACCTGCTAAGTGGGTCTCTTTCCACCTACCTCCCTCAAACATAGCCTCCTGTGGGGGCGATGGCCCAGGAGGAGTCACATAGGTAGACACTTTCAACACCAGCCCAGCCTCTCCCTGCCAGTCCTTGCTCCACAGGCCACACACTGATCCAGGTCAGCTCAGCACATGTGCCTCCTGCAGAACTCCTCAGGAGAGCCACTCACCCACCAAAAGGCCAGGACTGGGAGGGGAGAGGGCCACACAGGCTGCTTGCAAACTAGCTTAATGCCCATCTTTTAAAAGCTGCATGAAACAACCCACCCACGGGACCTGCACAGCCTGGGGAGAGGAGCCACAAAGAGCTACTGCATGGAGCAGCTGTCGGTGGGCAGGAAGTCATAGACGTACATGGCCACCGACTTGGACAGGTAGGTCAGGGTGCCAAACCGACCGCTCGGCGCGCTGTCATACAGCAGGCAGCAGATGCCCGTCGACGGATCCCTCTCCAGCATGTGGTCGTCGGCACCCAGGGCTTTCTGCATTTTGGAGAAGAAATAAGAAAGGCAGCATTAGGAGCAAAGGCAGCCCCTTCACCAGCTTCCATGCCAAGCATCTTCTGTTGCACCTGAAGTGTGACAGATTGATGGTGAGCAGCAGGAGGACACTACAAGTTTGCTCTGCCTCATGAACACAATGCAGACAGCAAGGCAGGGCTCTCCCAGTGGGTGAACTCTGCATAGCCACAGAGAACACAGCTAGCAGCCTCTGCATGAAACCAGACCCCTACCTGCTCCTCATAGAAGAGGTCATTGGCCATGTGCAGGATCTTTTCCACAGCTATGATGCTGCCAATGGTGTGCACCTCCACATCCACCAGCATGGTGAGTACTAAGATAGCCTCCACCAGCAGCTGCCTGTACTCTGGCTGCGGCACACGGTTGAGGACCGACTCCACATGCACAGCAAACTTCATTTCTCCTGGGGTCATCTGTGAGGAGGGAGAAGCAAGTGCACCTTGAGCACCACACTGCCAGCACAAATCCCAAGCTCTGCTGGGCACTCACCTTGGGCAACCCAGCACCACACATCTGCCCCACTTCCCCTTTACACAAACCTACCTCTCTGGTTGTTGAAGAGGGAAGAACAAAGCCCTCCACGGAAAGGCCATGGCACTGCAGAACAAGAAGGCCATGGTTATGCCCTGGAAAAGCACTGTGCTAAAACACACAGGTCCAGCTCACCAACAAGCTCACAACTTTAGCACTGATGTGCTGCTCACACACCACATCTCTACCTCCTGACTCTTTGCACAGCATCGCTCCTTTCCCACCAGCTCAGCATCAGCCAGAGCCATCTCGCACACAGCACAGGGCTCTTCTCCCTGGCTTATGCCAAGAACAAGCCATGCCCAGAGCTGCTTCAACTGTGGCTCCAGCCTCCAGCCCTGTCTCTGAACCTCTTGCAAGGTTCAGAACACTATGAAGTAGGTCCTGCATGCTCCAAAGCAGCTCCAGTTTTTTCTCCAGCTTTCCAAGGCTAGCTGCAGGCCTTGTCCATGAAGCACCTATCTACACAACATCAGGGACCAGCCCTGGGTGCCCAAGTCCCCCTGACAAGCCTGGTGCCTGGGACCACAGGCTCATATGCATGGAGATATGCCAGACACATGTGCAGCTCACCTTCTGCAAGACCTTCCAGACCTTCTGGTAGAAGCCCACAGGGACACGGTTGAGGGCCCCATCCAGGCGCCGTCTCCGCTGCCACTGGCCCTGGCGGCTGTCCTTACTGCGCTGATCTTCCAGCATGCTTGAAAGGGAACCCTTGCCCAGCAGCTCTGAGTGTGCAGCAGACTAGGCAGATGAAACAAGGACCACAGAGATGGATGAAAAGTTAAATAGCTCACAAGAATGCAGCCTGCTGCTGCCTAACAGTTTGTGCTCACCCAGCCTGGTTCCCAGGACAGAGCTGCCACCTCCTGCCCCCAGGCAAAGGCCACCCTGAAGCCCCAACTCCCTGTTGCACCCCCCAGAGCACAGCTCCTTTCTGCAGGCATGAACAAGACAGACCCCCATGCATGCAGCCAATAAACACAGGTTACCAGAGATTTCAGGTCACCATCTGCAGACTGAAAACTGAGGGGCTGAAGGAGAAAGAGAGAGACAAAAATCAGACTATGATGGAGCAGGGCAGCCATCACAGCAAGCTGAGCAGCAACAGCACAGAACAAGCTTGGGTTAGTTGTCCCAGGGGCCACAGTTAGCTGGGAATTGAGAGGCAGTTTCCAAAGCTGAGCTGCAGAATGCCACATCAGCATCAGAAGGACTTCACCAGAGCACTGAGTGGCTATGGGGCCTCCACATGGCCTACAAACAGCAGGCTTGTGCCAGCCAGCACACAGAAGCAGGACTGCTATTGCTCTGTTGGCTGCTGGCATGGGCAGGGGTTTAGTCTCAGGCAGATTGGAGGGCCAGCAGCAAGGTCACTACCCATGGACAACCCTCCTCACAACTTCTATGGTCCCTCTGTGCCAGGCTTCACACTGCAGCAGGTTGGTTATAAACCTTCCACAACGGTCTGCTCCTTGCAGACCCTTTGAGGATGGCCCCCTCCTAGAGCCCAGGATTCCTCCTGGACACGCACCAGGCACCAGAGGAGGTCGTTGTCATGTATAGCTGGGCAGAAGCCTCTTCCTCCAGAGAAGACATAATTGGGAAGGCTACAGGCAGCAGCCAGCAATCACCAGTGAACCGTTGGTCAGGACCATGGCTGCTCATGGCACCACACCTGCCCAGCAGGCTTTTTAGGGTATAATGCAAGCTATTCAGCCACAGCAGCTATGGAGCACAGCTCCCACACGGTTGTAATATCACTACACCCACGACTTAGACAAGCCTTCCTCCCTACAGTCCAGAGGTGGCAGGTCCCACTCCAAGGGGATCTCTCCAAAGGCTGTTGGGTAGTGGGCACCCACAGCCATGCTGACCTCCTCCCAAAGAGCCAGCCTCCTTCCCCTATCCTGAACCTGAGCCTGTAGAGAGGGAAAGGCAGTGCATTGCTGCAGCAGGTCACTCAGGGGGGTTGCTTAGGAAAGCTTAGCTCCTGCATGCTCAGAAACGACCCTGGTGTGTGGCACAGGGGGGATAAAAGCTGAAGCTGTGGGAAGACCAAGCTGGCTTCACTTTACTCACGTTCAGAGACTGCCTACGTTTATCCAATTGCTGCAAGAGAAGGAAATGAAGTTTCTGTTGCTGGAAGAGGCCCACCAGGACACCAGCCATGCCTGGGTCCTCCCCATCCCTGCACCTTTTCAAGCAGCCCTGTGCAACTCCTGTACTGCACTGCCAGAGCAACTCTCCCATCTCCACTAACATATTTACCTCACTTCTATCCCCCAAGGTACAACTAGAGCCAAAAGTAGTTCCTAGAAGTAGCTGCAAGTTCTCTGAAGCCCAGGAGAGAACTCCCTCCTGCTCTCTCATAAATCACCCAGAAAACCTGGCAGAAGCAGCCTGCACCACCTGCCCTCACCTGTTTGATCTCACTTTTCAGCCTGATGAGGCCAGTACGCTCAGGCTTGGTGGCCCCAGCAGCCTCCACCTCACGGATGGAGACAGCGGTGGTGAGAGACGAGTCGACCGATCGCACTGGAGAGGAAGAGAGGTCTAGAGTGGGTACTGTGGCTCAGGGCATGGATGTCCCTTGTCACTGCTCAAGCACTGGTACCTCTGCACACCTTTGCCCACTTTCCCAACCACCACTGGAGATCCACAAGTACAGCAGGCAACTGCTTTTAACTCAGGTCTGACCAGGACAAGCGCTGAACTAAGCAAAGCCCCAGTAGCCACAGGACTCAGGCTTGATCTCCAGAAACTGGCTCAGCATCACCCTGCTGAAGAGTACAGCTTCTCACTGGACCAGCGCACAGCACAAGCAGCTGTGCTGAACACACAGGACAGGCACATCCCACAAAGCTGGGAACATGTGGAGATGGTCGCACTCCACACCAGCCCAGAAATGCTCTCACAACCCTGCTGAGACACTCACCACTCTTTTCCACCCCAAACTCTTTGCCAGACAGGATGTGGTAGAGAAGACTCTTCATGTCTGATGGGCTGAGATTCATCAGGTTCTCGGTGGCTTCTCTAGCTGGAAACAACAGTTAGGATGTCTTACCTTGCTTCACAGCCCTCCTAGGACATATCTACCCTTCATCCCATTTTGTTAGCAGAGGATGCACTAGTACAGGAGCTCATCCTCCAAGGAAATACACTAATTCCAAGTGTTGCCTACAAGGACTCTTCCCCATGCAAGCCCAACACACACGCCAGAAGAGAACCACAGTGAAATCACTGCCTGTGCTGCTCAACAACAGCTCCAGCTGCTGAACGCAGCGCTTTCATGCAGGGTCTGGTCCTGGCACTAAGATGCCCTTTTTTAACAACACTTCTCCTTCCTGACTGACAGGGCCCCTAGCACTGCAGCACCCAGCCAAGCCAGCATGCTGTGCCCACTGCACATACCCGAGCAGCGCAAGGAGTGTGCCAGCTCCGTTGCCATCACCTGGATGATGAGCCCGATGCGGATGCGGAACATCTCAGCAAAGAGCGCAGGCTGTGTGCGCATGTACATGGCTAAGTACACCATGATCTCCTGCAGGGGAAGAGGCAGATCACCAATTGCTGCTCACCAGGGCAGAAACCCAGCTGTGGAATTCCTTGTGATCCTGGCCCCTTACCTGGGTGAGGATGGCCACACTGAGGTTCTTCTCGCTGGCTTCATCAATGAGGCGAACCAGTTCCTCATAGGGGATTGGGCTAGAGAGGGAATGAATGCAGGAGCATGTGAGAGGCAGCAGAGCTAGTGATGTCCTGATCTGCACAGCCCATAGAGGAGAGAGGCAGGCTGGGGACAGCCACCCAGAGCTGCTCCTGCCCACAGACTCCAGAGCAACACCAGCCCAGTAAGTGCAGGGAGGAAGAAGCTACTCACGTAGATATAGTCTTCTCGCGTGGCTCTGGGGGCAGCCCCACTGTCAAGTGCTTCTGATGAGACAGGAGGTCAGTGCAGGCCTAGGGGCAGAAAGAATCACCAACAGCTCAGGGTTTAGGGCCTCAACATAAGGCAGAGAGAGACAGAGCTGGTGTGGCCTCATGCCTACCCCTCTTCTGCCTCTTCCCTGATGGATGCAAGCCTGTCAGAGGCTGGCTGCACAGCTCTTACCTCGTCCAGAGCTTCTACCTTCTTCTTGAGAATGCCAGAGATGTAGCGAATCAGGGCCCACTGGCGTGTGTCTCCTACCCGCACATACAGCTCAGTGAGGAGCTCCTTGACAGTGGGGCCAGGCTCACTGTCAAGCCCTGTGTGCCACTCGGGCCCCCTGCAGCACAAGAGATGCCAAGTTATGGTCAGAGATCTGCCCTGCAGCAGCTCCCTGACAGCCCCCAGGCTCCACAGGTTGGGGCACATGCATGGGTGCATCGGCTCTCTCTGCTCAGACAGCAGGTCTTGGAGCTCATCATACTTGAGGATGTGGAGCATGTAGAGGATGTCTGCTTGCTCCTGCAGCGTGGGACAGAGGCGCAGCTGGTCCACCAGGATCTTGCAGTCCACATTGCCATGCTCATCACGGGGCAGGTTCATCTCCGCATAGGGTGTGTGGCTCTGGGGAAAGGGACAGTGTCAGACACTACCAGCACTCCATGCCAAGTGCTCTCTGGTTACAGAGCCAAGGCCACTTATCCACACCTACTGCCCCCTGCCAAACACCAAGCCTTCCTCAAGCAGCCCCCACAAGGACCCTCTGGCTTCAGCCGAATGGACGGCACTGCTCAGCCAGTCTGGGAGCTCACCTTGCCTTCTGTGTCATGCTGGTGGGGTGAACTCAGCAACTTGACCGACTGCTGGGATGCCTGGAAGATCTTGCTGGGGACATACATCCCAACATCTAAAAGAAAAAGCCAAGGTTCATGCAGACACTTCTCCATACCACTGCTGGGCCTCAAACCGCCTTACATTGACACTCTGCTCCCCCACCATCCTCTGCAAAGAAGTCAGCTGTAGGAGAAGCAGACTCTGCCTACCCAGTTAGAGGAATGCCACAGGGAGCTGCCATCCCTTATCATTCAACTCTTTCCAAGAGAACTGCACAAGCACCAACTCTAAGACACCTGATGAGCAGGATTAACATGGTGCACATAATGTGCTTTTGCCCAGGCTTGCTCTGCAGCCCATGGGGCTCTCAGCATCACACAGCTGGGAAAGCTCCCAAAGTATGTCAGCCTCAACCTCAGGCTTGAGCAAAGCTGCTGAGGGTGCTGTAATCACTCACTCTGGACATGAAGGTCCTTGGCCTTGGATGCCAGGGACATGAGGTCTCTGGTGGTGTGGACGGCAGCCCGGAAGCGTCCCAGCCCTCCCGTCTGGGCAGTGGGAGGGAGGATTGAATGGGGAACTGTGCGCTGCAGCAGGTGGTCCAAGTACTGTGCAACCTCGTCGTAGGTGTCTGCAGGAACAGGAGGCAGAAGAGGTAGAAGTTCAATTGCTCTGCACAGAGGCATCTCCAGACCCCAGAGACCTCTCCGGCTGTGCCTTAGCAAGGGCAAAGCTTTGCCTGCTGCACAATAGTGTGGGGCTCGTGACAGACAATGGCATCAGCTGGGCTCACAAAGGCAGCAGCTGCAGCACCCCTGTTGCAGCAGTGTTTCACCAGCTGCCTGCTGGGGCCAAACTGAGGCTCCCTCCAAGTTCCCCAGACAAAGGAAGTGATGGGGCTTCAGTATGTGTCCGGTCCAAACCTGCACAAGGACAGAAGAGTCTGCCCAAAGCCTGTGGTGAAACTCTCACACTCTTCCCCTCCAGGAAAGAAGGGAGGCACACACAAGAGGCCACTTAGGAGCACTCCATCACAGCAAAGGTTTCATCCAAGCAGGGCTCACATACAGGAGCAAGGTGGGATGGGTTTTACAACAGTTATTCCTGATTAGAAATTAGCAGTTATTTCTGATTATGAGTTAGAGGAAGAGTTACAGCTCCTGCATGGCTCCTTGTCCAGCCTTTAGCAGCTCCTATTGCTCCAACATCACATGAGGGGTGCCAAGAGCCCAAATTTGCTAACTGCAGCGTGGAGGAGGTGCTCAGAGGCCATGTCTCCGCTCAGTCAGAAACTGCCCAGCAGCAAGGGGGAAACCCTGAGGGGGAAATGCTCTATGTCAGGCCATGTAGTACAGCATAGAGCTGTTGATGCACTTCCAGCCCATGGGACAGAGTAAAGCTTCATGGCTCCTCAGCTGGCAGACAAGATCTTTGGTGTGCCTGCGCTAAGAGGTGAGCTGCAGACCGCATATGACACTGACCACATTGCATCCCCTTTCAACAACTGGTTGGGATGCCTCCTGCCAGCACCTGACAGATCAGCTGGAGGAGCACCCCAGACATCAGGCTTGAGAACATCATCCTGCCTGGCTCCAGCTTCTGACCACAGGGAAAACTTTAAATTGAGCTTCTTCTAACTAGTGTAGAGAGGCCAAGTAGGCCTTGTCTCTCATTGGGGCTTGGAGGAAGCAGACACCTTGGAGAAGCCCAAGTGCAGCCTGCAAGCAGACCACAAGCAAAGCAAGAGGAGGGCAAAAGAAGTAAGTATTCAGAGTTGCAGCAGTTCAAACACTGGCTACAGGAGCAGCAGAGGCAGAGCAGAATGATGGGAAGGTGACCAACACTAGGTCACACAGGAGGAAGATGTACCCAGACCTGCGTGCAAGAGGAGCAGTAAAACTTGCACCCTACCATGGTCTCAGGGCAGGGTAGGTCCATTTCACTGTGATGGCCTAAGGCCTTCTTGGGTACCCTATCCACAGCAGCAAGGCCTCAATTTGGCACCCACTGGAGCAGCACGGCCCAGGGAGGGTCAAAGGCTGCGGGAAAACAACACTCAGAGACTGGAGACATGGTGGCTTTCCCCCACCATCTCAGGTGCTATACCATCACTTTCTCTACCAAAAATCCTCAGGCAAATCTCCTGAGCAAAGGCAAGTTGCCAACCTTACATCTCTTCCCCAGGCAACAGCCTGTGAAGCTTGGAACAGCTTTTCCAAAGCATTCTCCACGCTCTCCCTGTCCACCAACCTCAGCCCTGAGGCAACCCTTAGCTGGGCAACTCCTCTGGCGATGGGACTACAACAGCTGCATCAAATCACCCAGTCACATTCCCCTGGTGTCACCATGAGTCACCCAGGCAAGGTTAATTGATGAAGGGTCAGACTAGAACAGTAACGTGGTGAAAACTCAAATGTATGAACAACGTGGTGGCAGATGCTGGCAGGGTGTTACGGGTTTACAGGTGAGTTGGAGATTCGCCGTGCCACAGCAGCAGCTGGCCTGTTCCCCCTTACCATCCTCTGCTATCTGCAAGCCATGCAGCCACTCCTCGGCGTCTAGCTCCTGAAAGCTGTCAATGCTGAGCTCGTAACTCTCGGCAAAGACCTTACCCTCTGGCCCAGGGTCCATAAAGCTGAGGTGTGTTCGGCATGACGTTGTCAGGATCTCCGACAACTTACCCGTCTGGATCCTGGGCGAGAGGAAGGGAGGTCACACAGAGGTGAAGAGGGAGGCAATACCCTTGGCTTTGCCTCCCGGATCCAGAGAAGGCCCTTCAGCAGGGAGCGACACTCACCCAGGAATATGCATGTGCCCCAGTGCCTGCTTGAGCTGCCTGCAATTCCTCCAGCCACAGGCAGGCATGGAAGGGCTGCCCAAAAGCTCTTAGAGGGATCCTGCAGCCATGGATTTAACGGCATGAAGAGGTTAAGTCCTCTCTTGCACCTCCTCTGTTAGATTTGTAGCACTGGGGTGCACAGTACAGCCTAGTACACACCCCAGCGTATCCTCCATAGCTTGCTCCCCAACAGCTGAGAGTCAGGCCCAGTAGGTGCCCTCATTAACCAGGCTCTCCGAGGACACTAGCCCTACCTCCTCCCACACCCCAGGAAGCTGCACTCACCTTGCACCACCAAAATAGCCATCCTGCAGCTTCCGCAGCGTCGCCAGCACCGTGGGGTGCACGCTGCTGCCACTTTCATCTGTTGGGAACAGAGACACAGGCACTCAGCCTCTTCCACTCAAACAGGTTCCAAGAAGGCAACATGGGGCCAGGAAGGCATCCAGACACACAAAGCACTGTGGCATCAGCCAGAGCTGGGATGCACAGTCAAATCGTGGCACTAAAAGCCCCACCCGGGGAAATCCACGACTATCTGGTCTCGATTCCAAGAAAGCCAGGCCAATATACACTCCAGGTTCCTGAGATTCACCTTGGGCTGAAGCTGATAGTACCAGACAGCAGCAGCTAAACACTCTCCTGCTTTGCCCCTGGTGTTCAAATAAGGCAGCAGAGGGGGTGCTGCTGTCACAGCCAGAACACCACAACAAAAGACACCTCAAGACACTAAGAGGATTTCAAGCATACAAGGAGAGCAAAAAGGGCCTGAAAGCAGACCTCCTTGCCTACACCTGCAAGCTGCTCCAGAAAAGTCACTGCACCACTGCACAGCTAATTGCTCCCTTTCATTCTCTGTTTTATAGAATCATAGAATCATTTGGGTTGGAAAAGACCTCTAAGATCATCAAACTCTCTAAGATCATCCAGGTTTTCCCCTTCCTGTTGTCTAGGAAAGCCTTTAGCAGGTAGTCTTAGTTAAGAGTCAAGATGCAGGAAGAACCCCAAGAACACTTCTACAGGAAGATTTCTTTTCTGGTCTTGGTCCCAAGAGGCCTCCCAACAAGCCTAGCCGCTTTGAGAGTGAATACCTCTGTGCCAGCAAATGCCTATTGAGCTGCAGGCACCAGCGTTTGGCAGGCAGCCCCACTAGCTGCCAGGACAGCTGCCAACTCAGAGTAGCTCCTTTGAGTGGTAAGCTTCTCTCAGGATGCTACTGGCTGTTCCAGTCCCAACGTGTTCCCCATGACCAAGATGGTCCTGCGTCTGCCCAGCCCCCTCCTCCTTCAGAGGCTGCTTCCCAGGGTTGTTCAAGCCAAAGGCCTCGCAAGGCTGGAGGATCTGTACCGAGCATGGTGTGGGAGATGGGGAAGGTGATGGTCGGTCTCCCGGTCATCCTCCAGCGGCTGCACAGGTACGAGAGGTCTGTCCTCAGCATCTCTACGATCATCTTGTTGTCTAGAGCCAGGTAGAACTGCTGCTGGTCTATGAACTGTGAAGACAGTAAATGTAAGCTGCTCTTCTCACAGCCACCCAGTCCCTTTGGTGGCATCCACAACTTCCCACAAGCACTCAGCCAGGCCAGCCACACAGCGCACCCAGGAGATATGCTCTTTTGCACCAACAACTCATCCCATGTAGCAAAGGACTTTCAACCCTCAGGGCAGCTACTGACCACGTACAACTATGAGATGGTAACATCACAACTCAGGAGGAGCAGCGTCACCCAAATCGCACAGTTTGTATTCCAAGTGCACACACACTGCCCACAGTGCCAGTCTTGCAACCCTGCTCATCCCCAAATCATGCTGGACACAGGAGACAGAACCATTCCTGTCCTGCAATCAGCCTCCTCCTCCTCCTGGTGTCCTTGTCAGGGTGAGAAAAGAATTTTCCACACTATACTGATCAACAGAAACCAACTGAAACCATCTCCTCACAGCACACACAACCAGGACTGCCACCTCTGCTGCTTCATGTTACAGAGTTGGGGCTGCTCCCAAGAGCTGATGCTGGACCACCGCAAGAACAATTTGAGTATTCACTCAGTGGAGAAACCTCCTGCCCAGTTCCAGATGACATAATGGCTAGGAATCATCCTGTGCACTGCCACCCACCTGTGGGGTAAAGGTAAAGATGTTCTCCCTAATGTCATAGAGCTTGGAGGTCCCAATGACGCCCATGTGCCGGTAGGGCCGTCCTGTCAGGCACATCTGCTTGTTGCGGCCTAGAGGGGCAGAGGAACTTTTAGTGCAAGCCTCCTCACAAAAGGGGATACAGCAGCAAACAGACAGGCCTATGTGCTACCAGCCAACAGGAAATGGATGGTTTGTGACTGAGGTACCCCAGAACACTGCTTTCAGCTGACAGAGCTATAAGGGACAGTGACAATCTGACCCCTAGCCATGACCGGGGTCTAGAGAAAACCAGGCCCTCCCCAGAAACTCTTGCTGAAACATGCAGCCTGTCATGACCTTCACAACAAGCACACTTCCAGGTCTCTGGGGATGCCAGAAGCTGTGGCAGGGCCCGGAGTTTCTCTCTGCACAGGGTCAGCTCCTAGAGCTGACAGCTCCATCGTGCAGCAGCAGCATCACCCCTTGGTCATGTCATTCCTGGAAGTAACAGGCTGCTCTCCTGCCCCCCTTTGCCCATGTCACTCTTGGCCTTTTGGTGGCTTAAATTAGCCAGCTCATGCAGCCTAAGGTGGATCAGGTTTCTCCTTTAGGCCAGACTGGGTCCCCAGCTCCTACACAACCCTGATGCCTGAGGAATTTCAGTATGAGGGAATGCAGAACTCTTGAAAACATCCTCCTCTCACACTCAGCCCTGCCAACCCTCCAGCATCAGGCATCCTGTCTGTGCTACAGGCTCTCAGCCATGGACTACCCTGTTCTGGTGTATGCCTTGCTTCCCTCATTGAGATCTCGAGTATAGGAACAAAGACTGGCTCCAGCCAACACTAGGCCAATCCTATACGGATCAGAGCCTCTTCCTGTCCCTAGGGTGACTGTCCCAACTGCAATGCCAAAATCTCTCCCTTTCAGAATCTCCCAGAACAGCACTACCTGCCACCCCAGTTCCCCTTGGGCAGAAGTAGCTTTACCAGGCCCGGGAATATGTAACAGAGCCCTTATCAGCCAGGCAGAGAGCTGTGGGGCAGCAGTGCCAGGAGATGGGACAGACACTTCTGCAGAAGTGGGGGGTCCACCTTACCCAGCCGGGCATAGATGTGGCTGAGGATGCGAGCTGGCTGCACTCTGATTGGGTAGACATCTGCCACGGTCTCCACGTCAATGCCCTCCTTCATCAGGATAGCCTTGATTGCCTCGGTCTCTGCCAGAATGCACACTGCAGAGGGAGCAAGACAGAGGCACAATGAAGCAACAGCACTGCCTTTAGGGGCACATGCAACATGCTGTGTCATGTAGAGGCAGCTGTCTGGGCTCCTCTGGCAACCAGTCGGTACTTCACAGGATGGTCTTGCTCCTCCCAGCACTACACCCAAGCCTTCCCCACCGAGTGGCAGGAGGACAGCTTTCAACCCTTCTGCAGAGGAGCCTGTAGCAGGTGATACCTCCCTGAGGCACCATCAGGTGAAGTGGAAGGACTTGCACCACATGTTAAACCCACCCTGCCCGAGCTGAGGTCTAGCTGCACTGGCAGCCACTCATCAGGCAGAGCCACCCTCACGAATTCCTCATGGGCCGAGTTCCCAGGCATGCTAAGCACTGGTCTAGAACTGGTCCCTTTCCCTCACCTTGGACCACCACATCAGGCTTGGGGACAGTCGCAAACCGGCGGTTTAGTGGATCTACTTCACCAGGAGCTAGAAAACCCTGAGGAAAAAGAAGTACGAGATGAACATTTCATCTGTGGGGTGGAACAGGTGATGCTACAGACAACCCACCTTTAACAGTTCTTGAGGGGATGGAGGTGACAATTTCCCCATGGTAGGTGGCTCAGGGTAGCAGCGTTTGCCCTTTCAGAGGTCAAAGCCTGGCGCCCAACCCTCTCCAGCACCAAAGTGATCATACCTCAGCCATCAGGCAGCCCAGGATGTAGAGGGACTGCCCCCACATGAGTGGCAGCTTCCCCATGGGTATTCTATCCACAGTGTGGGGGTTCCTGTACTCCTCATCCACCTGGAAGGCAAGCTAGGATGTCAGGGAGGAAACCACACACTGAATGCTGAAGGAAGCATCATCACTGCATTTTGAAGTCCAGTAGTTTAAGGCTTAAAATGAGAGACAACAAAAGCGTTTGCCACAGAGGGTGCAAACCATCCCAGCCACATTCCTCCCCTCTTCCTGACTGCCCCAGGCAGCCACATCACAAAACAGATCAGCTGCTCACACCCTGTTTGTGTTCCCAAAATGGGCCATTCCACGGGAACGACTGAGATGCCCCATAAGTACCAGGCAATTCTTTCAGATGTAAACAAGGAGAGCATCTCTTCCGTGCTATCTGGGCACCATGAAGCTGTTGCTCTCAGCTCAGGCCACACAAACACCCTCAACACTGATCAGAAGCTCAGCACAACCTCCTCAGGCAGGTCTTCCTGTCCTGAGCTCTCAGAAGGCTAGAAGACTGTCAGGAAAGTACTCTTGTGTACGGGGGCAAGAAATAATTCCAGATAAAAAAGCAGTTTATTTATTCAACACGGGTTTATGACAGCTCCAAGACACTGCTTTTCTCCGTGGGGTTTCTACACACTACATGTGTGGTTTTACTAACGATCTGGGTTAATAAGCAATTAAAGTGGAATTATCTGGTAATGAGCCATTCCCACTCCCACTGCAGCCCAAGACCACTCACCTTATCTGGTGGGACACTGTACAGCTCTGGCATCAGGCGCACCCCATTCTTCCCCTTGATGAGAATCCCCTCGAGGGCTTCCCGGTACTCCTGCACCTGAGGAGAGACAGAGGAGATCTGGCCCTTGTCATGGCTCCCTGCATCCTTCCCTCATAAGCCTCCCTTGCCAGGGATTTCTTTGCACCATCCTGGCAGATCCTGCCTCTCATACCTGCTCCACATTTCCGCTGAAAATCCCATCAATGATCAAGTATGCCCAGAAGAGAGGCCACTCACACTCGATGTTCTCAAACAGCTTGAGCTCAGCAGGCTCATAGTAGAGGCGGTTGGGGTCCTGCAGGGAAGGTGTGACAGCAAAGGAGGTGGTGGATGGCAGGACCCCTCAATCTCACAATGTCCCTACTCCCCACAAGACCCCAGCCTCAAATGTCCTTCCAGTTCTCTGTGGGTGACGGGTGAGACAAAGCTGAAAAGCAGCTTCACCTCCAGGCTATATCCTTTCCTCCAGACATTTCCTCACAAGTCCCCTGCACTGCTGCCAAAGGGATTCTTCACCTTTCCTGGGCAAAGGGAGCCAGGAGAACACCCCAGAACCCTGTACAACAGCACAAGGTTCCCCTCACTGCACTGAGGACATCTGCATCTCCTTTGTCTTGTCTGCTTTATCCCTGCCTGGTCTACTTCAGCTCTTCAACAGCTCCTCTAGCATCACCAGGCTGGCCCAGCTGGGTGTGAGGACCTGGACTGGTCATACAGGGCCAGAGAACAGGATCCCTCCTTACATATGGTGCAACTTCGAGTCTGACACAAAGGAAGCAATCAGGAGCTGGTGTACTGCCCCAGGGCACCTGTGCTTGACCTTCTCTGCTACATGCTTTAACTCTTTGCTACAGAGGGAGAGAGCTGGCATTTGCAGAGGAGACAGCTGGGACGGCAGAAGCAGACATTTTCTACGGTGCCCACACATCAGCCACAAGCTCTCAAGCCCCTGTTTACCCCAGTCAGCTGCAGTGCCTCTGCACGCAGTGTTGCCCTCCCTGCGCCTCACAGCTGCCCTCAATCCATAGCTGCCCTGGCAAAGCTCCTGAGCGCTGGGATGGTCAGCCTGGAGCTGCTACTGCTTTTCTCAGGCTCTGCAGACTCAGCTATACATGCTGCCTATTATGGTCAGGTCTGAAGAAGAGCAGCAGAAAAGCATTTAAAGATACTGATGCCAAAAGGAGCCCCACCAGGTTATGGGCTTGACAGCTGGTGATGACTTGAGAGCCTCCAGGTACCATTTCCTGTTCTGTAGCTATCAAATAGGATTGTTGCTTATAAAATTTTCCTGTTTTCCCTCCCCAAAGCAGCAGAAGAAAACCTTCACTTGCTCCACTGAGAGCCGAGTGTGGCAGTACCCACATTGCCTGCTGTCCCAGGAGAAGAAGAAGAAGCAGCTTTGTGATCTCCAGTGCTGCCACAAAGCTGAGGCCATCCTGGAGCACTGCATGGTCACCTCTAGAGGCCTCCAACCCTCGCCTGGGGCTTGTGCAGCCCTGTGAGACCTGGAGAAAAGAGCCTACCTCAGCAGGGCAGTGGTCCCATCTTCCCCCAGCCTAAGAGACACATGACACTACCAGGTCCCAAGATACAGGCAAGGCCAACCTCTGCTAATCTACTATGGGAGTGGGTGGGATGTACGACCTCTGCCATGTGCTTTGGCATTTTGGGAAGCCTAGCTTAGACCCCTGATGCTGCCTGGGGCTTCTCAGGGATCTAGTCTTCCCAGTGCTCCTCACCACAGCCTTTGCACTACACCCAGTAAGAGGGTGCTACAAATGCAATCTGGGAAAGATGCTGTTTGGCACTGAAGTTCTAGCAGGGGGCAGGGCTGGGGACACCTACCTCTCTGGGAGTCCTGTATCCATCCCGGAGGAAGCGGCAGCAGCCGTAGCGCCCCTGGAAGGAAGGGAAAGAAGTTGCTGAGCATGAGACACAACATGAGGTATCTTATACCTTGAGTGCAGACACATAGAGGTGCTCTCCTCCAATCAAATATATCCTCCCTTGCTCATCTAGTGCTCAGGAACCACCACCCCAGCCTAGGACCATGGCACACAGGACTGCTTCTTTGTGCACCCTTGACACAGTTCTCAGATACTGGGAGAGGCTCCCACACCCCTCTTCCTGACCTCTCCTTTAAGGAGACAACAGTTTGGACTGCATCTGTCTCCCACAAAGAGAGAGACAAGGGCAGAGCTGCTCACCTGTAGCTTTGTGATGATCTCTTGCTTGGTGATTTCCACCAGCTCACTGTCCTCCACAGCAAATGCTGGGTAGGAGATGACAGAGAGCACACTGGCATCCACCTCCTTGGATGAGGAGGCCCTGGGCAACATTGAGTGGAGGATGGACTGGGAGAAAAGGAAGAGGTGTGGTTAGGTTGTCAGGCTAGGCATTGTTCACATCCCAGCCTCAGCAGATCAGAGTTCATCTTGCAATGCCAAAGTCCTTGCAGCTCTTACCTGGCAGTGCTGGACCTCATCTGACAGCACCTGTATCACCGACTGTGGGCCTCCCTTTGCTCCAAAGAGATCCAGCTCATCCAGTGCCTCCAGGGCAGCCTGCAAGCAGAGTAAGACCCAAAACATTAACTCCTCTGCCACGCTGTGCATCTGCAAGAGCTCTCACCCTGTGCCTGCCCAAATTTAAACCCTGCTGTGGCTGCCTAGCACCCCTGGTCAGAATCTGAACACATCCCCAGAGCCACATAGGGAGCCAAGCACCAAGAAGGCCCTGGACATTTCAGCCATACACCTCAATTAGTTTCTCATTCCCAGTTCAGGCTTGTGATGGTTTGAGGCACAGAGTGGCACAGTTTTATAACAGCACACAAGAAAAAAGGCATTGCTGGGTAGGAAGACTACTCTTCAACATGCCCAGCCTGCCCTGTAACATTGCAGCATAGCACCCCTGGTGCTTCTCAGCACCTCTTCCCAGCTCACCTTGGCCATGCCGACAGAGCTGGCATTCAACTCGGTGATGCCCTGGTTTGTCTTGTCCCCACGCTCCCATATTCCAAAGTCCTGAGTAGAAGCAGCAGCATGTCAGAGCAAGCAGCATACCCAGAAAGCCTTAAATGCCACCCATGCGTGGTGCTTCCAGCAGGAAACATGGGACTCTGCCTGCCATGGCACAAGAGGGACCCATAGCTGCCCCTAGACACCAGCCCACCACCTGCAGCCCCAGGACACTCTCCCTTTCCAAAGCACAGGCTACTCACCGCAGTTTTGTAGGCTGCTTCAATGTAAAACACGAGATTCTGGATAAAGTTGACTTCATCCAGGCTGTGAATTATGTGGAGGCCTGAAGCAGAGGAAAGAATTCACATTTGTTGTTTCAAGATCATGGGCATCCCTAAGAAGGAGATGCTAGACTCTTCCTCTTCACTGCACATCTGTCCCATGGGAGTCATGTGTTGACTGAGTTCCATCCCCACTCCCACCCCTTGCAATGGCTCTGGTCCTTCATTCAGGCAAGCAGAAACTTAAGAGATGGACACTGAGGGGCCCGAGTCCACATTGGGTGCAGAACAGTGAGGTCAGGGAGACCATCACAGCAGCCTGGCCCCCAGGAAGCTGCACCCAAACTGAGAATGTGGAAAGCCCCACAGATCAGCACACTCAGAGCTATAATGGCATCCCCCAATAGCGTCACCTGAGGCCGTCATTTGTGCCAGCATGAGTAGGTAGAGGGAGGTGGCATCCAACTGTAGGTGACCCCACTCATCATCCCCCACCACAGTGGCACAGGTGCGGGTGTTGTACTTGGCATGCAGGCAGTCCCTGGTGCTCTGGCTGTACTTGAATGCCTCCACCTTGTCCACCTTGAGAAGGACAATGAGATACACAGGTTAATCAAACTTTATCTTCAGAGAGGTCTGCCAGCCCCAGAGCCAAGGGGTGCCCCATGGTGTCAGTCCAGCACGTGGCACAGTTCCTGGCAGGACAGAAATCCTGTATACCCAGGCTGAGCCCATCCATGCACCAACGCAGTGACTGCAGTCTCATGTGTCACCCTAGCTCAAGGCTGCAGCCGTGAAGAAGCCACCACTGCACCATGTGGAAAGAAAAGGGTCACCTCAAATGCACTCAGGGGGAAGAGCTGCAGAATCCCAGCACCAGTGAGGCCACAAGACAGGGAGCAATTGGCAAAGACTCCACTGGCCACTAGCCCAGAGCACTGGGAGTTCCATCACACCATGGACAGATGCCAAGTTAGAGCTTATTTCAAGATTTGCTGGAAGAGGGCCTTCCCTATACTCAGCAGAGAAAGCTGGGGAGAGCTGGCACAGATGGGACCAACTGTCTTTCTGGCAGAGATGGGCTTTGAGAAGACCACTTAACTCTCAGAGGTGCTCCCCAGCCCATACCTGTCTCATCATGCACTGGAGCAACCCCCGCATCAACTTCACCACACTCTGCAGGAAGAAGGAAAACAGCCGTGTTAATCCCCATACAGCCAGGAGAAGCCCTGACTCAGGACCAGCTGGCTGCTGACCTTTGCAGGGCTCCTGCGTCTGTAATCAGAGCCTCTGCTCACATTTCCATGGGCCCTGCTCCGCTCCATAACTGACAGCCGAAAGAAGCAAGATTTTTTGGCCCGCCAAGGCCGAGCTGCTGTGCAGGGGGAGGTAGGGCACGGCTGCAGGACACAGCTGCCCAGCCTTTGGGAGAAGGGCTGCGTGCCTAGATCACCCCAGAGCCAGAGGGCTGGACCCTTCACCTGGGCTTCAGCATGCTCTGAGAGGAGCGGGTTCCGGCATCCCTTCCTATTGCCACCCACACCTGGGGATATGTCCCCGTCTCGTCCCTACTGCGCGGCCACCTGCGGCTTTTCAGGCCCAGAGCTGGGCCGTGCCAAAAGCAAATCGTCCGGGAGCGGACGGCCGGTTCCCGGGTAGCGCCAGTCTGATTGCAGCGCCACCGCAGGTCCTCCTTCCTGAGAGCTCCCTCCTACCTGCTCCAGCTCGTAAGCCTTGGCCTTGTCCTCGTCGCGGTCAGCATTCTTGCGGTAGGCCAGGCCCAGCCCCCAGACAGCCAGGATGCTGTAGACGTTGTCCCGGACCCAGGCATCCGGGTGGTCGGCGCCGGCGGGGAGTAGACCTGTCACCGCGTCCTGCAGAGGGGACACACGGTGGGGCCGCAGCCCCGTTTCCTGGTTAACTACACCTGACTCGGCCTGCAGAGTGAGGCGGTGGATCCCCTTGGCCGGCGGAGCGCCCCGGGGCCCGCAGCCAGGTGGGTCCCGAACCCGCCGCCCCGGCCAGCCCCCGCACCTGATGCTGGAGGATGGTCTGCTGCACCAAGCGCGCGTAGCCGTCCAGCCGCACTCCCGAGTTACTTCGGCTGCGCATGACGGCGGCAGCGGGACGCGGCAGCGGCGGTAAGGAAAGCGAACTGCTCCGCCCCGGGTCCTAGCAGCGAACCCGCCCCTCAGCGCGGCGCCGCCCGCTCGTCGCCGTCCGCAGCGCTGAGCTGAGCACCGCTCCACCCCCGCAGCCGTCTTTCAGCCCGCGCCGCCCGGAGGTTCCCGCCGCCGGCGGCCCCGACCCGAGGCGTGCTGACTACCGAATGGGCAGGACGCACCACCATGGCGGACCCTGCGGGGAGGGCGGCGCCCCCTGCTGGGCGGAGGTCGCGCATCGCTGCGGGCGGACAGACGCATATATGGGCACGCACCCACGGACACACAGACACACGTCCCAGTACAGGGCTGTGCAGACGGGCTCCTGTACCAGTGTGTATAAGCCTGTACACACAGACATAGGCAGAGACGGGGTTACCTAGGCATGCACACGCTCGCGTGTGTATATCCACGCGTGTACGCTCACAGCTATTCACGCACAGCCGTATATATGCCCACGCATATAGGCGCAGGCAGACGTGTGCAGATACACAGGCTCGCCCATACGTGCACACTAGCAGCACCCCTCACCCAGAGGACCTGTTTGGGCAGATGGGACCCAAGCAGGTGCTGTGGTGGACTCAGCACCCATGAGGCAAGAGGCACAGGTGCCATGTGCCACCCTGGGTGCATGTGGCCCTGGCTCCCGTGTGGCCTGTCTTTGCAGAGGCGAGCAGGGGCAGGAAGCAGCCAGATGCAAGCAAGGGACAGAGGGTTTATTATCTGTGGGAAGCATCAAGAGTGGTGGAGCCATGGCATTGCCCTGAGGGTTTTTGGGGCACAGCCCTTCCCCAGCCCAGCCCTGTCTGCAGTCCTGTCTCGGTGGACGTGTGGAGCTCCCGAGTCTCCCATGGTCTCTGTGCAGGCTTTCCTGCGGTTGCCGGTGGCTGTTAGCACTTGTACTGTGGTGGGGCACATCGCCCAGCCCTGTGGAGCAGAACAGCTGTGAGTGCTGTGTCAGGGACCCTGGAAGGGGGATACCCCTGGACTAGGGGCACCCCAGGGTGCGGTGCAAAGCTGTGCTCTGCTGGGTGTCAGTCACAGGCTGGAGTCACTGGGACTGGAGAACACCAAAACTGATGTGCACAGGAACTATCTGGGCTTAGAGATGCAGGGAGGGGCACAGGGGTGAAGGGTCCCAAGGTAGAGAACTCCTTAGAATAAGGAGGCTGATAAAGTTGGGGTACTTGTGGGATCCCTACAGATTGGGACATTAGGATACATCGAGTGTCCCAGAGTTGCAGATGCTGTGGAAATAGAGATGCAGGGGCTCAGAGACATGGATTAGGGGGATGGGCAGGGGTCTTCACTTACCTGCAGGCCCTGGTGACACAATCGAGGCTGTGCCGGCAGTGGGCACCCAGAGGTCTGCTCCCCACCATCCTCCAGAAGGGTGTCATGCGGGGCAGCCGGGGGGCTGCATGTCCCCCTGCCCCCTGAGGCTCCTGCAGCACCCAGAGGGGCAGATGGGGTGAGGGGGAGAATGCTGAGTCTCCTGGCACCCAGCACCCCCCTCCTGTGCCTGGACCCACCTGAAGGGAGCTAGAGAGAAATAAGAGGAAGGAGAGGAGCAGCGCCAGGCTGAGGGTGGTGCCCGGGGGGGACAGAGGGCCCCAGCTGGCCCTGCAACCCCAGCCTGCGCCTGGTACCCCAGGGACTGAGGCTGCCGCGGTGCTGCCTACTCCAGCCATCCAGTGCCCCTGCTGGGCTTCTCCTGGGTCACGGCCCTGTACAAATATTTGAGCTGCCCAATGCGGCCAGACAGCTCCTTGCCGCCACCCCCCCACCCCCACCCCAGCTATGGGCTGCCAGCACCTGTACGGGTCATCCAGTGCCTGGGCATCACCAGCTTCCTCTGGCTACAGCCCCCAGCAGAGTGCCCAGGGGACAGTTGTGCTTCACAGCTGGGTGAGCTCCACATCCACTGCCCCCGTGCTGCTAGGACACGTGGGGCACTTAACTCCCTCCCTGCTCAGTGTCACTTCAGAGAATGGAGCATGAGAGATGCCAGTGCCCACCTGGGATGAGCAGGAGGAAAGAGAGTTGGGGTCTGCAAGAGACAGAGCAAAGCCTCAGGGTGGATTTTGGGTGGGCAGGAAAAGGGGCTGGAAGTGGGGCAAGAAGGGGCAGGGATGCATTGGCTGGTCTCCCTGAGGGAGGGAGAGCAGGAGGCTGCTGCAGCCCCCAGCATGGGCAGCAGTGACCAGTGTAGGCAACAGTCCCACAGGCAAGATCTCTGCCTCAGAGTGTTGGTTGAGGGCATGTCCCCAAAGCCGAAGCTCCTGGTGCTCCCAAAGGCTGGCAACAATGGGGTGCCAGGCTCTGCCTGGGGAATGAGTACAGCTTTGAGACCTCCAGGAAGAGCCACTCCTCAGGGTGCAGCAGAAGCCCTGCACTCTCCACCTAGCTCTGCTCTGGCAGCCTCAGAGCTGACACAGGCAAAACACCAGGGTCAGCCAAGGACAACAGTTCTTTCCCTGAACTACTCCTGCATATCTTTGGCAGGGCCTGCAACACCACCAGCACAGAGGAGATCACACTGCTAGGGCAGCCCCTCGGCATCTGAGGGTACCCCAGGAAGACATTCAGCCCAACAAGTACAAGAGCCCACCAGTATAGTGTTCATGAGGACACAACGCTGGGACAGGTAAACCCCAATGTCAGTCTATCTCTGGACAACCATCAGCTCCAAAGGGTCCCTGCCAGAGGCAGCACCAAACACTGGCATGCAGTGGTGCCCAGGGCTGGAAGTATGCCTAGTTCCCATGCCTTTCATCATCACTTGCCTGGAGAGTCAACACCACATGCTTAATGATTGACAACAGAAAATCTTCTCCCTGGAGTCAAGACCACAAGCTTAAAAAAACCTCAAAAACCCAGAACTCCAGAAGATGTCCCCCTTGCCAGAGCCTCCTGGCTGGAGGCAGCCAGGATGTGGCCAAATGAGCACAAGGAGCAGAGGAGGAGCCTGGAGTTCTATGGCTACTCACTCTGTCAGAGTGGGGACAATTTTGGGGCTGGTGAGTAGTGGCAGGATCTACAGGAGCAAATGGGTGCTAAAATATCCCCATACCAGCAATAACAGGTGAGGCTGAAGGCCAAGCAACGGATCAGACCTTGGCAAGACTGAGGATGCAGAGGCAGTACCCAGCTGCCAGGTGGCAGTGCCACCAAACACTGTGGACAAGGATTACTGCTGCTACCTATGCCTCACTGCTGAGTGAAGGGGAACTTTGCTCTAGCTTTGTAAACACAGGGCACAGTGCCCAGCAACAGGTAGGCTTGCCCGTAGACACCTTCCCAAAATAACCATGGCAGCCAAATGACTTGGCCATGGTGACAGACAGTCCAAGTAGACTCATTGGCCCACCTAGATCCCCTAGGAGCTGCCCCATAAAGAGAAATGATATAGAGAGATGTAGGGCATCTCTCATCTCAGTCTCACCAAAGCAACTGCCTGCAGCCACATCTGGTCCCTCCTGTCTCAGGGCAGGTCTATGCTCCAGGGGAGCCTCTTCTTCCAGCTCCTGCTTGAGTGAGCCGAGATTTACACCCCCACACGGAGCAGGGAGCAGCACCCACCCCCTCCTGTGCAAGCACAAAAGTATCTGCTCAGTGACACAAGCCACTCCACCCTGTCCTGGGGCATGAGCTGCACCTCAGGGACAGAGCAAGAACAGGTCAAGATGGTCTTTAGCAAAATCCATTGATTTATTTACTTACACAGTCAGCAATAAATAGAGGAAATCCAAGCAGCAGGGGTGCTGGAGTGGGACTGATCCCTCTGGGAATGGGGACAGGCCAAGAGTCCAGCAGAGCCTGTGTCCCATAGGACAATAAGAGTGCAAAAAGAAAGAGTGACACTGTGACAGGGGTCCAACCCCTGATATGGGATGAGACCCAAGCCCTGCTAGAGAGCAAGCCAAGGAGGTGAAGGACAGGGGGGGCAGAGGAAGCAATAGGCGGAGCACTGTGCAGGCAGCTGCCTTGCCCCCACCACTGGGAGCAGGGCTGGCATCTTAGGTCCCTCCAGTTTCCACAGCCTCCGCCCTCCGCCCCCCCGCCCCGGAGCAGAACTGCAGGGAAGGAGGGGCTTTCACCCCCCACAGTTCAATTCTCAGCCTGGTGAGATGTCACCACAGCTGAGATTAGACAGGATACGGTGCATATGAGCTGGGAAGGAATCTCACAGGCAGCATTGCTCATCCTCCCTGCCCTGGCTCCACCAAGAGACCACTAGCCACCTCTGAAGGACTTTGTGCTCCAGTCCAGGGATCCAGCTTTACTCTCAGAGCATCAGACCAAGCCTCCCCCAAAAACAGGCAGCGGCTTTGGGGCTGCAGGAAGGACAGACGCCATAGGGCAACTGCCCCAGCATAGGCTCCTGCCTTTAAAAACCTACAATTTACATAAAACTGCCATTGTAAAACCTTCCCGCAGAGTAGTGTTGCACAGGGAGAGTGGATGAACCCACGCCAGGCAGAGCCATACAAACCCTAAAGTCTGGGTCCAGCAGGGACAGGCAAAGCCTGGGGGTAACGTGCTGGGGCAGCAAGCGTTACCGGCAGGTGCAGGACTCTGCGATCATGTTCTCATACTCCTTGTAGAGGATGCCGCCGTCGCGCTCGATCATGAGGACACTGATGGGGCTGTAACGGTAGGGGACGCAGGATGGCCGAGGCACGTTGGCATCCACCAGCTGATGGACAAAGCTCTGCACTACAGCGTGGTTGGGTGCGTGGTAGTCATAGCGGAGCAGGCGTGGACAAGCACCCTTGCAGTAGCGTGGGTTGTAGCGGTGGGGAGCAATGATCCAGTGGTCCCAGCCCAGCTGGGCAAAGCTGACAGGGAAGGGGCGCAGGGAGCAGTCACTCTTCTCCCCTCCCTGCTCCCTCAGATAGCCAGGCAGATCGTGAGCCAATGTCCCTGTGTCACGCCGACGTCTCTGGGGCTCTGCGGCTGGAGGGGCCAACCCAGCCCGGGTGTCGTTGAGATAGAGGAGGAGGAAGGGGTGGCTGGGAGCCACCGGTGTATCATGGCCCCCTGCCCGTCCAGCACGCACACAGACATGCCGCAGCTCCAGGCTCTCTGTGCTGCCATTTCCTGGCACCAGGTAAGGTGTGACCTCTGCTTCTGCCCAACTGTGGTGGGGGTGGACAGCAGGACTGAGCAGCAACCCAGGCGCCTCACCGCTGGCTGCCAGCTCCAGGGCACAAAGGAGGCGACCACTGGCCAGCGGCAGGCTGGGTAGGTAGACAACAGTAGCTCGGAGGAGGTGCTCTGCCTTGGACTGGCCCTCTAGGCGGTAGGTGAGGGGCTGCACATACCAGCGACCTGCAGGGAAGCAGTGGCCAGTGCCCTCCTAGTACTGTACAGTAGGCACCACACCAGGGCAGCCTTCTCCCGGGCTGCCATAGCCCCCCACACCACAGCGGAAGCAATGACATCACCACCCTCAAAGCCCACGGCAGCCAGTTGCCCCAGCACGAGGCAGCAGCCTCAAACAGTAGCCATGTGCTGCACCTCACTGGAAGGATGAGGGCAAAGAATGGCTGGGACAATTCTCATCCCCTGCAACACCATTAGCCTGGCACTACATTGGGCAGGATGGGAAGGGGAGAGGGGCACACAAGCAAATGCACTGCTAGCCCCATCTCACCCTGGGGGCAAGGAATTTGGTTCTGCTGTCACCACAGCCAAGGGCAGCCCCAGAGGGCACATGACATGCCAGCCCTGGCTGAGACACTCTAAAGAGGCTAGGAGGCAGGCAGAGACAAGGGCTCAAGCCCTCCCTGCTGACTCTACTAAGACCCCCTACTGCCCTTGGTGCCCATCTGCTCCTTACCTGCCCAGGGTAGACCACCGTGGGACCTGGCCTGGACCAGACGGACAGTGTTGGTGCCTAGGCTGCGGCCATGGCGCGGTCGGCCTTCGCGGTCAGCGGCACGTCGGTACAGGTTCAGCATGTAGCGTAGGGGCTGTCTGCTTGCTGGCCCCAATTGCCAGCCCTGGCTGCCTGGTGCCCGCACTTGCAGGGCCTGCAGGAGGGGCAGTGGGGGAACGGCAGGTGGGGAGCCAGGGAGCAGCATGGACTGGTTCGTAGCCCAGGAAAGGGGCACAGCAAGGAGGAGGAGGAGGCTGGTGAAGGGATGGAGCAAAGCCATGACAAGTAGGGATGGGGGGAAGGGGGGAAAGTGAGCCCAGTAAGGTGGGGCTGGCCAGCAGCAGGACTAGAGGAAGCCTGCAGTCATGCTTCTCCTTTCCAGAGAGGCAAAGTTGGTCACAGGCACCAACAAAAAGGGACCTCAGGGTGCTGGCAGCTGCTATCAAGCCAGGAAAACCATGCCAGCTGCTTCAGCTTCACAGAGTAACAGAAAGATGAGGAAGGGCTCTGTATGCCAAAAGGGGTGCAAATTCTAGACTAAAACCTAGACCAGGGGCAAAGTCAGCCTGATAGCCTGGCTACAGGGGCTGTAAAAGTACCAGGTGAAAGGAGTTGGGTGAAAGTAGAAGGGCTGGGTTGAGGTAGGGGTATATGGGGAGGACCAGCTTGCTCAGCCCACCTGCTCCTGGTCAGCCTCCTCCTGCAGAGTGAGAAGTTCTAGCTCCTGGGATCCATTTTAAAGGCATGGCCCCAGTCAGGGTTTAAAGGGCCAGGAGCTCCTGAGTCTGAGGGGAAGAGCTGGGGTCTGCTGGTGTGGTCTGCTGTGGTGAGTCACTCCAGCTTGCCTCTGCCCTCTGCCAATCTCTGGCAGAGAGCTTGGCACCTTTATGCCCATTGCTACAAGCTGATATGTGCTTCCCACAGTAGCCACAGAGCCTGGAGGACTGCAGACTAGCCTCAAGGCACAGCCAAGCTGCCCAGTGCCTCACTTTCTCCAGCTGAGAGATGGGCATCAGACCCAGGGACCATAGCACTGAGGTACACAGGTGGGCAAAGCAACCCAGAGCCCAGTGACACTCAGTGCGGGCATGTCAACTGCTGGTACCAACCCTGCACGCATCACCACGCTGATGTCACCACACATTTGCAATGTAATTTTGGTTGTCCAAGCTCCAAGGTCTTTCTGACAGTGCCTGCAGCAGGCCAAGGGGTTATAATGGTGACTCCCACCCTCTTGCTGGAATGGGTCATTTGAGACATTGCCCTCACACGGGACAGTTCTTCCCAGTCCTGACACCTCTCTGTGGCCCTTGCCTGAGGCAAGATCCATGAGTGCACCACAGAGTGAGGTGTGGGCAGCGGTAGCCCATGCCCCCAGCAGAGCACCTGGCGTGGTGCCTAGCCCCATAGGACACTGTAACTCTCATGTTGGGGTGGAATGTGCTGAGGGGGTGGGCGCTCTGGCTGAGAACCACTGAGGTGTGTTGCTGCCTGCTTTGCTCTAGGTGCTTCCCAGTGCCAGCCAAGAGGAGCAGTAAAAGCTGGGAGGGCCATGTGGGGGGTGCTGGTGCAGAGTAGGGATGTGGTGCTTAATGGGGTGTGAGGCCATGTGACAAGCCAGGGTGCAGAGCCCTCACGCCTGGCCGGGCAGCCCTAGTTACTCATTTGGGAAAGGGCACAGGGGCAACCGAGCCCATTGGTGGCTGGGAAAACTCCAGGCATGGCAGGAGCTGGCCATGAGGGGTTGGCCTGGCAAGCAGGGGAGAGCAGGAGAGAGCAGGAGAGTCAGGTCAGGGGACCATGCATTGCTGCTGAGTGGGCTCCAGTGCAGGGCATGTGTGCTGGGCTGCCTCTAACTTGGAAGGACTCGGCAAGCGTTTAAGGCAGGTGTTGGTGGATGAGAACTGCCAAAAAAACCTCGAGGGGTCCTGCCCTCGAGCAACCCCTGGGGTAGCTCGCCAACCTGGCACACCGAACCCACCCCCTGGGCCATGGTGCAGCACCCGCCCAGGCTGCAGGCAGCTGGGCCATGGACAGTGCTGGCAGGGCAGAGCTTTCCGGGTCGGCTGGGCTGTCTGGAAGGAGATGAGTAAGAGTCGGAGCCCCGGGCGGGAAGGGGAGGAGCAGGACTCCCGGGCTTCCCGGGGAACTAGCGTCGATCTGTTCCCACCGATCCCAGCTGCCACCCGTCACCTCCTTCCACTGCTTCAGTTTCCCCGAGGGGGCTCGACAACCCATCTTGGGCTCGATGGGGGATGGCAGAGGTGAAGCACTGCCACACACACCTCAGGGTGCCTGGCAGGACAGGGACAGGGCGGGAATGGGCAAGCCAGACAGGAGCCAGCAGTGCATGCCTGCCTGTGGCCGACAGGGCTCAGGCTGCCAGCGAGGGGTGCCACAGGGAGCCTTCTAACTCATCGCCCCACTGCCATCTGAGAAGGCACCCCTCATACCCATGTGAGTGCTGCCAAACTGCCGGCTGCCCATTACCACCAGGCTGGGCTGAGCTGTGCCGAGCTGAGCTGTGTCATACCAGACTGAGCTGTGCTGAGCTAGTCCTAGTGGTGCTGGTCCCTGGAAACATCATATTGTGCTGGAAAAACCGGGTCATGCTGTGCTGAATCGTGCCAGGCCAAGCTAAGCCAGGCCAGGCCATGCTGTGTAGAGCTGAACCATCCTTGACCTGCTAGTCCGCATCAACCCAAGCTGAACTGCACTGAGAAAAAACAGTCCAGGCCAAGTGGAGCTAAACCAGGTCAGGTCCCTGGCCATGCCATGCTGAGTTGAGCCAGGCATAACATGCCAACCCAGTTGAAACATGCCAGGCTGATCTATGCTGGGCCAGCCAACCCATGCCAGCTCCCCTGCCATCCCAAGCTGAGCTGAGCCAAACTGTGCCGTGCTGAGCTGTGCTATGCTGAATTGTGCCAGCCCTCCATGTCATGCCATACTGGGCTCAGATAGACTTAGTCAAACCATAATGGCTGGGCCATGCCAAGCTGGGCCGAGCAGCTCAGTGCAGGTCCCTGGCAAGCTGTGCCGTGCCAAGTTAGGCTGAGCTGAGTAGCATGATGCTGAGCTGGGCCACTGTGTGCTAAGCAATGCCACGAGCTGAGGTGTGCCAAGCTGTGCTATGAACTGAGCTGTGTCGTGCTGTGCCTAGCTGTCTCGGGCTGAGCCAAGCTGTGCCACGCAGTGCTACTTTGCATGTAGTTGAACCAAACCAAGCCGTGCCATGAAGCGTTGTACCATGCTGTGTCTAAGCAGATCTGTGCCGTGCGGATCTCACCGCCGCCGTCCCCCTGCGCCTCATTGGCGGCGGCGGAGCAGCCCCGGTGCGGGCCGGCCCCGCCCCGCTTCTCGGCCCCGCGCCGCTTAGCCCGGGCGGGCGGGTGTCACTTCCTTCGCGGTGCGGGGCCGGGCCGGGCCGGGCGGGATGGGGCAGTAGTGGCCATGGAGCGCAGCGGGGGCCGGCCTGGCGCCCCCCAGTATGTGCATGTGCAGCTGCAGGGGGGCGCGCCCTGGGGCTTCACGCTGCGCGGCGGGCTGGAGCACGGAGAGCCCCTCATCGTCTCCAAGGTAGGCGCCGCCTGGCGCGGTCCCGCGTGGGCTCCGCCGCATCTTCCCGCAAGGGGCCTCTGCCCTATGGCGGAGCGCAGGCGGGGGACCGAGAACACTCGGGGAGCGGCGGCGCAGGGAGCGGGGTCGCCTGTTGCGGCGCGACGGGGCGGAGCCGTGGCCGTCACCGCACCCACGGCCCCCGCGACCCACCACCCCGAACCGCGGGGCAGAGTGGGAGCGGGGGCCGTGGGGGCCAAGGGGGCGGAGGGACAGCCCAGCCTCGGCGGCAGGAAGAAATTCCTCTGGCACATCCGTTGGGCTGGCGGCGGGGGAGGTTGCCGCGTCTCTCCTCGCGTTCCCCCCGTCCAGTCCCGCGGGGCACAGCCCGAGGCGGGTAAAAGCCCCCTTATCCGCTTCGTGTGCCCACCCGTGGTTACCCCCGGGGCTGCGCTCTGTGGTGACTTTGGGGGCCACGGTAGAGGAGACCGGAGTCCGCCCCGTCCCACGGGGATGGTGTTGGGGGTTTGGTGTCGGGTGGGGCGGCCGCAGGGCCCGGAACCCCTGTCCCTCCAGCAGCCGGGCGCGGGGAGGGTGCGGCCGTACGGCCACGACGTCCCGCAACGCAGTGGGTCACCGATTCCCGTGGCCCGGCTGAGGCATCGCCTTCCCGGGAAACCCGCTAGGAGCCGTGCAACAGCCGAGGATGCCGCGGCACTCTATGTCCCCGCGGAACCCGGCCGAGCCTCTGTCACCGGGCGGATTGGCTGCCTGCCCGCCCAGTGCCACCGTCCCGCCGGGGCTGGGAAGCTGGCGGGCCGGGCTGTGTCGCGGCCCCGGGCTGCGTCCCTGCCCCAAGCCGGGCTGGCTGCCCCCCGGGGCCTCCACGCCCTGCGCCGGGGTGCGGGCAGCGTGGTCTGGCTGGGGGAGCTGGAAAAGTGGCTCTCATCCCTGCCTTGCACCCCGGGAGTGCCACCTCCGGCGGGCGGGAGCCGGGGCCCGGCCGGGGGGACCGCTCCTCGTCCCCCGCTTCGCTGCCAGGCCTCGGAGCGGTGGGTCCCGGTGCGTCCGCCGGCTTGCTGGAGGGACCAGGGCATGTTCCCCATCGATGCTGAGACTGGGGAGGGGGTGTCCTTGTCGGCCGAGGGTGCCGGCCCTCTCGCTTCCCCGGCCGGGCGGCCGCCGCGTGTGCTCGGCAGACAAAGGGGGCTTGTTCAGCGCTCTGTGCATTCAGGGGAGGGTCCCCCGGGACGCCCGCTCCGCCGCCGCGGCCGGCGAGGTGTGTGCGTGCCCGGCTGTGCGAGGAGGGGGCAGGCCCTTTTTGCGGAGCGGAGGGGCCCTGGCCGGAAAGAGGAGGGGGGTCCTTGTGCTCGAAGAGACAGTTTGGCCTCTGAGCCCCCTCCGGGTGGGATCTCTTCCTGTGGCAGAGTCCCACGTTTAGAGGCTGTTGTGGGTGCCAAGTCCTCCATGGAATTGCTGAGCACACCCTAACACAGGACCCTTGTGTCTGTGCAGGACAAGAAGAGATGTTTGCAGGAGGTGGGGCTGGATGGGCACAGCTTGGACACCTTTTGTAAGACAAATCTCTCTGAGGGCAGGCACATACTCATGTGAGGCAGCTGGTGCCCACCATTAGGGGGGCTAACACGAGTAGTTAGTGCTGGGGAAGTGCTTAGGGCTAGCCAGTGCAGGCAGGGCAGCAGGGCTGCCGGTGCTGAGTTCATTGGTGGTGAAGGCAGAACAAGGGGCTGTTTGTCCCAGATTTAGCTCCTGGTGAGCAATGCCAGGGCTGAGCTGTGTCCACCCTGGTGCATGTGGTGGCCCAGATGTGTGCAACCCTGGCAGAGTCCTGTACTGGAGGGGGGAAGAGGTACACCCATCACTGCTGACTCAGTCTCTTGGCTGTGGCTGGCAGGACACGGTGGGAGATGTGGCTGGGCAGAGGACTAGGGTGAAGGTGCAGCCTGTTCTGCCTGCCTGCTCTGCCAAAGCTGCCGGTGGTGAGCAACAGCATGGCAGGGGTTAAACCTGGGTGCTGTAGCAAGTGCACTGTGGGACTGGGAGCCCTCGAAGGCAGCTGGGGCCCCATCCAAGGAAGGCAGCCCCACAGCCAACTCCTGGGTGGGAGGGCAGCCTGTTCACACAGGCAGGCACGTCAGGCTGTGCCCAGCCTTGGCATAGCATTGTAATCTCTAGGTTCCTGAAAAAGTGGGAGAGCTATGTGACACAGCACAGCCATGCCAACGGAACCCTGTGGCAGTGCTGGGCTGGGAATGAGACCTGCCTGTCCATGCCTGGCTTCCCAGGTGCCTTATTGCCCATGGGCAGCAGAATGCCCCTTGATCCCTGCCCAGCAGCAGAGCTAGTAAGGAGTGCCCAGGGCCACATTTGTGGTGGCCAGCCTGCCAAGGAGCCATGGATGCCCCCCTGCATTCTCAGGAGCTGGGCATGGCAATCCCCAGTCATTGAGAGCAGTAGGATGGAAAGAAATCAGTGCCAGCAATGGGTGCCATTGCCTACCCTGGCGGGGCACTACTCATCCCAGGGCTGCCCGCGCTGCACCTACCTGCTGGGACAGAGGGAACAGACGGGCTTCTCCATGGTGGCAGCTCTGTGAACTTGTGTCCTCCAAGCCACTGGTGCCAGGTACAAGGCTCATTTTGGCTGTGGGTGGCAGGATAGGGTAAGCACGTGCCAGGGCTGGGCACAGCTTGCCTCTTCCCCTGATGTTCCTCTGGTGCAGATGGTGTGATGGCATCCTTTGGGCATCAAAATAACCGTGGGTGTCTGGGCAGGGCCGACGTGAGGCTGGGAGCAGCAGCAGGGGGCTGGCATCCACACCAGACAAAGGGCTCTTGTGTTGCCCGCGCCCGCAGGGGAATCTGCTTGGGATGGGACATTTTTCTTCTCCCCCCTCCCCGATGCCCTTTCTTTGCTCAGAAATTCATGTGACCAGGGCAGAGTGGGGAGCCCAGTGCCACGGATTCCTCTGCAGTGGGCACCCCCTTTCCAAAGCTCTTTCTTCCCAGCACACTCCCCTGTGTGTTCTGGGGAGCAGTTTACTCCTGACACCCCTCTCTGTTGCCCAGGTGGAGGACGGGGGCAAGGCTGCTCTGTCCCGTCGGCTGCAGCCAGGCGACGAACTGGTGAATATCAGCGGGACACCACTGTACGGGTCCCGCCAGGAGGCCCTGATCCTCATCAAGGGCTCCTACCGCACCCTGAAGATGATCGTCCGCAGGTTGGCACCACTGTGGGTGGGGGGAGCAGGAGGGGTAGTGACGGCAAGACTTGGGGCCATCACCTGCCCAGATCCTGGTGGGAGCCTGGTGCTGGCGCTGTTTCCAGCCTGGAGGTGCCCCATGATGGGACTGGGTAGGGGGCAGCCCCACCATGGCTGCCAGTACCCCATGGTGGGTGGGGGATTCCACAGCCCAGTGTGCTGCCCGCAGAGCCGGGGTAGAGCAGCGGGCTCACCACCCCCTTGCTGGGCGGTATCCTTGAGTGTGGCCGCTCCTCTCCCTTCCTGCCTGCTGCCTGCCTGCTTGCTGCCTGCCTGGGGAAGGAAGGAGAGGCAGGGCCAGGCCCCGTAGTCGTGTCCTCCTCCCTGACCTGCATCCATTCCCTGGCTGCAAACGGACTGGACTCCAGCTCCAACAACACGCAGGGGCTGGGGCAGTGCAAGAGACTGTAGAGGGCAGGTGGTGCTGCAGGGCAGTGCTGGGGCTCAGCATCATCCATGGTGAGTTTGGGGCTCTGGGTGGGGAGGGGTCCTTGTGCTGGCCACAGCTTGTCCCTTACAACCTGGCAGATGCTGGGGGCAGCACCAAACACTTGGGGGTTACAGGAGGTGGCATTTGCCACCCCTTGTAGTGTTTGTGCTCTGGCACTGAACATTACTGCCTTTGTGCCCTTGGGAGGAGACTGCAGACCCTCACA
This sequence comes from Tricholaema leucomelas, assembly GCA_013400475.1. Taxonomy (NCBI): domain Eukaryota; kingdom Metazoa; phylum Chordata; class Aves; order Piciformes; family Lybiidae; genus Tricholaema lacrymosa; species Tricholaema leucomelas. The sequence goes on from WAAF01015816.1 coordinate 150,500, forward strand.
GCTGCCTTGAACTGGGGGGTAGTATAGGGTCAGATTTCAAACCCCTTTGGTGTGGTCGGTGCTTGCTGTGGATATTAAAGGACTGAGGAACAAAAAAGAAAGATTAGACTTAGAATGGGGACACAGCTGTGCCCCCAGGGTCCCTTGTTGTGCCAGCAGAGCCTTGCAGTCCTAGCAGGGTCCCTCACCCTGCTGGGACATTGCCCATCATTTGCGCTGAGACCACATCCCTCATTCCCTGTTGATGCTTGCAGTTAGGACATTACAGGCATGGGAGCCTCAGCAGCTAGGGAGAACTGTGAGATCCCCCTGCCCAGCGTTGGGGTGGTAGGACTGGGCTCTCTTTGCTGCCATGCCCCTTGAGCAGGCACTGGCCTAGGGGGGACAGGAAGCCCTGAAGGAAGTGACTTCAGCCCCGGTTCCTTGGCCTGGCTTCCTCCCCATTCTTGTCCTCTCCCGCTGTTGCTCTTGGCAGGAGGAGTGTGCCCGTCCTCCGGCCCCATTCCTGGCATATGGCCAAGATTGCCGAAAGCCGCCCCGACGCCCCCACCATGCACTGCCCCACTGACGCCTTCAGCCTTTCCTGGCCCTCAGGGTGTGATGTCAGGTGAGACCCTCAACCAACCCCCAGGAGCACCCGTGGGATTATGCAAGGGGAGAGGCAGACTGGGCACCCTCTTGGGTTGGAGCAAGGGGTTGTGGAGCGTGGTTGCTTGCTTGTCCCACGCTGCTGTCAGGCATCCCCCCCATGTCCTGCTGCTGCGCTGCCCTTTCCCCTGCCTGTTTACTCCCAGCTCCCGGCAGGAAGGGGCGGTGGCTCCACTGCAGCTGGCCAGGAGCTGCTGAGTCTCAGTGCTCCCCCCACACCCTGCAGTAGGCAGGGCCCGGGTAGCTAGAGCCACTCGCACCGTTTCCTTGTGCCCGCTCTCTGTACCAGCACTGGGGCAGCCTTGGTGCTGACCCCAAACCTGGGGGTGAAGAGCAGTTGGAGCTCTGCTAGTGTGTGCCCCTGTCCTGGGGGAACCACATTTAGTAGGGAAGTGTTGGCTCCTGGGATCTTGTGCCCATCAGAGGCGCTGGCAGGGAGCCCGGGGTGGGGCAGCAGGCGCCCCTGACACTGGTGTGGGGCTGCGTGGCAGCGAGCTGTCCCTGCAGTGGAACCTGCTGTCCCGGCACTGCAGCACTGACCGGAGCAGCTCCATCGGGAGCATGGAGAGCCTGGACCAGCCCAGCCAGGCCTATTATGAAGGAGACCCCTCACCCGTTGACCAGGGCATGTACCACAGCAAGCGGGACTCAGCCTACAGCTCCTTCTCTGCCAGCTCCATTGCCTCTGACTGTGCCCTCTCCCTCCGCCCTGAGGAGGCCACATCTGTCGACTCCAGCCTCCAAGGCCCCTGCAAACCCCCCGATGGGCGCTACCTGACCACGGGAACTGAGCTGCCTGCCAGCCGGCACCCCGAGGCCTGGCGGGCACCTGTTCCCCCCCAGCCTCCTATCAGGAGGGATAGCCTGCGGGCAGCTCCAGTTGGTGGAGGGGACAGGCGTCGGGCATCAGTGTCAGTGGACATGCTGCATGCTAAAGGACGGTGGATCTCTGATACCTTCCTCTGCCAACGGGACAGGGAGGCAGAGGTGTCGGGTGGGAGGACACCGGCATCATACCCCATGAAGGACCATGTCTCTGCTGACCAGTATTACATGCTGAGCTCCCACTCAGACAGGTGCTTGGCTGAGCCTCTCCTGGTGGAGAGCACAGAGCCTGACAACCGGCTGCACCCGGATGCTAGTGTGCACAGAGTACCAGATGCTGCGGCAGCAGGGGACAACCCGTTGCTGTCCTCTATCAAGGGCCATACACCACATCGGCACAGTGCTCCTGAGCAGCTGCTGGCCTCCCAGCTCCGCTCCCTCCAGGTGGGCACCAGCAGTGGGAGAGCCTCACCAGCCCCTGATGGGCACCACTGGACCCTCTCCCCACTGCACCCTGAGGGCAGCCGGCCAGGGGCTGCAGGAGCCACGCAAGACCCTTCATTCTGCTCAGAGCCATGCTGCCGCTGCTGCCCTGAGCCACAGCGAGCCTGTGGGCAGGACAGCAGGGTGGCCAGCCCAGTACGGGGCACTGAAGGTCCAGCGGAGGAGGAGAGCCGAGCAGGGGGCCGTCGGGTTGGTGGTCCTCCCCACCGCTCCGCTCAGATGCGCCGCCGCAGCGACCGCTTTGCCACCAGCCTGCGCAATGAGATCCAGCGGCGCAAGGCTCAGCTGCAGAAGAGCCGGGGTCCAGGCGCCCCACCACCGGGTGAGGAGCCGGTGGAGGAGGCCGAGGAGCCCCCTGAAAACAGCGTGCCGGCGGAGGGCCCCCCTGCCCCGACTGAGCGTCTCAGCCCCGTGCCAAGCGAGGCTGGCAGGAACGTCGGCCGCTCTGGAGATCGGGGCGTCTCCACTCCTGACCCGCTGCCGGCCCCCAAAGGACCTCCCTCCCCCGAGCAGGCGGTGCCCACGGGCCGAGGCCGCTGGCGCTGGTCCCCGGAGCGCAAGCTGCAGCCGCAGCGGTCGCCCAGCCCCAGCGAGCCGGGGGGCTATGGACAAGGGCCGGTGGCCCGCAGCTCCCCGCCGCGGGGCAGCGATGAGGCCGTGCTCCTGCCTTTCGCCGACCGCCGCCGGTTCTTCGAGGAGAGCAGCCGGCCAGCGCCGCCCCGGCACGGCAAGTCGCCAGCGGGTGATGCCGCTGCTTTCCAGGCTCCCGGCCCCGAGCGCCGGGACTCCCGACGCCTCTCCGTGGACCAGCCCTACGGCCCCAACTCGCCTAGCCGCCCCGGCTCTGCCGGCCCCTACGCTGAGTGCTGCCGGGAGCAGCCCTCTTGCTACAAGCAGCTGGGAAGGCCCGGGGAGCTGGAGTACTTGCGAGGCTTCTCCTATCCCTATGGAGTTCCTCTGCGCCCTGAATCCTGCCACTACTGCGGGGGAGACCCGTGCCCCCCGCCGCTGCCCCGTGGCCACGCCTGCCGGTGCTACCCCCAGCCCTGGGCGCGCTGTCCTGAATGCTGCTGCCCGGCCCCTCGCCCAGGCCGGGAGGAGAGTGATGCCTGGCCCCCCAGGAGAGCTTTCGCCTCGGTGAGTGAGACCCCTGGGGCTGTGTCAGGGAGCAGCACTGGCACTACCCCACACCTCTGGAGCATAACCCTGGTCTGGAGGGTGGGGTACTGACTCCCTGCATGCCTACTGTGCCTGGACAAGGATGGTTAGGGGGTGCAGGGAAGGGGATGCTGACCTCACTTTCACACTCCCTTTCCTTCCTTCATACAGGAATTTCCTCTGGATGAGTGGGAACCACCAGCAATAACCAGGAAAGCCAGTCAGTCAATAAGGTGAGCCCACACCGGCTGTCAACATGTACATGCCACTTGGCAGGGATCTCTACCATGAGGTAAGGTGCGACCATGCTGTGATTTTGGTTAGCAATGTACGAAGTGCCTTCCTTAACACCACAGCTGCACTGGGCCCTGTAAAGTGGAGGCACATACGAGCGTAAACAAGCATGGTCTGGGAGTGCAAGGAGGTGCCCAGGGTGGGGAGTGGGAGTGGCATCTCCAGTGGGTTCTGCCCAGTCTGGGGGTAATAGGAGAGCCTGGTCTCCCCCCCACCAGGATGTTGGGTGACTCTAGATGGAGAAACTGAGGCCAGGGTGGGTAGCAGCTACTGGGAGTGACTGTCTTCTCTGTCCCTTCTCTCCTCAGTGAACTCTCCCACTACCAGCTGGGCTTCCCAAGGCTTGGCCCTTTCCACCCCTGCGTTGAGAGTGCTGAGACAGAGTGGCCACCTTGCTACCGGGCCACATCGACACATGACCTCTCATGGGATGGTGATCGTATGGTCCACTCCCCTGAGAGCCCCCCAGACCCCTTAAACCGCCCACTGCGGGGCAGAGCCTTTTCTGAGAGCCACCTCAACCTGGAGCCTGCCAGCCCCAGGGGCCGCAACCGGAGGGATCTTATACATGCCAAGCTGGACCCTCCTGGCATCCCTAAAAAGAAAGGCCCCCCACCTCCCCGCCCACCTCCTCCCAACTGGGAGAAGTACAGACAGCGCCGTATGTCCCAGCGCCTGCCAGATGGTTCTGGGAATGTCTCTGCCTTCACTGCCACCCCGATGCCATCCCGCGGCATCGCTGAGGCTGTGCGTGAGCGGTCACAGAGCCTCACTGGGGAGCAGGGAAGCCGGTCCCGAGGGCATGCTGCTCGCCCCCATGCCCCACCAGGTGCCTGGCCACGACCTGAGCCCCCTGGATCACTCTGCAGGACACCTGAACCTGATGCTGGCAGCACCGGGATTTGCAGGCAAGTGCTGTCACGGCATGGGGATGGGAGTGGGGTTGTGGGCACTGTCTGGACACAGGATAACTTCTGGGGCAATGTGGCCCTTTGAACTTTACATCAGAGCCTACCCTTGGGGTAGGCTGTGGGGTTTTGTTGGGGTGGGAGTATGTCCCTGACTTCTGTATGTGGGGTGGGCAATGGCCATGTGTGTTCCCATCCCCTACAGGCAGGCAGGCAGGCAGGGAAGCTGACCTGGGTCCCCTTGGGTGGGTGTTTACAGGGCCATGGGGGCTGGGGAGGAGCGAGCGAAAGTGAAGCAACCCTGGGAGATGGAGGAGCAGCCCCAAAGGCTCAGCCGGAACCAGGAGAAGGGCTGGGCCAGTCCCCGCAGGGTGGGTGAGTGCTCCCTGCCCCTGCGTGGTGGCCCTGGCCCCACCACCCCAGAGGCACCCAACCCCAGCCTTGGCACAGTCGAGGGGTCGAGCTGTCAGAGTGGCCGATCCCAGCCCCGACGTGTGGACTCAGAGGAGCTGCTGTGGGATGTGGTGGGCAGGGACCAGTCCCTGGCTGGCATCTTGGCCCCCTCGACCTCCCTTGGCCCCACCACTGAGGTGATGGGTGAGCGGCAGGCCTGGCGGGAGTGTTTTCAGCAGGACTGGCACCTGGAGAACCCGACACAGGACAGGTAGGGCTGATGCAGTATTGGGCACTGTGCTGAGGCCAGACTGCCCCCTGCTGTCCTCAGTACTGAGCCCCTGTTCCCGCAGGCATGGCTTCGAGCCCATCTCACCACCCCCCACGAGCACTGCCAGCTCCACCTCCTACCCAGCGTATTACAGTGCAGCATCAGGCAAAGCCGAGCCACTCGGCAAGGTGAAGGAGCTGCCAGAGGTGGTGGAGGGGAGCTCAGAGGAGGAGGAAGAGGAGGCGGACCATGAGCTGGTGGAAAAAAAGGTAAAGTGGGCACTGCTGGCAATGATGTCCTCAGGGTTCCCCACTGTCATCAGGTCCCCATGGGAGCAGGAGAACTGGCAGATGGTCGTGGGGACCGGGGCATCACTGATTGCTTGTAGGAACTAGAGGCATTGCTCACTGCTAACGGGGACCAGGGATGTTGCTGGGTGCTCATGGGAGCTAGGAAATTGACAGATGCCTGCAAGGACCAGGGGCATTGTCAGGTGCTTGCATGGTGTGGGAGTGTCACCAGATGCTCATAGGGATCAGGGGCATTGCTTGGTGCTTGCCAGGGGTGGGGGCGTTCTTGCATGCTCACAGGTGCTGGGCTCATCATTGTTCACTGGAACGGGAGTTTCTGTGTGCTCACTGGGTCAGAGATACTGCCAGATGCTCGCAGGGACCAGGGGCATTGCTAGCTGCTCATGGGAACCACGGACATCACCAGATGCTTGTGGGGCCCAGAGCAGCGTGGCACACCTGCACCCATGTGCCAGAACTCTGGTCTCAACAGAGGGTGGTCCCAGTCATCCTAATCCTCTCCCACTGGCAGCTGCAGCTGATTGAGAGCCTGAGCCGCAAGCTGGCGGTGCTGCGGGAGGCACAGCGGGGACTGCAGGAGGACATCAGCGCCAACGGGGCACTGGGCGAGGATGTGGCTGCCCGTCTGCAAGCCCTCTGCACCCCAGGGGAGTTCGACAAGTACCGCCTCTTCGTGGGTGACCTGGACAAGGTGGTCAACCTCCTGCTCTCCCTCTCAGGGCGCCTGGCTCGGGTGGAGACTGCCCTGAGCAGTTTGGGGCCACATGCCCCTGCCGAGGACAAGGTGGGCACAGGGCAGAGGGACAGCTGTGGGCCACTGAGGTGCGAGACTTCCTATTAATGCTGCCCATCTTGCCTACAGGTGGTCCTGCGGGAGAAACAGCGGCTGCTGGTGGCACAGCTGGAGGATGCCAAAGAACTGAAGGAGCACATGGGGCGGCGTGAGGAGGCAGTGGGTGCCATGGTGGCACGGTACCTGCCTGCTGAGCACCTGCAGGACTACCGTCACTTCGTCAAGATGAAGTCAGCCCTCATCACTGAGCAGCGCGAGCTGGAGGAGAAGATCAAGCTGGGCCAGGAGCAGCTCCGTTGCCTGCATGAGAGCCTTGGCCAGGTCCCTAAGGGTTGCTAACTCCCTGCCCAACCTGCCCCCGGGACCCTCGCCATGACTCCAGCTTGCTGCCAAAGCAGATGTGGCCTCTCAGGGACTCTCCCTGTGTCTGTCCGTCTGTCCTGCCTTTTATTTATTTTCCAGTTTACCAAATGGAGGAGAGGGTGTGTCTAGTCCAGAGACTGGCACGGGGGGTCATGCCACAGAACTGTCCTGGGTTCCACAGTTACTCAGCACCCTGAGATGCGGTGGAACCAGATGGACAGATCCTGCCACCCCCACTTCCCTCTCTCATCTTTCTGTGCCTACAGGGGTCTCAGCACATTTTCCCGGACACCAGTGCCTGTCGCACAGCTGGTGCTACACCATGTGCCTTAAATGTCCCCCTGACTGCCCCGGGGCAACTCCACACGGTGCGTGGAAGGGTTAAACCATCCCCAGTCTTTGTCAAGTCTGTTTGTCCATCTCTATCCATCTGTCTGATGGGAGCTGGAGGAATTTCAGCCCATGGGAGCTGGTGGAATTTCAGCCTCCTGCATCCTCTTCCTCTCCATTGTGTCCAAAACAATGGCCCTGGCCAGCGGGTCCTTAACCCACTCCCTGCTGGCTTGAGACTTCATGGGGGGCCGAGGTGGGTGCTGCACACTCCTGGGGACATTGCGATGGGTGCCTCTGGAATGGTGCCCTGCCAAGTGATGCGCTGGGATCAGTAGACTGGGAGCTGTGGATATCCCCTGCTGCTAGTGCTGTGGGCATAGGGACCACCTGGCCTCATCTGGCCCTTGCCTCCAGGTTCTACCCCATCACAAGGAGGGATTAAGAGAGGAAAAATCACGCTGAGCATGAAATGGGGTACCTGACCCCCTGCTCTGTGCTGCAGCAGCTCCGAGTAGCACTTAGACTTGCCCCTGGTCAAGCCCCCTGCTCTGCCTCTGTGTCTGTCATGGAATATGCAGGTGCATTGTTCATTTTTGCGTAGGGGTTTCATGCAACCTGTAGCAGCCTGGGGTGGTGTGGGCAAGCATTCTGGGGAGGACGAATGGGCCACAAACACTTCAGAGCTGGCCATAGCTGGGCAGCCCGGCTCCAGGGTGCAGGTAGCACCCATACCTGCTTACTCAGCACTGCAGCACTCTCGCCATTGTGGCTGCTCACCCCGAGTGCCACCTTTAGCCAGTTGAACACTACACCCCACATCTTCCCATCCTAGTCTGGAGTGGTGCCTAGCAGGAGCAGGGTGCTCTGCATGCTCCTTAGCTGCTGCGAGGCTCCCTCGCTGCACAGGGACGTTCTAGAACCAAACACTGCACCCACTGTGAGCTGACCGGCAGCCCTCAGCAGGTCACCATGCTGGGGCAGTCTGTCGTGCGTGTGCCTGTGCCTTGCCGTTGTGCCTCTCACACTAAAGAAGCAGCAGTGGCTGCACAACTGTCCAAGCTGTGTCTTGCGTGGTTTGTCCCCGTGTCCCCAGCCAGTGGCGCTGGGGCTGGTGGGCACCTGCCATGGGGCTGAGGTGTGAGGATGTGATGCCAAAGCCCTGGCAAGCTCTTAGGACCCAAATTCCCCTACGTTACTGCAGACACCTGAGGTGTAGCTGTGGCAAGAGGGCAGTTTCTATATCCAGCACAACCAAGCTGGGCAGAGACAGGGAGTAGTGCCTGGACCCCTCCTCAGGGGCACAGCTCCTGGGTGATGGCTGTAAGGTGCCCGTCACCGAGAAGAGGGTGGCCCAGTGCGGGGTGGCAAGGCACGGTGGTGCAGTGGTGCTGCTGCTGCTGTTGCATTGTTCCCGGCAAAGGGGCTCGGCTGTGCGCCACCACCATCCTCTTGCTGGCCACATGCTTTCTCTAGGGCTTCTGCTTGCTAGCCGGGGGCCGCGGAGCGGGGCCTGCCCCTTGTTCTCGGGCCAGGGCAGCGCCCGCCAGCTCCCGGTTCTCTCCGAAACCGGACCGGTTAGGGGGTCTCGGTGCAGAAGCAACACCGTCCACTGGGTGGCGCCAGAGCGCGCGTGAGCACAGGAGCACCGGGCGGCGGGCGGCTCGCGCGTGCATACGCGTGTGAGCGCGTGCAGGTGTGCGCGGGTGCAGCGCCACGGGTGGGGGCACACGGACACGCGCGGGCACAGGCATGCCTTGGCACTGCAAGCACATGTGTTGGAGTGTGTGTGCACACGTGTTGGCATAGACGCGGGAGTCCATGCGCGGGGTGGGGGGGGCATGTGTGAGCGGAGGTGTGTGCGACCGCGAGTGGGCGCCCATCAGGAACAATGCGTGTACACGTGGGAGCGTTAAAGTGTGAGCACACGGATGCGTGGGGGAATGCAAGCACATGCACCTCGGTGCACACGGGCGACTGCATGCAAATGTGTGCACACGTAGGTGAGAAGATTCACAGGAAGGTAAGTGAATGGGTTCTCGTGTGGATGAATTTGTGTGGGCAGGGCCGCTTGTGCAAAGCCACGTGTATGGATAACTGCAAGCACATATGGAGGAGGTTTCTCCCATGGCCTGTTTGAGACCCCATCATGCAGCTCCCATTGCTGCCAGGCAGGGTTGTGAAACCAAGGCACAGGGGCATGGGTGGGCCACTGAGTACCAGGGTACCAGCACCTACACTGGGTGTGGTCATGGGATGGAGAGCCTGGAGGTCTTTGTGTGGGACCCTAGGGGAGGGTCATTGTAGCATGGGGGCTTCTGGGCCTCCCAGAGATGCAAAACAGGACCCAAACATGCTGGGGTAACTCCTAGCTCTGCTGTCTGACTCCTCACCACTATAGTCTCTCCATTTTATAGACTCATGGTCTCTCTCCCTGTAACACACACCCATGGTCCTGGGGGACCAGGAGCTGGCAGAGGATGAGGATGTAGGGAGCAGTTACTCTTCAATGACATCCAGCTTCCCTGGGCAGCCTGCTCCAGTGTCTCACCACCCTCATTGTAAAGGATTTCCTCTTTATGTCCAACTAAATCTACCTTCTTTCAGTTTAAAACCATTGCCCCTTGTCCGGTAGCTATAGACCCTGGGAAAAAGTCTCTCTGTCTTTCTCTATTGAAAACCTTTCTATTTGAACAAGGTCTCCCCAGAGGCATCACTTCTCCAGGATGAACAACTCCAACTCTCTCAGCCTGGCCACCCCCAACAGAGGGCTTCCAGCCCTCTCATCATTGCTGTGGCTTCTGGCCCTGCTCCAACATGCCTATGTCTCTCCTGTGCCGAGGACTCCAAAGCTGGCCCCAGCACTGCAGGTGGGGTCTCAGCAGTGAGAAGCAGAAGGCCAGAATCTCCTCCTTCCACCTGCTGCCCATGCTGCTGAGGATGTACCCAGGTGTCTGGCTTCTGGGCTGTGAATGCATATTGCCAGCTTGTATGGCCTGTGTGTGAGCTTGCCCATGCCTGTGCATGCCCATACCTGTGTGGCCATATGCACATAGAGTTGCATGGAGGTGGTGCACGTGCTTGCTCATCCCTAGAGTGTGCATGCCCATGCATGTGTGGGCAAGTGCACACAAACATGCATGGCAAGGGTGCATGTGCTCACCCATGCCTGTACATGTGCATGCATGTGCCTGCATGGGAGTGGGAACATGTATGTACATGGCAGCAGCACATTTGCCCTCTCATGCCCAAGCTGTGTGCACACATACATGCATGACCATGATGTGTGGTTGCCCATGCCATCCATGTGCATGGCCTTGCCTGTGTGAGTGGTGCACACATATGTGCACAGGTGTGATGCATGTGCTTTCCTTTGCCCAGGATGTGCATGCGTGTGTGTATGTGCCATGTGCCATGTGCCAACTTGTGTCCGTGAGAGTGGTGCACATTATGCCCACAGTGGCAGTGCATGTGCTTGCCCACGCCAGTGCTGCGCCTACCCGTGCAGGTGTAGTCGTGTGCACACCTACGTGCACAGCAGCCTCATGTGTGCCCGTGTGTGGGAGCGTGCACACGCATGTGCACGGCGGCAGTGCATGTGCTCTGCCGTGCCCATGCATGTGCCAGCGGGGGCGGCGCACACGTATGTGCGCGGCGGCGGTGCGGATGCCCGCCGTGCCCGCGTGCTCGGGGCCGTGCGTGGGCCGCCGATGCCGCGGTGCGCAGCAGCCCCGCCGCGCTGAGCAGGCCGGGGCTTGCGGCGCAGGGGCAGGGCCGGTGCTCCTGCAGAGGCACATCCCGGCGGGGCCGTGCTGCGGGCCGGGGAGGGCTGCGGGCGGGGGCCACAGGAGGAGCGACCTTGCACCGGCGGCGGCGGCGGCTCGGGGCGTGCAAGGTGCGTGCGCGGGGTGGGGGGCACTCTCCGCCCTCCCGCACCGGGCGTGTGCGGGATGCTCGGCGGAAACCCGGCACCGAGAAGCACCGAGGTTAGAGGGGAGTGCGAAGCCTGCAGCGAGGGGGGAGGTTCCGACCAGGAGAGGGGGTAGGTAGCCCTGTGGTGCCATCGCTTCTCCACCCCCCCCACCCCCAACCCNTACGGGAAGACGGCACCGCGTTTGCCGGCAGATGCAGGGCGAACGGCGGGGCCGGACTGCGGGAACCGCGTGGGGCCGGGCACGGCGTCCTAGGGTGCCCCTCGCTATCCCCCGGCCCGGGCACGGCAGCCCTGCAGCCGGCCAGGCGCTTCCGCCCAGGTAGGTGCCCCCCATGGCCCGCCCACTGGCCCCGGGCTGCAGGGATGCGTGGGGAGATGGCTGCCCCCGCTCCATCCTACCCCACTCCGCTCCCCCCTCACCCCCCACTCCCACCCCTCCCCGGCCATCTGCCCGAGCCTGGCGACCCCACGGACGCAGGGAATTGTCCGAGCCCTTCCCAGCTGCCGGAGCTGCATGGATGGTAGGAGACAGCTGCTGCTTTTCATGGAGACCCTCTCTTTCCCAATCCTCCCCGGTCACTGGAGTTATTGGTGTCCCCAGCATCCTGGCGATGTGCACCAGAGGGGATGCTGGCACAGGCTATGGCAAAGGAAATATGCCCCAATGCCAGGGCATGGGGTGGCTGCGGTCTCCTATGGCAGAGTGAGGGGTAGTGTTGGGGTACCAGGCAAGATGAAGGTGAGTTGGGATACTGAAAAAGGCAAGGAAGAAAAACTTTGCCTGCACAAGAAGCCACCCTGAGCAGCCTTCCTGCTCAAGAAAACATCGTCTCCCCTGAGTTCCAGAGTTTCACCTCCCATCTGGATGAGCCATAGAGGGTGAGATGCACATCCCCTTTCAGAGAGTACTCCACTCTTCTGTATCCTTGCCCTCCCAGAACTGACACGAGAGGTGGTGAAGCCCTGAGCCAAGCCCAGTGAGAGGATGGCTGAGAAACTGGTGCCTGGGGACCTGTTCCTGAGGAAGACCCGGGAATCAGTGTCATCCCTGGACTCGGACAAGCTGGCACCCATCTCGCCTGAGGCGGGTGGTGAGGAGTCGTCCGACAGCGAGGGCGAGCAGGAGGACAGTTCCCACAAGCTCATCCGGAAGGTGTCCACCTCTGGGCAGATGAGGAGCAAGGTCAGGGGCGTGGGGCCCTGGGGCGTGGGGCTGGCTGGTGTATGAGGGTCCTGCTGAGAACAGCATGGAGGGGATTGTCCCCTCAGGGGTGTTAAGTCAGTGCCAGGCACTTGCTGTGTGCATACCCAACCAAGTCAGTGTCTAGGAAAGTGCCAGGATGGATCTGACACCCTGTGCCCTGTGGAAGGGCACATGGAAAAGGTGTATACCTGCAGTGGCAGAATCAGCACTGGTCCTGTGGGGCTATGGAACATGAATTTTACCCCCCAGTTGGAGACAGGGTGTCTTTCATACCCAGACTGCCCCTCCCAATTGATTTCATCCCATGTTTCTATTCCCTGGGTTCTCCTCTCCTGCTCCTAGGGAATGGGAGCTCTTTTGTGAGGTCTCTGTGTCATGGATGCACCTGGGGTGAGATTTAGGGTCATTGTGGTGCTGTGTGCTCCCAGGATCCTCTGTTCTGCTGCAGGCACCATGTGTGCAGGGCCTGGTGGGTGGTAAAATGGAGTCAGCATCTTTCCTGATGCCCCAGATTAATTTGGCTGTGCCAGATCCCTCATGGGTCCTGTTCCTGCAGCCTTCCCTAGATCCAGTCCCCATGGTGATTTGCTGGATGGATAGGGACACCTTTAAGGTCAGATGTGACACTGTTTTGCCTCCTCACCACTGGCACGAGGGCAGCTTGTTTGTGTGCAGGTAGCTTGCTCAGAGGAAGCTACCTATTTTGATAGGACCTACAAAAATCTGGGGGTGCGGTACCTTCTGGCCAAACAGGAGTGTGTGGGGTTGGTGTACTCAGTGGGGATGGTGAAATGGCCAGGCGCCTCCTGTCTGAAGCACAGGCAGAAATAAACTAGGCTGAGCGGCCAGGTAGGAAGCAGAAGAGGAAGACACTTGGGAAGGTTTTGGGGAGGGATGTGGACACAACGTGGGGAGGATGTTCTGTGAGACGTGCAGGGAGAGTGATCCCTTTACATCCACCTCCTGGCTGCGGGAAGAAGGTGGCAGTGTTGGTGTGAGTCAAGGCAGTGCCTGCAGTGCCGATGGGCATGCAGGGGCTGCTGTGCTGTGGAGGGCAGGGTACCTTTGCCTTGGGGTTGTGCCAGAAATTCCCCTGCAGCTGTCTCTCGGCCCCAGCCACCCTTTGGTGTGAATTTGGTGTCCATGTCACTCTGGGGAGGGGGTACACGAAGAAACACCACAGGGGAGTGCAGTTGTGGAGCAAGGGTATGCCCCTAGGCTGTAATGTTGGGTGCTGTGGGCACTGAAAGAGACCGTGGGAATGGGGCGGTGTGCAGGATCTGGTGGCACCTCTGGGCTGCTTGGGGCTGGGACAAGCTCCCCTCCCACTGGCCCAGACCTGGCTGTTGTGCCAAGTCTGGCACAGTGGTATGTGGAGGGCAAAGTGCATTTGCCCAGGGGTGTGGAAGATGCATGCTCCTTGCTCAGCACCATGGGGTTTTCCTACTTGGCCAGAGACATTTCTGGGGCAGGCAGTGCTGGGGGGGCTTTGTCTGAGTCTTTCTTCTTAAGGAATGCACCTCAGTTTCCCCTTCTTTGGAATAGACTAGCACCTCCTCTGCCTATTCTGACCTGGGTGCCAGGTGGCTTCTATGGGCTGTGACAAACTGCGGGGGGGGCATGGTGGGAAGACAGATTGGTGGACAAGGTCCTGGGGATGCTTAATGCTGTGCAGCCTCTTGGAGGGACAGCAGCAGGCGCTGGAGTTTACCATGTGGCATTTGCTGTGCCAGAGGGGTTTGCTATGCTGTGCAGCACAGGGAATATATCACAGGGAGTCGTCAGTGCCAGGAAACTCGAGAGACGAGGGCGGATGGCTGGGCTGTGCCCACGTCCTGCAGCAGCAGCACAGGGACACAAACATGTCCTGAGCCCCCAGGCATCAAAGCCCCTCCGTTCCAGTTCCATCAGCTGGTCTGGCCACGTCGCTGACAGGCTGCGTGTGGGGCAAAGCTGAGCTGCCTGCTCCCTGCCTGCAGTGCCTGCTGCCCGCGTCCTGCCCACTGCCGGCAATTAGCCATGCAGGAGGTGATGCCGCGCAGTGTGCTGGGGAGGCAGGCGGTGTGATGGATGGGCAGGCAGAAAGGACATGGCTGGGTTAATGGCCCACGGAGCTGGCACAGGAGGAGCGAGGAATGAGAGCTGGGCAGGGCTGATGCAGGAGGGGACTATGCATTCATCGTTCCCCCTTCAACTGAAGTGTTTTCAGTATCGGGGTTCAGAGTTTTCCCTGAAGATCCCTTTGGTTTGGTCTGGAGGGGCAGGATAATGTTTGCCAGCTTGATTCCTTGCCAGATGGGCTTCTTCCTTCCCTGTGGAGATGAGGATTTCGCGATGCAATCAATGCTGCCACCCAGGTCGGGCTGTCCCTGGCTCCCAGCTGTGCCGCGGTAGGCACATGTGCTGCTCGTCCCTCTGGCTGCAGCCACAGCCAAGACAGGCACCTTTCTGAGCCGCTTTGACACCTCTGTGTACCCATGTGAGGTTGGGAACCATTGCCTGAACCTCAGAGACTGAGGCACGTACATAATTAGCACACAGTTAATGAGGGAGGGAGAGCCTCATGCCAAGGCTGCAGCTCCCAAGGGATAACTGGGTTAGCAGTGGGGAGAGGGCAGGTTGGCTCACTTTTTTGGCTGCTTGTGGTGGTCCCAGTGCTGGAAGTGGTCTGTAGGAGCTTGTGATGTTGAGGGGTGGGTAAGGCTTGGGACCTTCACTGCCCACTCACACTGTCTGGGAAGACTCTGTTCCCTGCTAATGGGAGTGCACATCTTCTCCCATGCTAGAGTATTGTCCAGCCCCATGGAGACTGAAATGGGCGAGGATTATTTTGGAGTCTGCTGACTTCTTCTGATTGCTGGTTCCCATTCCCAGTGCCTCCCCCAGAATGCCTGTTCCCCCATCCCCTCCACAAACCTTCCCATCAATCACATCTCCCCACTCCACACCCCCGGCTTGACTTTCTCTGGCTGTAATTGCGGGGCGCCCTGCGCGGCTTTGTGCTGGCTTCAGCGTGGAGGCGGCGAGGCCATTGTGCTCGGTGACAATGACAGCTGCCAGGCGCGGGTGCCCCTGCTGAGCTCAATGGCCCCAGGATGGAAGGGGTCTTGCTGCCTCTCCCTCCTCCTCCTCCTCACTTCAGGGGCTGCCGGTTGCCAAGTATTTTGAGTGCAAGGGCAGAGTGGGAGGAGGATGCTGTCCAGTGCTGGTTCCCTTGGAGGAAAGGGGCATTGGGGAAGGAGTAGGCACTGGCTCCAGGGCTCACCAAGATATACGAGGCACTGACAAACGGGATGGGGGGCACATCATGGCTGCGTGGGCTGGATGCTTGGCTCCTGATGCTGCCTCGGCACAGGCTTCCCCAGCAGCTGAGTGGAGGTGGGGAGTGATCTGGCAGCTCTGCTTGGTTCACTCCAGGCTGCCAGGAGCTGCAGCATGGTCCTGAGGTGCTTACACCAGAGCTGGAGGGCTGTATGCACCACGGAAAATATGGCAGAGTGCATTCGTGGGATAGGAGCACTGCCCACAGAGTGGGCACAGTGTGCAGAGCTGTGGCAGGCAGGAGCATGGTTTGTCTGCCATTTAGAAAGTGGGATTGTGTTCCCAAATTCCTGATGCTGGGTACATCATAGCTGCTTGTTGGGACTGGGGAACCTGCCAGCGTCCTCCTGGGAGGCTGGGAATGGTCACTGGGGCTATTGGTATCCCAAGGAACAAGTGCTCCTACTTCTTGCTGGAGGCACTAGGCACCCCACAGGCTCAGGGTGCCACAGGGATGGGGTGAGCTGTGCCCGAGGTTGTAAGGGTACTGGGGCAAGTGTGTGGGGCCTGGCAGGGCAGTGCTGCAGGGCTGTCCTCTGAGAGGTGGATCCTGGCCAAAAGACAAGGAGAGCAAGGTAGGGCC
This sequence comes from Tricholaema leucomelas, assembly GCA_013400475.1. Classification (NCBI taxonomy): domain Eukaryota; kingdom Metazoa; phylum Chordata; class Aves; order Piciformes; family Lybiidae; genus Tricholaema lacrymosa; species Tricholaema leucomelas. The sequence goes on from WAAF01015816.1 coordinate 166,340, forward strand.
CCTGGGGCCAGGCCTGGAAACCTCCTTCCTGCAGTGTGAAGGTGGCATGTGACTCCTGGGCAGTGCATCCTCCTATCTTGACACTGGTGAGTGGCTGGAGCATCTCTCATATGGAGAAAGGCTGAGAGAGGTGGGATTGTTCAGCCTGGAGGAGAGGCTGAGGCTGTGGGATCCTCAGTGATGTTAAATATTTGAAGGGGTGCAGCAAAGAGGGAACCAAAGAGCCCCTTCATTACTGTCCTCAAAAGGGACATTTGGCACAGATGAAAGGTAGGAAATTGCATCAGAACTTTTTCTGCTGTGAGATTGATTGAACCCTGACACACGCTGCCCAGAGAGGCTGTGAAGTCTCCATCCGTGGAGATACTCAGAACCCATGGGTTGATTACCTCCACGATCTTGGACAGCTCCAGATGACTCCTACGTGGTCTCCATGCTCAGAGCTCCCTGCCAGCCCCAGCCATGCCATGGCCAGCCAGCACCAAAGCCTATTTCCACTCCAGCTGTGCCCCTCGTTGCTCCCAGCCTTGTGGCATGTGGCTTGCGGGGGGTTATCGAGGACACTGACTGGCCACTGGATAACCCGCGGTGGAGGGACCATACACGGGGCACAGTCACTCTCCCCTGCAGCAGGGCAGGGGAGGCTGGGCTTGCTTTCGTTAATCAGGGCTCACCGAGAGGGCGCCTGGGGTGTAAAGATAGCCCCAGTGTCGCCAGCCGGATGTTTGTGAGGTTTCTCAGATGTGCTGTCCTCTCCCCGCTCACATTTTCCATTATGCAAGCGCTACTCGCACCCGCCAGCAGCTGGGCAGGGTGGGAGAGCTGCAGCGGTGCCCGCCGGTCCCTAGACACGGGAGGCACGGGCAGACCGGCACGGGGCAGGCTGGCATGCAATTCCTGCCGGCGGGATACTCCGGGACCAGTGTGGCTGTAGATAGGGGAGCATGAGCTCATCTCTAAAAAGCATCTGAGAGTCATGACTGCTGGAGGATGAAGTGTAGGAGGGATCACCCTTCTGGAGCTCCTTCTCTCATTGCTCTCCTGCACGTTAATCCTCTGTCCCCTCTCGATGGTCTGAGCACCTTGAGGCACCACTTGCTGGCGTGTCAGGACTGGTGCCAGAACCTCCTTTTAAGGCTCTCCTGCCGGCACTGAGAAGGGGGATTCAAGGTCCTGCAACGGCAGCAGGTTGCATCCTCGGGGAACGTGGATGTAGTTCAGTCTGTGGAGATGTAGCACCCTCTGGACACCAAGCCCCCTGGCTGCCCTGTCCCGGAAGAGCTCTGCCGTATCGCAAAACCTGATAAGGTTTCAACCGACTCCAGCCCACAGCCCGCCCAGCAGATGCTGGTGGCCCCGCAGCTGAGCTGTTCGCAGGGCTGCTGGCCGTCCAGACCCTGGCACCTGCCAGGTGGGAATGAGCTCTGAGCCATCCGGACCCTGGCACATACCAAGCAGGCTGCTGCGTTTGGAGGAGGGTGGCTGCCCAGGATGTGGTCGGTGCAATGCAGGTCAGTGTGTTGATGGGGGTTCAGTCCCTTCTCTTCCTCCTCCAGGGTGAGACATCCTATCACCATGGGGCCAGGCAGATCCCACGAGGAGCAGTGTAGGGCTGCAAGCCAGGTGGGTAGCCAGTGTGGTGCCATCAGTGGTACACACCAGAGTCCCCAAATAGCAGCATTCCCAGCTCTTCTCCTGCAGCTCCTTTTCTGCCCAAGCTGATCTCAGCAGGACAACTCTCCTGCCCCAGCTGTAGTCAAACCAGGCTGTACTATGGACTCTTCTTGGGGGTGGTGATGGCACAGCTGGGAGACCAAGGGGTGGGTTCTTAGCAGTATCCCAGGGCTCTGCCTTAGGGGCTGAGGGAAGAGCATTTCAGGGGACACCCTGGACTGGAAAAAGCCCTACTGGGGTGTTGTCCTGGAGGGAGGTGAGCTCCTCAGGCTGCACTTCAAGACTTCTTGCCTGTGCAAGGTACACAGCTAACCCATGGTGTGATGGCCCCTGGGGACCAGCCCAGTCCTGGTGGAGAATGTTGCTGGTGGTTGGCCATCCTCTTGGGGCTACTGTTAGCCACATCCTCTCTGAGGCCCTGTGCCATGTGCCCCGTGAGCTGTGGCTGAGACAGAGGTGGCAGTTTCTTTGCAGACCCTGGGTAGTTCTTGCCTTTGTCTCTCCACCCTTTGGGACCTCCCCTGCTCAGTGCTGGGCACATGCCAGATGGTGCTGGGCTGGAGACGGCATGAATGGTCCTTGAGATAGGGCAGGGGAGAGCTGGGGCAGGGCCTCACAAAGGGGACCTGGCCTTGGGCTGGTAGCTGGGCAGGTTGCACATCATTGTGGCCACTGGTGGGCCGTGGGCTTGCTTTCTTGTGGGCACAAAGCCAGCAGTGGCTTTGCTCGGGCTCCCTGCAGTTCTGGCCAAGGATCACTAGCCTGAAAAGCTGCAGTTGTGGTGACCAGAGGGGCTAGGGTGCAGGAGACCAGTATGTAGCTCTAACCCCTGTGTCAGTGGCTGTCAGTGTCCCTGGAAGTACTCTGGGAGGAAGGGGCAGCCCCTGCCCTGTGCTTCAGGTGCACAGCTCCTGCTTCTGGCAGCTATCAGGTACTTAACAGCCACTTGCTATTGGGAGTTGTGTTGTAGTAACCCTGGAGCCCTGGTTGGAGCCGCAAGGAGCCAGCGTGGCAGGGGTGGTGCCATCTTGGCATATCTTGCCTGATGGCCTTTGCCATCCCCACTCCTTTGCTGATAGCGAAGAGGAAGTTACGACCTTGCTCAATGCTGTCTGCTGCAGTGCAGCTTCCCACCGTGTGGCTGGGTCTGCTGATGGCCTTGGCCATCAGGAACCTCCCAGGTCTCTTTCTGTCTCTAGTGCCAAAAGCAGGGGTCCAAAACTCCTGAGGCATTGGGTAGCTGCTCCTGGCACAGGGCAGCACTGGGCATCCTGACTCATGGACAAGAAAACTCATGGACAAGAAAAATCAGGAGTAGGGGGTGGCTCACTCCAGTGAGACCCTGAAACAGCCGTGCAGCACTCCAGGTGGAGTGCTGGCCACTGCATCATCATCCCCAGAATGGCCCAGGCTGTAACATCATAGGGCTGTTCGATGCCTTGTTGCTGCTGGCTACCAGGAGAAATTGCTGCAGTGGTGCTGCTGGAAGTGTTTGAACTCTGGTCCCCTCACAGGAAGGGATGTCATGCCACTGGGCAGCCTCCTGACTGTATTGTGCCATCCATCTGGAGCCAGGCAGAGCTGGGCATCCATGCCCATGCTGTGGCAGCCCCAACCCACCATCACAAGCCTGTTTCTTCTTCTTGTCATCACGTTCTGCTCCTCACCGTCCTGGGCTCCCCGATGCCACTTACTGATGCAGCATACAATGACTGCAGCAAACTCAGAGCTTGCGCTTGCATCTGCCACATGCAGACGTGTAGTGGAAGTGGTGTTTGTGGTTGGATCCACCCTGACCATGGCAGGACCCTGTCCTGTCCCATCCTGATGTGGGGCAGGGACTGCTAGGATGCATAGTTTATATCTGGATTTTGGGGTCACAGCTGGGCTGCTGCAAAAGGCAGCACTCTGCTTGCTGGCTGTGTCGCATCCTGCAGTCAGGATGGCTCTGGGCTCACCATGTCCTGTATGTTCTCTCACAGCTGGGCGGTCAGGCCAGCAGTATAGTGGGGCCCTGGATGCTTGCACTGTGGGCACCACAGCTGTTTGAACCTGCACCAACGCTGGCAGGCAGTGTGGGGCCAACCACAGACAAACTCTGCACCAGTTTCAGCAGGGAAAAGTGTTGATAGGGAGCCATAAAGGCTTAAACCGTCCCCCTCTGAACCTGAAGCTGTGAGGTGAAAGAAAGCTGTGGACGTCCAGATGCATGCCCTGGGGAGGGGCCCTTGGGGGGTAGGTTTGGCTTGCGGGACCTGAGGCTCAGAAAGCACCTCAGAAGGGATTTGGGCTTTATTGTCACCTTGCAGGCTCCTTGTTTGGAGCCGTGGGGCAGTAGGTGTAATGCCAATGCCAGAGGACAATGTGCTGCAGGCTGGCGGGTGCCTGGGTGCTGCAGCTCTCTCTCGATGCCCCCAGTGCCCAGCGCCAACGTGCTGTTAACTGCGCCTGGCCGCCGTGTGCCGGGATCTGAGAGCGCTGCGGCGGCTAATTGCGGAGGAGCAGCTGAATGGGGCTGCCGGCGGTGTTTAAAGAAGATACAATCAAAGATTAGGCAGTGCCAGAGCATCTCTGACACCCCGCTCGGCACAGGCTTGTAGCCGCGTTGCAAACACTAATTAATTGAGCCTTGTAAACACTGCTGCGAGGAGGGTAAATATTGGCAGGTGCTGTGGATCGGGAAGGACAGAGGACAGGCGGACAGGCTGCAGGGATGCACTGCCAGGGTATGCTCTGCCTGTCACTGGCTGGCCTCGGCTCCAAGTTGTCCCTGTTGGGGGCTGTGGAGGGCAGCATGGCTGGCTGCGTCCTGGCCATCTGCTTTCCAAGCCAGCAAAGAGGGTGGGTTCGCAATGCCTGGGCAATGCCACCTCCAGGATTCAGTCCTGGTAGCTCTGGGGCATCGGTGTTCCCTTCAAGGAAGTTCTTCTGGCTTCAGCTTTGCCCTTGGTTGCCTGTGAGTTGCAGCAGGTTGAGGCTCTCCAGGACACTGCTCTGGGGATGGGGAGAAAGAGATGGCAGCAGTGGTTTGTCCAGCAGAATTTTGCCAAGTAATACGGTACCTGATGCCTAGGGTATGGTGGGAGATGGACATCATTTATTCTGCTACATCCAACACAGTGTGAAACCCAGAGTGTCCCCTGTGCTCTGGGCACTACCTAGCTCCTGTGGTCCCAGGGACTGGTGTTACTGAAGGTGTGTGGGGTGGCTGTGGGGATCCTGGGGGTTGCAGGAGCTCATGACCCTGTGTTCTCTGCAGAAGAGTGTGAAGGAGGGGCTGTTGCTGAAGCAGACAAGCTCCTTCCAGAGGTGGAAGAGGCGATACTTCAAGCTGCGGGGCAGGACGCTCTATTATGCCAAGGATGCCAAGGTAGGCTGGGAGGGCTTCTAACACACTCAGCCAGAGGATCTTAAGCCTGCAAGTCTGAGAGGTGCCTGAATTCCCTGCCTGATGGACTGGGGCTCATGTTTCTCTCCTACAGTCCCTGATCTTCGATGAGGTGGACCTTTCCGATGCCAGCGTGGCCGAGACCAGCACCAAGAACATCAACAACAGTTTCACGGTGAGGGAGGTGCCAGGCTACCTGCCATGCCCCTGCCCCTCAGGGAGGAGGCACTGCAAACCCCCCATCTTCCCACAGAGCCATGGCCTTATGCTCCTGGAGGTGGCATCAATGGCTGGGGTTTGCTGGGGGCTGCTCTGTTAGGTAGTGACTGGCTGTGGGGTGGCCTTGCAAGGGGATGCAGAGGTGGTGGCTGTTGCAGGTGATCACGCCATTCCGGAAGCTCATCCTATGTGCAGAGAACCGAAAGGAGATGGAGGACTGGATCAGTGCCCTGAAATCTGTCCAGAAGTGGGAGATACATGAGGTGACTCGGGTGGAAGGCTGTGGAGGTGCTCATCTGCAAGTGGGTATTCCGCAGCCTTTGGCTGCTGGACAGGAGCTGCTGCCCTTGGCGCAACCTTATGGGGAGGACAGTAACTGGGAGTGGGGCTGGGGCTTCCCAGAGGGGCTAAGAGGGATGGAGTGCCAGCTGGAGGTCCTGGGAGACTTACAAGGCCTGACCATGCCCCCCATCAGGCCACACAGTTCAACATGGAGCACTTCTCGGGCATGCACAACTGGTACGCCTGCTCCCACGCCCGCCCCACCTTCTGCAATGTGTGCCGTGAAGCCCTCCCAGGGGTCACCTCCCATGGCCTCTCCTGTGAAGGTCAGTGATGGAGTCCTGCTGGGTGGTGGGCTAGGGCTGGAACCAGGGTGGGATACCCTCTATGAGGCTGGCCTGGAGCAGGATGGATGCAATGTGATGCCCACTGGCTTCTGTCATCAGCCACAGAGGGGCTGGGGACCAGGGCTGTGCACGCCATGGAAACTGTTCCCACTCCTCACCTGCTCCCTCTTTTGCAGTGTGCAAATTCAAGGCTCACAAGCGCTGTGCTGTCAGAGCCACCAACAACTGCAAGTGGACAACTCTGGCTTCCATTGGCACTGAAATCATCGAGGACGAGGATGGGGTAAGCAGAGGAGTTTCCATGGGGGACCCTGGCAGGACAGAGCCACCAGCAGAGCTGGCCTGGCTGTGCTCAAATCAGGAGCACGAGGAACCCTGTCACTTAGCTGTCCACTGCTCTGTGTGGCCTCTGGACACACATGTCTCTACAGAGACGTGGGCTGGGGACACACCCTCTGAAACATCTGATCCTGGCATCAGGATCCCTTATAAATAGCTCTACAAGTGGAGCCACTCCAAAATATTTGCTGGGGGCATCTGTGCTCTGCCCCATGTGCTTGTGGCTGCAAGGGGCCAGGCGGACAAGGACAAGAGGGCATAGAAGGGGTCTTGAGGGGCCGCTTTGCCTTGCTGTGAGGCATCATCTCTTACCAACCTCTTTCACTATGCCTGAGGAAGGCGGTGGCCCATGTCACTCTCTCAAGCTTGCAAGGGTGGCAGGGGTGGTATGCCGTTAGTGACTGCCCCTCTCTGCAGGTGACCATGCCCCACCAGTGGCTGGAGGGGAATCTGCCTGTCAGCGCCCGCTGTGCCGTCTGCGACCGTACCTGTGGCAGTGTCCGGAGGCTGCAGGACTGGCGATGTCTCTGGTGCAAGGCCATTGTAAGGATGTGCCTGTCCCTGTTCCCCCTGCCACAGCACAGACAGCACTGCCCCTCCTGGGGACATCCCTGGGAGACTGTCTGGGGCATCACTGTCTCTCTGGTGCAGCGTCCCCTAGCTTTGCTTGTGCACATGTCCTTGTGCCCCCAGGTTCACAGTGCCTGCAAGGAGCTCTTTGGCAAGAGGTGTCCCCTGGGCCAGTACAAGGTGTCCATCATCCCACCGACTGCCTTGAACAGCATCGACTCAGATGGTGAGTCCCAGAGGGGACAGGGCTGTGAGTGGGAGGGACAAGCTGCCTGGGACAGGGCTTTGAGTATCTCTGCAGGCTTTGGCTTGTGGCACTCTGCCCACTTTCCTGTAGGGTACTGGGAACACCACCATCAGTAGGTTCCAGAATCAGTGTCCTTCTCTGCCACACCCTCAGCTGAAGGCTGCATGTCGCCTTGTGCTGTTCTCCAGGGATGTCATGGTTTCATGCTTTGGGGTGGCACTGCTTCCCCACCTGTGACTTCAGTTGCTCTTTCTGGACTGCTTCTTGTTGTGACCCTTGTCGTGGTTCCTCCCTGCTGGTGGGTCAGTGGAACCAACCCTGAGTCCCTGACATAGGGTGCCCCCTGTGACAGCCCAGCGGTTCAGGGCAGGATGAAGCTCTTGCTTGGATTATTTCTCAGTGTCTGTACTGCAGTAGTTTGTTTCATAGTGCAGAGCACAGCTTGCCCTGGCACAGGTGGCTGCGGGGTGCTGCCGAGAGAAGCAATGCCTCCCCCCATCTCCCTTGCCCTCTCTGGAGGTGCCCAGCTGGCCTCTGCTGAACAAAATCTGTACTTCTCCTCCGGATATTTCTTTCCTCCTTTAATGATTTTCACTGCTCAGCTCAGCCGGTGGCTCATCTGCTCCTTGTTACTCATCGGGATGCTGTCAGGGCAACCATCACGCAGCTTCTCCTCTGGCTTCAGAGCCACGGCAGCTTATGGTGGTATCCCTGCCCTGTCTCTCCGTCAAGGCTGGCATGGCTGTGAGGTCAGCAGCTGTAGCTGCTACTGAGCCCAGCGGGGCTTTGCTGCTGCAGGGAGCAGCCCAAGGAAGCCTCCAGCCCCTCCTCTCACTGAGCTGTACCCCCTCAGCGTGTGGGTACTGCTGGCAGTGGGCTCAGCTCCTCTCTGGCAGCCCACGCTCTGACTCAGCAGCCCTCGATGCTTTCCTTTGCGGATTCGCTCTGCTCGCTGGGCTGGCAGCCGAGATCTAGCCATGCCTTGGCTGGACGGTGGTGGGTGCCAGGATGCTGCTCCCTCTATCCTCTACAGGGCAGGCACTGGGGCTCCCAGTTGCATCTCCTGGCCTCTGGGTGTGGTGGCCATGGGGGCTGTGCCAGCAACTGCAAGGGCCGGTGCTTTCCCTGCCGCAGCATCACCAAGTCTGCCAAGAGAAGGAGCCAACAGGCAATCGCCCAGGGCTAGGGGACCAAGATGGCCAAAGTGTGCCTGAGGCAGATGCAGGCTGCGGGCCAGTGATCGATCCTCTTCTGCCTCGGGCATATTTCATTCTTCTCTCATTCTTTTAGATGTGTGGTGCTGACTGCCAAGCCTCTTGAGGCTTCTGTGCCATTTGCACCCACCCCTGGTAGGAGCAGGTGGCAGAGCTGGGGGTGACAGCTGGGATTGGTCATGCCAATTTTGAGTACCACTCCCAGAAGCACCTCTAAGTGGGAGCGTGCCCTGTTCCCATGTGGTTTTGCTGTGTCAGCCCCAGCTGTCCTCGCTGTTGGTGCAGCGAGGAACTGACCCTCCTGGGCACCCAGTGATGGAGCTGGGACCTAACCTGGATCAGCCCTAGTGCTAGCCTTCCCCATCCCTATCCCCATCCCACCTCACTCCCTATCTCATCCCCACTGCCATCTCTTACTCTTCGTCCCACCCTTCACCATCTCCTGGGCACCCTGATCACTGTCCCTACTGCCTGGTTCAGCATCCTGAGGGTCGGCACAGTCAAGGTGTCTGCAAAGCCTCTGCTTTCCTAAAGTATCTCCATCAGCGTCATCATGGGGTGGGAGCCAGGGCTGGGTGCCTCACTTGCTGGGGCTTGCTGCAGGTTTCTGGAAGGCCACCTGCCCCTCGACCTGCTCCAGCCCTCTCCTGGCCTTCGTCAACTCCAAGAGCGGGGACAACCAGGGCGTCAAGTTTCTGCGCAAGTTCAAGCAGTTCCTCAACCCAGCCCAAGTCTTTGACCTCATGAATGGGGGCCCACACCTGGGGTGAGCACTGGCCTGGGTGTTGCAGGGTGGCTTCAGCAGAATCCTGGCAGGTGCCTGGCACAACCCCCAGCCCCTCTCTCCTGTTCCCCCACCCAGGCTGCGCCTTTTCCAGAAGTTCTCCACCTTCCGGATCCTGGTGTGCGGTGGGGACGGCAGCGTGGGCTGGGTGCTGTCCGAGATTGACGCCCTTGGCCTCCACAAGCAAGTGAGCAGAGTGCCTGGCATCCCTGGCACAGGGTGGCACTGTCCCCAGTGGAGCTGGGAGCTGCACTGCGTGTCCTGGGATGCCACGAGTGGCAGGAACAGCAGGGATGGGGGTGTTGGGGTTGTCCTCAGGAGCTGCTCTGAGTCCCCCCACCCCATCCCTCTCCCACAGTGCCAGCTGGGTGTCCTGCCCCTGGGAACTGGCAATGACCTGGCACGGGTGCTGGGCTGGGGCAGCCTGTGTGACGATGACACTCAGCTGCTGCAGATCCTGGAGAAGCTGGAAAGGGCCACCACCAAGATGCTGGACCGGTGAGCATGGTGTGGGGCACATGCCTCTCATCTCCCCTCCAGCTGCCTCTCACCTCTCAGGCAGCCTGTCCTTATCCCTTGCCCACGTGTCCCTGTGCCTGAGTGCCAGGATGTGGCAGGCAGCCATGGTCTCTGCTTGGCAGGTGGAGCGTGCTGACCTATGAGGCCCCCAAGCAGTCCCCCCAAGCCCTGAAGGAGGAGGAGAATGGGGACTCCAACATCCAGGTGGGCACTGCTAGGGACGGAGAGGCAGGATGTGGGTCAGGTTCCCATTCACCTTGTCAGCTGGCTTAGGGCCATGCAGAATGGGATTGCATAGGTCATGCTGGGGTCCCTGGGGATTGTGACTGAGCCAAGACTGGTAGCTGTTTACAAGTGATTAAATGAGTCTGGCATGTCTCAGCTGGGCACCTGCACCTGGGAGCAGGCAGCATGATGAGGTGGAGCTACCAGCAGGCTGGTTTTGACTCCTAGTGTGCTCGTCTTCAACCCCTTGCCTCAGTTTCCCTCCTGCTATGGCTGAGCATCCCCTCTACCCAGTGGCATGGGCATGGCTGCCCTTGGGCCTAGGGGAGCAGACCGAGGAGAGCAGCTCACCCTCATTCCAGGACCGGCCAGGCAAAGCTCCATCCTGGAATGGGCTACCCAGCAGGGTGCCATGTCTTCAGCTGTGCTCCCCTGTCCTCCTCCAGGCCCAGATCTCACACTATGCCGACTCTGTTGCCTTCCACCTTGCCAAGATCCTGGAGTCAGACAAGCACTCAGTCGTGATCTCCTCTGCAAAGTAAGGAGGATGCAGGTGATGGGGGTGCCAGAGCTCCCCACTGGGCTGGGGACACATCTGCCAGGCCAGGCTGTCCTCTGGCCAACAGCAGCTACCAGCTGTGCTGATGCCTGACAGATAACCCCAGCACTGCCTCTCTGCTGCAGGGGAATGTTATCCTGGCAATGCTCTGGGCTGTCTTCTGTGCCCAGCTGGCTGTGCCATGTCCCTCTTCACCAACCTGCTGCTTCCCATGGCAGGTTCCTCTGCGGCACTGTCAATGACTTTGTGGCTGAAGTTGGCCGGGCTTACAAGAGGGCAACGGAGAACAAGCAGGAGGCTGAGCTGATGGCACGGAAAGTGGGTTGGAGTGGAACTGGAAAGCTGGGGTGTGCTGGGTGGCACAGCCCCTGCACAGTGGAGGGGCTGGCAGGGTCTGCTGTGGTGGCCTGTGTCCTTGCTGTGTGCAGATTGGGGAGCTCATGTTGCTGAGGCACGCAGGATGCTCCAGCAAACATGGGGTACCCAGCACTCAGGGTCTCCACTCAGTCGTGGAGTGCCCAGGCACTATAGGTGCCTAGGCAAACACACAGTGCCCAGGGAACCAGGAACCTGCCTCTGGAGAAGGGGCAGCAGCTTATGCCAGGGTGCTGAGTGAGGTGGGCATCCCACAGTGTGCCATGCTGAATGAGAAGCTGGACTCGCTGGTGCGGGAGCTGAATGAGGAGGCTCAGGCCATCGTGGTCCCCGAGGGAATGGCGCAGGCTGCCCCTGCTGACACCAAGGACCTGGAGAAAGGTGGCAGCTTCAACCCCAGCCCAGTGCCTCGTATCTTCAAATCCAAGGAGCAGCTCATGCTGAGGGCAAACAGTCTGAAGAAAGCCCTGCGGCAAATCATTGAGCAGGCAGAGAAAGGTGAGAGTGGCTGGGGCTGGCAGTGTGTGTGGCACTGCGGCAGCCTGGCACAGGCTGGTGCAGGACCCATGCTTTGGTTTCCCTCTCTGAATCCTTGGGGAGGCAGCAGGGCTATGCTCTTCTCTGATCCTTGGTGTTGCAGAGGGAAGTTCCCAGAGGGAACAGAGTGTCCCCAGTGAGACAGAAGTGCCACCCTAGGCCTCGCCTGGCATGAAACTGCAGGGCTGACCCAGGGAGGTGGCACAGGGCCATGGGGCTGCCTACGACTCACTGTCATGCCCCTCTTTGCATCCAGCTGTGGACGAGCAGAACAAGCAAACCCAAGCATACCGAGGCAGCATGGGCCCCAGCCAGAAGGACAGCACAGAGGAGCTCAACAAGGAGGAGGAGAAGCTCAGTAAGAAGGCACTGTGGTACCTGGCGGTTCGTGGGGCTCATGAGGTGAGCCACAGGATGGACTTGGGGCAAGAGCTGGTTCAGCAGCTGTCTTCTCTCCCTCCCTGGCCAGGCTCCCGGCAGGAGATGGCAACCTCTGCATCTTCCCCTATCATCCTGGCCCGGCCGGACACCTTTGGCAGCTTGCAGTTCCCTGAAGATCCCAGTGCTCTGTGAGTCTGAAATCCTGCCTGCCCCAGGAACCCTGTCCTGCCTTTGCTGTCCATCTTGAAGCAAGAGCAGGGCTGGGACCACGCTGCTGCCTCTTGATGATGGCTGCTGGGGCATCCTTTGCCCAGCAGTGTGGCACTTCATGCTGGGAGCTTGGAGCTCCTGCTGGGGCAGGCAGGCCCTGCATGTGCCATGTGTCCCACTGTGGGAAGTGAGGGGGCTCCAGCTATCTCTGTTGGTTTCGGCTAGGCTGTCCAGAGCTAACCCCTCTGTGAGCTCACACTGCAGCTCCAGCAGGTTTTATACCCCATCTGCTGGTGCCAGCCAAGCCCTTGCCCCTGTTCAGCTGCCTCCCATCCTATCCACCCTGTCTGCTGCTTTCAGCCACTTCTCAGAGAAATGTGTCATGAATAACTACTTTGGCATTGGCCTGGATGCGAAGATCTCCTTGGAGTTCAACAACAAAAGGGATGAGCACCCCAAGAAATGCAGGTTGGCTGAAACCACCCCCCCCACACCTCCCTTCCCCTGGGGTGGGCTGCTGCTACCGCCCCTAAAGCGTGTGAACAGGCACGGGAGAGCTTGTTCCACACTTGGACAGGGCAGCTGTGCCAGCACAGAAGAGTGGGTGTCTGTGCACTGCAGCCTGCATGGCCCAGGAGGCAGGGGGCAGACCCTGTCCTGGGAGTGCAGCCTGTAGCCCCTCTTTCCTGTCCTGTTTTGCCCTGCAGCAGCCGCACCAAGAACATGATGTGGTACGGGGTGCTGGGCACCAAGGAGCTCCTGCAGCGCACCTACAAGAACCTGGAGCAGCGAGTGCAGCTGGAGGTACAGGGCCAGGGGTGACAGGGACTTGAGGTAGGGGGTAGCCCTGTGGCAGCCCCTCAGGCTCATCCCGCTTTTGCAGTGTGACGGTGTGCCTATCTCACTGCCCAGCCTACAGGGCATTGCTGTCCTCAACATCCCCAGCTATGCTGGGGGCATCAACTTCTGGGGAGGCACCAAAGAGGATAACGTGAGTGCCAGTGTCATAATGCGAGGAGTGGGGTACAAAATCCTTGCTGCATGCCCAAGGAATATGGGAGCCCTTGGGCAAGGGCCTAGAGTGTCCCTGCTTTGGGCACACACAAGGGGAAAAGCCAAGTCCCAGAAAGAAGCTCACTTTGGACATCTCACTTGTCCTGGTCCTGTGCAGAACTTTGGGGCTCCATCCTTCGATGACAAGAAGCTAGAGGTGGTGGCTGTCTTTGGCAGCATCCAGATGGCTGTGTCACGGGTCATCAACCTCCAGCACCATCGCATCGCACAGGTATGGGCAAGGGCCCTCCTGGGACCCTGAGTGGTGCCAGAGAGCTTTTGGGGCACTGGTGGAGCCTGAGACAGTGCAGCTCAGCTGAGCTCATGCCTGGCACTGGAGGTTTTTCAACCCTAGCACAGCAGCATCAGCTGTAATGCCAACCCCAGGCTGTCCACCCCACAGTGCCGCGTGGTGAAGATCACCATCCGGGGGGATGAGGGCGTCCCCGTGCAGGTGGATGGAGAAGCCTGGATCCAGCCGCCTGGTGTCATCAAGATCCAGCACAAGAACCGAGCCCAGATGCTGACAAGGGACAGGGTGAGCTTGGGGTTGTGCAACCTACACAGCAGGGCTGTGCTAGGGCACTGGGAGATGTGACTGGCTGAAGGGGACCATCTTTGTTCCCCAAAGGCCTTTGAAAGCACCCTCAAGTCCTGGGAGGACAAACAGAAGGGGGAGAGCTACCGAGCTGCTGCCCGTCCACGGCTCAGCTCGCAGCAGTCCATGGAGTACCTGACGGAGGAGGAGAGCAGCCTGCTGCAGCAGGTCTCACGGGTTGCTGAGACCCTCATTGCCAGGTCAGGATGGAGGAGAGAACCTGGGAAAAGGCAGGGGAAGCTTTGCTGTGGCTTCCCAGAGCTACAGGGGTAGCCTAGGGGAGCCCCCAGCAGCTCTCGCCCCTCTTGCCACAGGATCCATGAAGCAGCCAAGGCTCACAAAGCTGTAGAGCAGGAACTGGCACATGCTGTCAACACCAGCTCCCTAGCACTGAGTGAAGCCCTCTCCAACAAAGCTGCTGGCACATCAGAGGTGAGCCGGGGCTGGGGCACAAGGTATGCTTCATCCAATTACCCAAGAGTCCTTCTGCTTAAGGAGTTACCCCTCCATGCCTCCAGTTTCTCAGCAGGAATGCAGCTGTGGAGGTAGTGCTAAGCATCAAGGAGCTGTACACTGAGACCAGGGCATTCCTGGAAGGGAAGGCGGTAAGTGGGGGGCCAGAGAGCAGCCTGAGCCTTGCAACAGAGGGACTTATGCCCTCAGCTGGCACCTCTGAGGGTGGCAGCAGGGCTGGGGATGGTCCCTGTCCTGTACAGCTGGACTCGCCTCAAGAGGAGGAGGCATTGCATGGCCCTCTAAGCGTGCTGGGCCAGGAGCTGCAGAGGCTGCTGGACGTCCACTGGCTGGGGCCCATTGCCCACCTGGCTGAAGAGGTGGGTGCTCAGGGACCCAGGGAGACAGTCCACTGGGCAGCCCCAGTGGGGCTCTAGAACCCTTCTCAGCCTAGCTTCTCACAGGAAAGCACTGGCAGCGCCAAGGGCAGTTTCAAGCTTCGCCTCAACATCCCCAAGCCCAAGAAGGACAAAGACAAGGTCCAAAAGCAGAAGGCTAACAGCACACTCCCAGGTAAGGGAGAGTAGGTAAAGTGAGCGGTGTGCCAGGGAGTGGAGGAGGCAGACACAGAGCACACTAGTGGGGTGCCCCACATGCTGACCTATCCATCAGCCTTCTGTCATGGGCACACTGTAGAAGGCCCCTCTGGGGGGTGAAGAGGGCATGTCCTGGCTGTCTGGAGATGTCACTTTGTCACCAACAGCCCCTTAGAGCTTGATTTTTCTGCTAATGGACACAGGGAGCCCCTCAGCCTTGTAACTCTGCTACCACCAAGGGGGAGAATGGGGCTCTGGTAGAGGTCAGCCTTTTGGTGAAGTCTCTGCCCCAGGGCTGGGTGTATTGTCGAAGGAGAGAAGCTCAGATGCTCCATAAGTAAGCCAAGGAAAAGAAAATAATTATCTTTCCAGTCTGAGCCTTCTGCATCCTCTGGCCCTGCCAGAGCTGGTGGCGTGGGGGGATGCTGGCTGCCTGCCCTGCTGTGTACTGCTGCATCCCTAGGGACCCTGCCCACCTCTGATTTTCCTCCCTGCTAGCGGACAAGTGGGGCTCCGAGGAAGTGGCAGCTTGGCTGGAAGCGCTTGGTTTAGGGGAATACAAAGAGATTTTTGTCCGGCATGACATCCAGGGCTCTGAGTTGATCCTGCTGGAGAGGAGAGACCTGAAGGTACAGCCCCCACCTTCTGCACCCTGAGAACTACCCCAGCCTTGGGGTGCACAGTGTCCTTCATCCCTTCTCTCCCTATCCCCTGTGGAAGGGGAAAGAGGTGCAGACCTGCACCTGGCCGCAATGGGCTGAGCTTGCGCTGCTTGCAGAAGGGGCTGGAAGGGAGGGGGTTGACCCTGGACTCCCAGCTTGCAAAGCTCCATACACACCTGCCCAAAGCAGGATCAACAGCACCATACCCTCTCCTGCATCCAGGCACAGGAAAATGCTTGCATGAGAACCAGCTCCCCCCCAGCAAGGACCATGCTCTGACAGGGAGAGCATGGAAGTTTGGGCCTTGCTGTCTCATCCTCTGCCTTGCAGCTGCCCTGCCACCAAGAGCTGAGGGCTAACCCTCAACCAGAATGTCAGCTCCTCTCTCTCCTTCCTGCAGGACCTGGGGATCACCAAAGTGGGACACATGAAGAGAATCCTCCAGGCCATTAAAGAACTCAGCAACCCACCATAGAACAGCAGCAGGGCAGCACTCAGACTATGTGCTGGGTCCTGCCCCTAAGGACCAGGGGTCAGGCAGGAGAGTGCCAGGTCCTCACTGCACCCCATCTGTTTGGATCTCCCTTGCTTGCCTTGCTTTGTCTGTTTGTTCCCCAGTATCCCTGGAGCCATTGCTTCCTCCCAAGCCTGTGAGGCTGGAAACACCAAATCAGAGAGGTCTAGCCCTGAAGCAATGTGGCATGACCCCCAGTCCAGCCCCTGGCATGGTCATCACTACAAGAGCCTGGGCTGCCATATGTGTGCCCAAACTGGGGCCAAAGCAGAGATTGTCCCTTCCCCTTGTGGGTATTTAAGCTGTGTAAATATTTGGAGAAAAGATACTCATTGCTGCTCCTTGTGTAGTGTCATTGCCTGGGGAAGTTAGGGGTGCAGGGAGGGTGCTGGGGACCTTGCCCCTTCTAGCCTTCACCCCTCAGCTTCCCACTCTTAATCCTCCCTGTTCATCATGCAACAATCCCTGTCCCCCTCCAAACCCTCTACCCCAACACAGTAAAGGGAACCACAGCTCAGGGTCTCAGCTTAATCTCTACCGTGATCCCTAGCCCTGTCCCAGCAGCCAACATCAGCACCTAAGACAAACAGCATTTTATTGACAGCTCCACATGACTTCTTTTTTCCCTCCCCTCCTTCCCCTTCAGTTAAAATTGCCCTTTTTTTATGTACAAGGTGCTCCCCTGCCAGAGGGCACCTGGCTATTTACAGGCTATTTACAGAGACAGGACTAACAGCTCTTCAGTTTCTCCTCCAGTTTAAGCATGTCCATAGGGGGGATTTTGGCAACCTCAAAGAAGACCCTGGAAGGAACCACACGGGCTTAGAGCTCAGCCATAGCCCTGACATCCATCCACCCGCACCCCACAGCCCACCCCCCCCCCCTTCCCCCGCTCTGAAGCACCCAAGGGTGCACTGCTGGTGGTGTTGCCCTTGGTGGAGCGGGCAGGCATGAGGCAGAGCCCAGTGACACTCACCTGTGAGAGTACTTAGTGCGCACAGCCTTCAGCTTGTCGCGGGGCTGATACGTGAGCAGAAAGTTCAGCCTCTTCACCAGGGGATGCAGGTCCTGGGAGCAGTATCCACTGTAGTACTCCAATGTAGGCGTCTGCACAGGGACACGAGGGTCCTCTCAGTAATGGTGCAGCCACCAGCTTTCTTCTCCAGCCCTCCAAATCTGAGCATAGCCCCAAAACATTGCCCCTGCAGACCAATCTATCCACTGCTGCACCCTGTGGTGCCTCAGAGAGAGGAGGGAAGAGCAGCTTGGGCAGGTGCTTACCCAGCCACCAAGATTCTTCATGGTGAGAGCCAGCAGCAAGCAGCTGGCAGCCAGCTTCGAGGGGCTCTCCCGGGCGTAGTCATACTCCTGCAGGGTCATCTCGCAGAGGAAGCGGGCCAGGGTCAGCGTCTCCATGGAGGCACGGGCACACTGCAGCGAGGCAGGTAGGGAAGGGCTCAGCCTCTGGGCAGCTCTGCTCACCACCCAACCTTCTCAGGGACTGGAGTGCTGCCCTTGGGCACAGGACACAGATCCCACACACCCAGCTTGCCACAGAGCAGCATCCTGACTCAGCTCTTGGTAGAGGCTGAGCAAAACCCCTTGCTGCCAGCTGTGCATCCCTGAGACTCCCATCACTACCCCAGGGTGCCTGAGGTCATCTCAATAGCAGCCTACCCTCCTGCCATACCCACCTTGGCAAAGCGTCGCAGGAAGCGGTAGGGGATGGGGATGTTGATGTCAAACTTGAGGGTGCTGAGGATATTCATCTCCATGGCAATGAGCTCTTCCCGCTTGTAGGCATCGTCACAGATGTAGAGGAAGTCATCCACGCATGGTGGGCACCGCTCCTGCCAGGGGCACAACAGCTCAGCACCCTAACAGGGCCTTATCCTGGCAACACTCAGGAAATCCTACCAGTTTGCAGTGCCCACAATGGCTCATGGCCTGCCAGACCCTGAAAAGACTGTGATAACATCCAGGGGGTCAAATGTGCTGCCCCGACCCTTGCTTCCATGAGGTAAACTCAGGTGTCCTGGTGGTCTCTGCAGAGCAGAGGGGAGTCATATGTCTAGGGACACCAGAAGGCAGAATCCAGCCCCCAAGACTGCATTCACAGCCCTTGAGATAGGAAGAGGTAACACGAGGACAGACATGCCACCTCATCAGCTCTCAGGACAGCAGCCTGACCCTGCAGGGACCTGGTCTTCTCCAGTAACCCATGGGGACCAGAGAAGTACAGCCCACTCTGCCCCAGCACTCCAAGACAACACAGAATCACAGAATGTCAGGGGCTGGAAGGGACCTCCAAAGCTCATCCAGTCCAAACCCCCTGCTAGAGCAGGCTCACCTATATGAGATCACACAGGAACACATCCAGGCGGGTTTTGAATATCTCCAGAGGGGGAGACTCCACAACCCCCCTGGGCAGCCTGTTCCACGGTTCTGTCACCCACGCATGGAAAAAATTCCACCTCATGTTTACATGAAACTTCCTATGCACAGGAGTCACCTCAAATTTGGAGGCGATGAGGATGGCAGTAGAGCCAATGAGCTGCAGCTTGTCCCTCATGCTCACCACCTCCACCAGGTAATGGTCCACCAGCTTCACAGCCAGGTACAGCGTTTCGTGGTTCAGCTCAAAGTTCTCCTGCAAGGATATGGGCAGGGGGGCAGGAGAGGGTGTCAAGAAGATGCCAGCTTGCCTGGCCCCACCACGATTGCTCAGAGGCCAGAGGTGTCCACGGGGCCAGGCTCGGAGGAATGCAGATTCAGCCCCAGGCAAGGGAGGGGAAAGCTCAGCTCAGCATTAGGGACACTCGAGGGAGTATCCACTGCCATACTGAGGTCCCACACGTCAGAGCAGCCCTTTCTCCGCCTTTGGGGAAGGCCATGGCCCCTCCTCATGCCCACCTACCTGCACCTCCACCATCCAGTCCACCAGGATGGCACGCATGTCCCCACTGATGTCTGGCTGCTTCTCCATAAAGTCAGGGAGTATGAATCTCTCCTGTCAAAGTACAAGCTGTCAAGGAGTCTCATTGGACACAACTGCCCTCAAACAAACCTCTTCCTGACTCATGCAGGGCCCCACCAGGTGCTCAGAGCCTCTAGGCAGTGGGTGGCCCTGCCCACATGGTCACTGCTTTCTCAGACAGGGCTGCCACTTCCGTGCCAGACATCACCCACCTCTCTGCTCCGCATGTATTCAAAGATCTCCTTGGCATACTCGGCATTAGCATAGGGGTCACCCAACTGCTCCTTGTCTATGTCCTCCACTGATGGTACCTGGTGGGATGGAGGATGCAGCAGTAAGGGGGATGCTTTGAACTCTGAAGGTGACGGTCACCCCATCAGGGCAAGGGTCCTGCACCTCTGCACCCCCTTCTCTATCTGCACCCATCATTTTGTAGCCCCCATCTCATTCTTTCCCATGGGAGATCTTTTGGAGGTAGAAGGTCATGGGGTTTATCTTTATTCCCAGCTGGCCAGAGTACTCTCCGAGGTCCAAAGCACTGCCTGATGCCCCAGTGTCACCACTAGGTGCCACAGATCAGCCTCATCAGGATGGGACTGGGGGGCCAGGCTGCAGCCCAGCCCTCTCATCAGAAGACTTTGATACCTTTACAGGTTCTGGTTTCTCTGGCACAGGATCCTCCTTGGGCTGTGCAGGAGCTTCTGTTGGGGGAGTTTTCTTCATTGATCTGTGCAAGACAAGAGTGCAAATCATTGCTGGGAGGAAGCCATTCCTTGTGGATGAAAGCGGTTCTCCAGAGCCCCTTGTTGCTTCAGGAAGGGGCTAAACCATCCCTAAAATATCCCCATGGAGACACTTAGAACCATTTAGGTTGGAAAAAGCTTTAATAACATCGAGTCCAAAATTCTGCTACTAAATCACATTCCCAGGTGCCACATCTACATACTTCTAATATCCTGTGATCTTTTAAATACCTCCAGGGATGGTGACTTCACCACTTCCCTGGGCAGCCTGTTCCAGGGCTTAACAACCTAGTGAAAAAATTCTTCCTAATATCCAAACTAAGCCTCCCCTGGTGCAACTTGAGACTGTTTCGACTGTTTCATCTACTGTGTGCACTCCCTATCTGGTTGATAGCATCCAGTACCTAAAGGAAGCCTCCACCATTGCTTGTTCTTCCCCACGGGACAACTTTGCAAGTGCCGGCCCTGCAGCATCCTCCCCTGTCCCCATCTTCCCAGCTACTCACTTTTTCAGGTTGATCTCATTGTTTTTGGCCACCCCTAGGGCTGCATGGGCCCTCTGGACCTTCTGTGGTGCCACTTTCACAGCCTCTTTCTTTCCTGCGACCACCTGGTTCTTGTGAGCCTGTTTGGGTCAAAAAGGAGTATATAGAGGGATGTACAGAACTCTCCTTCTACTGAAAAAGCACGAGACATCCCCAGTACTACATGCTGGAGATGATACCCAGCCCCATTGCCAAGGTGGGGGCTCATAGGAGGCACCTAAGAACCTGCCCACACAGAACTCACATTGGTGATGTCCCCAAATGCAGACCTCTTCTTGGGCCCACCCTGTGGTGAAGACGGTGACCTCTTGGCTTGACAACTCTCCTCCTGTAATAGAGACCATTAGAAAGATGAGGAGCCAACTTTCCCACAGAAAGCCCACAGACTCCTTGCCCAGCTCAGAGCTTACCTTCTCAGGGTTGACATTCTCTGCAGTAGGGCCCACCTTGCCAGCTCGGGGCTGCTTGGTGCTCAGCATCTTGGCGTTGCGTGGCAACGGCATCCTGTCCCTTGGTCTCTACCAGCAAGCTGTGAGTAGAGAGGACTTGATGTGGGCAGCTGCCTGCTCCAGGGACATGCTCAAGGACTGGGGACAGAGCCATAGGACACTTGTCCCTCCTCAGCTGGGGGGAGGGTAGGTGGGGTGGATAATGCAGCAGAAACAGGACTCAGCCCTCTCCCTGAGCATGGCAAGTGGAAGTTGCACTGAGGCAATGCCAGGGAAGGTGCAGGTCTATCTAGGGGCTCAGGGAGGGGCTGACATGCTCCTCCCAGAGAAAGGAAGGCATGGAGTCCCACAGCCCCTAGCAAGAGCACCCTGTTGGGAGCAGGGAGGTGGATGGGACAACTTTTGATTTCCTGAATGACAGAGAATAAAGTAAGGGCTCTCACTCCGTTGTCCTCCTCAACACTAGAGGGAAAGTAGGGTCAGGGTACCTCCACACCCCAGGGGAGAAGGGGCCCCCGGGACAGTGGTCTCCATGCTTGGCCTCTCCAGAGCAGGCCCGTAGTATAGGAAACCGAGCCGAAGGAGAGGAAGAGACCAAGACTTCAGGAAGCCCCCATTCAGAATCCACTCCCCTGCATCCCCCGCGGCCCCACTCCCCTGCACCCCTCGGGACCCCGATGGCCTCATTTCCCCATCCCAGGATGCTCCAGGGATCCAGCGCTCGTTAAGAGCCCCTTAGCTCTACCCCTACACGCACCCTCGTCTTCCCGGTGGCCACACTCCCCTAGTCCGCTGCTCCTCGAAGACTCTCCAGCCCCAAGCACACTTACCCACGCCACCGCCCCGCAGCCGGCTCCGGCGCTTTTGAAAGTAGCAGCTCGGCAGCGGCCGGCCACCACTGGCCGACCGTTGTCCAATAAGAGCGCGGAGGCGAGCCAGACGGTGGCCAATCGGCGAGCGCGCAGGGATGCGGTTGCTAAGGGGCAGGACAGCAGGATTTAAAATTCAGCCCCGGCGACCAATGGAGGAGCGCGCCTGCGCCGGGGGCGGGGCTGGCCTGCCGGCCGCTGCGGGCGGTAATTGGTGGGTCGGGCTGCCGTTTAACTCCGGCCCGCGGGGGCTGGTGGGAGGCTGCCATGGCGGCGGACGCGTCGGTCTTACTGCAGGTGGAAGAGCAGTCTTGTCCTCCAGCAGCTCCTGCCGTGTTCTGGCGGGACGTAGAGCTCCGGGGAAGCAGCCACGGCTCTTCCGCTCCCCCAGGGGGCTGAGCTGGACTGGGTCCGGCTGCTCCGCAGGACCTGTTTGCTGCTCGCTTCCTCTGCCCGCTCCTTCCGCCATCAGCACCGGGGCTGCCCCTTCTCTGGGCTGGGGGGCTCTGGTTTGAAGAGCAGGGTGTGCCCTAGGCTAGCCATGCAGCTCCAGTGAGCCGCTGGGGTGAATCAGTGAGAACGCAGTCGGAGGTGTCACCAGAAGTGGTTTTAGCGGGATGTAGAAGTGCGATCTGCCCGAGTCAGATGGCCAGGCTCAAGCTGTGACCTCTGCGCCATCGTTTGGGCAGGGATTCCAAAGTACCAAGGCAGAGTGAAATAACACCCAAGGCAAAATCCAAGTTAACGAGGCACAAAACAGCGTTAACGCCTGATGCCGGGTCTGCTACTGGTGGAGGGACCCAGCTCAAGGGCAGGTCAACGCCTGCAGGCACACTGCCGAGCAGGGAGAGCTCGAAGAACAGCTCAGGCTGCCCTAGCCAGGGAATAAAGTGTTGGCTCATAGTCAAATCACGTGTGATGAGGAGTAGGCATGAGACTCTTTGTGCCCACGACTTTCTTTGTTCCTTGCTAAATGAGTTTTGGAAAAGCCATGCACTCTTCATGTATTAATCACGTAATCGGTGTTCCGAACTCCTGTGCGCCCATCAGCGCTCTGCCACTGTGGGTTTTCAGAGAACAGATTGGACCCGGGGGAGTTCTTGGCTCAGTCACAGCTCAGGCCTCTACCTCCTTTTCAGCCTGAGCCAAACTACCGTGAGTGTGGTTAAAGGGCTGAAAGCATCCATCACACCTGGCTGGGCAGAGATGGCACCAGCAGCCACCCCTGTTGGTTGAGCTCTGAAGGCTTACAACCCCACTGCTGCCGATGGAGCTTCAATGCTGAGCTGAGCTGTTGGCTCTGAGGATGGGAGCTGCCCTGCTTGTGCAGGATGGTGGGTGCTGAGCCGCCCCTGAACCACACTTGCATCATCTGAGCTGCTCCTGTGGTCCTAGAGGATTTGGGAATGCTCTGACCTGCTCCCTTGGGGACTGGGATGGCAGGTGGCATATATGCCACCCATTGTACAGATGTGTCTTCCTCTTTCCAGCTCTTGGGAGCTTTTAGCACTGCACCAAGCTCCAGCATCACAGTAACCCCCCAGCCAAAGTATGCTCAGCAGAGCTCAGTGATCTTTGTTCTTGCTTCTCATGCATGTTGGGGCAGCACAAACTCCAGCCAAAAACATGAACTGGGTGCATATTCACCAGGCAGAGCTGGGACACATCCCACCACTTGTGGATAAGATTCTCAACCAAACCTCCCCCCATCCAAGTCTGCCTGAGGCTCTGCGCATGCTTGGGCAAGCTGCCTGCTTTGGGATGAGTCCACATCTGCCCATCCCGCCCAGGCTTGGCAGAGGAAATCTGGCTTTTCCAGTCCCTGCTGCCCTGCCGTGCGGGTGCTCCTCAAGAGGCTCTCTGGAAGCCTGGCCCCACTGCAGAGGCTGCAGCTTGCACCATACCTTCTGCACCCAGCCCAGGCACTTCATGTGTGGCACTGGGTGGAAAAGCAGACCATGCTACATGCAGCTGAAGAGCATTTTTGCCTCATGTATCCGTATAATGAGAAGAGCTGGATCGCTGCTTCCATCCAGCCCCTTCCCACAGTACTGAAGACCCTGCACTGTTTTATGGAGCTAGAACAGCCCCCAGACCCAGTTTGGTTCTCCGGCACTACAGGCCTCTCAAGAGGCCACTCTGCATGGCATCTGGGCATGTTTGCTTCAGGGCTGCTTACCAGACAGAGAGCTTCAGGCTCAAAAGGATAAGCAAGGGCAGGGAAGCGTTCATGGGATCCCCACGAACTGCTTTTCCCCACTTTCCCTTCCCCAGGCTAAAGCCTTACCCTTTCCCATGCTCAAACAGGCCCAACTTGTTACTCCCTGTGGCCCAGCGCCAGAAAAATTAGGTGGGAGACAAGGAGCTGATCCATGAAGACAGGGCTGAGCCTTACTACTTCCTTTTCCTCCCTTTTCACTACTAACAGCAGAGGTCAGGGAGGGACATGGAGCCTATGAGCTGCTGCATTTATTTACTGGGAAAAGCCCCAGCAAGTTAACCCCAGGACTCTCCTGCCAGAAGGGGAAGCATGAAGGAAAGCAGAGAGCAAGGCAGGGTGACAGAGCTCCCAAATGCCTGTGGGGAAGTGAAAGGCAGTGCCATGCCAAGCCACTGGCTGTCTCAGCTCCTGGGTGTACCAGGGTCGTGCTGGGTGATGCCCGTGACACTGTCCCACACATTCAGCCCTCTCGCTCCCTGCATTGGGGCCATTTCTGTCTCCATTGCTGTGTGCTGCCTGAGTGCTGGGGAGAATTTGCAGCACCAGCAGTGGAAGCCAGCACTCAAGAACAATGAGAAGCAAACAGGCTGGGAAAGTTCAAGGCGGGCTCGGTGTGGCTGAGCGACGTTAGGCACTAGAGCCAGATAATGCGAGCTGAGAATGGGGAGGTTAGTTTAGAGTTAGCAGCACATTCGTGGCAAAGGGAGCTCCATGAGCCATCGCACAGCTCCTCATGACACACAGGGACTGCATTTTCCAGCCCCAGGTTAGAGGTTTCTAGGCTGGTGAAGCAGCAGGTTGATGGCCACATTGCGGCTGCTGTCACCTTGCTGCTACTTGAGATGCCCACTCACCCCGAGGAGCCCAAACTCTTGTGTCTCTTCCATGTTGGATTCGAGTTAGCTTTCACCTCCCACTGCTCTCTGGCCATTTTCTTCCAGTTCTTATTTGGTGGCTGATTTGATCTTGTGAATGGCATAAGGACTTGACTCCTTGGGCATCCAGATCTCCTCCCCTCCACGACCGTGGTGCTCCACTGCTCCCTCCATGGCTGCTGTCAGCTCAGGGCTGAAGATGCTGTCTGTGGCCCGATAAGTGCGAGTGAGGTGCCGAAAGGAGGAGTCTGAGGAGCTGTCATCAGGAAGGTCTTCATCCTGCTCGTCTCGCAGCTTGGTCCTGCTCAGCTCTGAGCTGCTCCCCAGCTCTGGGTCTTTAAGAGCTTCTCCCACCTCCTGGAGGAAGGTTGTTTTGGGGCTGATGATGCACAGCAGGAGCATAAGGCCTCCTGAGACCCCACAGAGAAAGTAGAGGCCAACTTTCTCTGGGACACCTGGAAGGGGAGAAAAGCAAAGAGAAAACACCAGGGTACAAGCCGTCTTTGCAGCCTGTGGGGTACCAGTGCCAGGAAAAGCACCTCTGATGGGCACATAGGAAGAAGAGGAGGGGATCAGGGATTCCCTCAGCACCTGAGCAGGACAGCCTTTGCCCCAGCAGCTGTGGGAGCACCATCCAGAGCCTTAGTAGTGCCCAACTGTCCCAAAATGCCCTATAGGAAACACCCACTGGGATGCAAGGTAGGCAACACTGGGGAAGAAATCCTCTCACCAGGGACTTAAATAAGTAATTTCCCCTGGCAAGGGAAATTTCTGCCTGCAGAGAGGTGCTCTCTGTCAGTGCATCTGCAAGGCAGGGCAGGAAGGAAGCAGACTCATTGGGTAATCCATCCCACTGGAGAAGGAAGGTCTGCAGGCAGGACCACAGTGCACTGTGACTGATAGTGCTGTGGGACCTGAGGGCTTGTTCAACCTCCTAGCTCCCACCCTATGCAGGTCTCCCAGATCCAGCATGGATGTTTGGTGCTCTCCTCCCTTGTGTGCCTACTGACACTGCTGACTCTGCTAGAGTCTGGCTTCCTCTGAGCTGAGCTCCAGTCTGAGCAGAGTCCATTATGGGACCTGAGCCACCCTCCCAAACCTGTCCCACTCCCCCAGGTGCTGGGTGAGAGCCGGGGAGGGCACATACCCCAGAGGTGGGCAAAAGCTGCCAGAGAGCTAGTAAAAATCATCTGGTCTTCCCGGAGCTTGGAGAACCTGGGCCCTTTGTACCAGCCACCTGCAGCGAACAAGGGGACGTGGGCTGAGACATGAGATGTTGCCCAGTGCCCTGCTGCCTGCCCCTGTGTACCATGCTCTTTCCTTCCTGCACAGGAAAGCTCCCCTGTGGGTACATCTCTGCTCTGCTCCCAGCAGACCACATCTCTCCAGCCCCTCAAACATGGGGAAGGACTGATTAGTGGCTTCAGCCACAGGACAGTGATGCTGGGATAGAACCACAGGGCTTCTGCCAGCAGTGGCCACCATGGATGCAGAGAGGCCATGGAAGGGGTGATTCACCTAGGACATGATGCTGCGCTACTTTTGCCATAGCCTCCCCCCATCCCTGGTTACCGTGCATATAGTCCGAGAGCAGGAAGGGGTCCGAGGAGTCAGAGCCCACCTCCTCCAGCAGCTGCCTGGGCACTGCAAGGAGAGCATGCACTGAGCATCATCACCCTGCTTGTCCCCAGCTGCCCCTCCCATCTCGGGGAGCCCCATGCCCCTGTCTTCATGGCACGGGGTGGGCATAGCAGGGACTCAGACAGTGGGCCCCATGCCCCAGCCCCGTGGGTGGCTCTCACCACAGGTGTAGGAGACTCTCAGCTGTTTCTTTGTGCCAGGGAGACATGGGTCCCCAAAGGTGGCCTGGTCAGCAGCCACTGTGCAGTTCACCTTACGGTGGCACTTCTTCGAGACCCTCCGCAGGGCATCTGGAGCCAAGCACTCTGCAAAGACATAGGGCATGGACCTGTGGGCAGACATGGCTGTCCCTGTCCGCTGAGCCCCAGCCAGCTGGGGTCAGTGAGCACAGTTACTCAGCCCATGCTGACTGCATGGCTCCTGGCCCCATTTCTTGCATGAACTGTTCCAGCGTACCTATATGGGGTCCCCTGGTGTTCAGGGCATCACATTCTGGTTTGCCCCGCAGGAATCGTCCATAACTTGCGGAATAAATGGCCAGGATGGACTTTGGTCGGCACTGCAGCTTCAGCTTGTCGTTCTCACACACGGTCTTCACCCGATGGTTCCCTGGGGAGTCACATCAGTGACTCAATGCATCCTGAATCACCTGCAGTCTCCTTCTCCCTTAGCCCAGCTGAGGGGCAGAGAGCAGCTGGGGCAGGGCTGGAGGAGGGCTGTGAGATGCAGGAGCACCTTTGGCTCCTTCCCAAGCCACTGAGGCCAGGGAAGTGCCCATACAGCACTGCTCAGACCCCACTGCACCTCACCTGGCCGGCACTTGTAGGAAGTGATGAGGTACTTGTGTGTCCCTGGGCATGGGTCTGGCCCAAAGACTTGGCTGTGCACTGAGAACTGGCACCACTGCTGGTCTTGACATTCAGACAGCAGCTTCTGGAGAGCAAAACAGGACAGAGTGAGGGTGAGGAGATCTGAAGTTGCACTCCTCTCTGTCCCTTGGTGCCATGACTAGGCTCGGCGAAAGGGCCTCTCACCCCTCAAAGTTGTGGCTGCTCAGGCCCCCTTCTGCGATCACCCTGCTTCCTCCTGCACTGCACGGAACAGATGTGTCCCAAACACCCGTGCAGATGTGCAGCAACCGTGCAAATATGCACCAAATACCCGTGCTGATGGGCAGCACCGCGCCGTTGTGCGCAGCGGTTCCGTGCGGCCCCGGCCCCGCCTGACGCAGTGCACGCGTTCCGCCGCAAGGGGGCCTCAGGCCTGTCCCACCGCTGCTCCGGCCGCGCCCCGCCGGGCATGGGGTGGCCGCGCTGTCATCCTCGCATGCGCCGGCGTCCCTAGGCATGGCGCTGGCAGGGAAGCTTCGGGCGGCCAGGGCTTGGGTTGGCGCCGGGACTGCGGTCATTATACCCTCCGCAGTGCCAGGCGAGTCGCAGGCCCCAGCAGCCACGAAGGCGAAGCCCGAGCAGAGGCCGTCAGCGAGACTGGGACGGCGGCTCCTTCAACTCCAAGCTGCTTGCCCGCTGGGAAACTGCCCTGCCACTCGAGCCCTGGGATCCCACCGCCTAAGGCAGCCGTGACGCCTGGCATCTTCCCCTCCCCTCCTCTGTGCCCATCAGCAGCGGCATGCCCTAGCAAGGGGCATAGGGAGGCTGTGCTGCCACACAGGCAGCCCAGTGGTGTGGGGAAGGAGGAGCATGCAAACCTGCCCTGTGGAACCCTCTGCACCTACCAGGTGGGCAGTGGTAGACGTGCACTCAATGTTCTCCTGGGAGGCATTGCCAGGGCTGGGGCAAAGGTTGGGGCTGGGCACACGACGCCCATAGAAGGCACCAAGGATGCTGATGGTGGTTTTGCGAGGGCAGATGATGAGGAGCTGCTCCCCGTCACAGGTGTGGGTAGTGTGATTCCTCAGCACCTTGCGCAGGTACCCTGGAAGGGGAGAGCACAAGGCATTGACTGGAGCTGTCAAACTCCCCCAAACCGATACAACAAGGGGGGAGTGGTAGCTCCAGCCCCGTGCTTCTTACTCTGTCTCTCTGCAAACCAGTGCCAGGCTCAGCTGTACAAAGAGCCCTTTCACCTTCTCTGCTGCTGCTAATGCTTTGATATCTGCAGCCAGCATCCCAAATCCTGGGGATGTTTGGGGTCATGGGGGAGCAATAGAGGGAGAAAAGAGTTTTCTCCCATCCAGCTGCTTCACAGCTGGCAGCCCTGGTGGTTTGTATTTTATACCAAGGTGCAAACAGTGCCACGGGGACTCTCCATCCCACCATTTTGGGGCAGTAAGCAATTGTGAAGATAGGGGCTGCTTTGGGTGAAACCACAGCCAGGAGGCTTCAGCCAGGTACTGCAACTGATACCGGCTGCTTGCCGGTGCCGCTGACTCAGTCCCTGGTGGTGCGGTTGTGCAGTTAGCTCTGCCCAGATGAAATCACATCCTCTTGGCCACAGCCCGCTCTGCTGTGCAGTGAAGGTGTGCATGGCTGTTGCTAGAAGATCCCTCAGAGGAACATCAGCCCCCAGACACTCAGCCTACCCGTGCCCATCCTGATTGTCCCAAGCACTGTGGCACAAAGGACCCCAAATGTCTGCCTTAGTTACACCTATGAAGGTCACTGGTGCTGCTCTCAGAGAGGATCTGGCTCTTCCTGTGGCTGACGGCTGTGCACTCTGCAGCACCCCTGCTCATGTGTGGCTCTGGCTGGGGACCTCTGATACTGGCCTCTTGGCAGAGACCAGGTAGAGCTTCAGTGCATCTCTTCCCTTACTTTCTCAGAGCATCAAAGGCTTGCAGGAGAGCCTTCAACTACACACACAGACCAACACTGAGGACATGAACATGACAGCCAGGAAAGTCTCAGAAAAATTCAAGGACTGCCTTAAGATTTGTATTTTTACTTTTCTGCTTACAAACTGTCTAAGGCAGTGCAGCAGCAGTGAGGCAAATTGCTCCCTTGCTTGCCCTGGAGCTGTGGGATGTACACAGGCTGTTTTCATGTCCCAGTCCTGCCATGAGGATAAAAAGTGTTTTGGGGTTTTTTTGGTTGCTTGGTTGTTGGGGGTTTTGTTTTGTTTTGGGTTGGGGTTTTTTGGGCTGTTGCCTCTGGCCTGCATTGGTTTGTGCCTTGCTTGTCCCTACCCCACCAACCCACCTGCCGCTTTGCCCTCCCCTCACAGCAGCATGATCCCCAGCATCTCTTGTTACCCTGCATGTGCCCCCACTCACCAGAGAGCTCCGGACTGGCCTCCAACCCCATTGCCAGGCTGAGAAGAACCATAGTTGCTGCTGGCCCCACCAACCCGGCCATGGCACGACCACTGCTGGCTCTGCTGCGTCCCACCAGGCAGTCTGTGCTGCACTGGTCCTCAATGGCGGCAGGCGCTGGGGCTGGCAGCACGCAGGGACAATGGCTCACTTCTCTGCCTTGCCAAAGCGCTGGGGCCAGGCGGGTGCCTGTGTACCCAGTCTTTGTCTGCTGCCCGGAGCAAGGGGGTGCTCTGAACAGCTGGGACACTGTCAGCACAGGGACACCTCCCACGGGGAGGGAGGGACGTTTTCAAAGGCACTTAGTGGCGGGTGACCTGGAGTCGTGCCTTGGCATCACCACCACTGGCGGAGAAACCAGCAGCCCCTTCCCTCCCACCTCCATTCTCCCTGAGCAGGGGGACGGGGCTTAGTGAGGTTTCCAACATGCCCCCTGCTTCTCACAGACACGGTGAGAAATCCGGATGCTTATGCTGTAATCTGCACTTCGGCAAATGTCCGGCCATTCACCGACTGGGGAGGAAGGGAAGGGCTGCCTGTGCTGCCTCCCAAGACGGTTGTTCCTGCAGAACACGCAAACGCCCTCATCAGAAACCATGGGCAGGGACATCCTCACTGCCACCCTTCTGCCTCGACAGCCTCTGCAGGGCCAGATATTAGGCACTCTGACACCTTGGTGCAGGAAGGGCACGATGCCATCTCTGTGCCCTCTGCTCTGCAGGAGTTAAATCCTGCTTCAGCTGGCAGCTCGGAGGGAAATACAGAGGGTAGGAGCTGCTCGCTGTGCCCAGGCTGAGGTCAGCAGTGAAGGCAGCAGCCGGCAGTGCCAGGAGCCGTCGGGCTTTCTGGAGGCTCAGCATCTCTTGGGCAGGGACAGTAAGGGGAAGCTGGAGCAGCAGCAGGAACCAGCACCCATCGCCTGGGGTCTGCAGCAGGAGCTGGATGGGTGGGGCAAGATGGTGCCAAACCTTGTGCTGAGGGTGCTGTCACGTCCCTGCTGGGCACTCACAACGTCATTAATTCATTCCTCTTGCTTACGAGAACAGCAGGCAGTGCTTCCTGTCCCGTTGGGTGGAGTTTCAGTGGAGTGAACACAAGAATACCCCCAGCCCCTGCCGTACCTAAGCACCACCCTGGGCTGTGCAGCAGCACCCAGGAGAAACATCCCCTTGGGGACACTCCTCCGGGAGCCTGAAAAATCATTTCCTAATTGCCGTGGGTACTTTCTTATCTGGGTTTGGTCACGTTTAGGAAAGTCTGAGCTACCCGAGCTGAGAGACGACTGAGTCAAACAATCGCAAAGCTCAGTACGAGCTATGGGGGCCTGGAGCGCGGGGCAGGACTTGCCCAAGAGAGGAGCTAACCCTCTGGGTGCTGGGAAGTCGTCTCCGCTGGGACAGCAGCCAGGACGGTCTGACGGAGAGCGCTTCCCTCCCATCCTGAGGAGGAAGGCGAGCCGGTCATCCTTACGGAGAAACAGCCCCAGTTCCAGGAACGGGGCCCTGCCGGGGGTCAGGCCTGGAGGCATCCCTTCCCGTCACCCCACCACCTGCCACCCCGGCTGGGCTGCTGCCAGACGCACTCTGGGGTTCCCTGCTACACCCTGACATGCTCCAGCCTCTTTGCTTTCTCTCTTTGGTTGTTTTGCAGTCCTTCCTGTGCCAGGTCCGCACCCTGGCAGCACCTAGCTGGCTGCAAAGAGCCGGTGGCAGGTGGCCAGGCTGCCCAGTTTGGCTTCCCTGAGCCCTCACCCCACTCCTGGCAGCGAGAGGTGCTCAGGCGAGCCCACCCGAGGGGACCCTGTGAGCGGTGGTCAGGGAGAGGGGCTGTACCCTCCCTCCTGGCAGCTGCCCATCGTGGCTCAGCAGCAGGAGTGGGGAAAGGCAGCGGGAAGGTCAGCTTGCTTCACCTCACAGAGATAAAGAAATGGCGAGCCCTGGGCAACCAATGTCTGGGCACAAGGGTAGGAGGATGGTGAAGGGGCAAGACCAGAGACACTTCCTCGGCCAAACTCGCCGCGCCCAGCTGGGAGGTGACGCAGCGGTGTCGGGGCCGCCTGGGCAGCCGGCCCACTGCTCAGAGCCACCGGAGCAGTGCCTGGGCGGCTGTGATAGACCGGAGGGGACCCGTGAACACGTCCAGATAGACCCGTGCTGAGTCACGACTGGGAGGCCCCACAGCTTCCCCCTCCCCGGCGGCAGGTCCCGGCACTCGCCCCATCGCTCCTCCCCGCTTCAAAAAGGAAGGAAAGGGCGAGCCCCAGCCCTCCCCGGGGTGTGAGCGCAGCTGAGGTGCCCGAGCCACCGAAAGCCTCCTGCCCGAGCTCCGCAGAGCACGGACGAACTCACCACAGCAGTGAGCATCCCGCGGTGCCTCCCTGTGCTGCCAGGATGGAGGGTGGACAGGACAACACCAAGGAGCCTGAGATCGAGCTGTTTGTGAAGGTGGGTGTCAGGGGCGGAAGGCTGCTTGTCGGAAGTTCCCCACAGGCTCATCCTCACCAGGCTCCAGCTGGGTGTAGGTGGTGAAAGTCTGTGGACGTCTTCACATTTTAGGAGGCTGGAGATGGAGGCTGGAGTGTAGGATCACTTGCCATGAAGGCTAGCTAAGCAGGTGCCCAGAGGAGGGGACCAGGTACACGCTGGTGTGGGTACAGGTAAGGTGTCATGCCCAGCATCCTAGAAGATGCCCTGATCTGGTGGTGGTTGTGTACCCCAGAGAGTGGTGCTGCTGGCAGCTGGTGTAGGGAGGGAGCGGGCACACATGAGCCTCTCGAAACTCAGATAAGACAAGCCCCAGCTTGGCATCAGCAAGCGGAAGGGCTGAGAGCAGCCACCCCAACTTCTCCTGCAAGCCAGAGTTGCGAAACAGAGTGCAGGCAGCCTGAGGAGCTGATGTGGGTGCCCACGTGTGGGTGGGATGGAGTGACTTTGTAGAGCAGCCCAGGAGGATTATTTGCTGGAAATGATGCTTCCTTCCCCCTCCACATTAAGCAATTTTTCAAAGCGCTGCCCCTGGAATATTTTAACACTTGAGCTCAAAATATCTGCACCAGACATGTAGGGTGTAGAAAGAGAGGAGCAAGAGCTGGCAGCTCCTAACCATGTGTGCCAGCAGTGATGCCAGCAGTGCCTTGGGACATTCTGTCAGTGACAGTGGCTGGGAGAGCAATGAGTGATTTCCCTATAGCCATTCAGTCTCATGGGGTTTGCTCCTCTTCTGGCCAGAGACAACAGCTTCACTGGCACCAGGCACCGTGCAACACCTTGCTTAGGTTATAGCTGGGAAGGATTATGTGAGCCTTCACAGAAGCGATTGCCCCTTCTGATTGCCAAAACTAGGGACGCAGCAGGACTTGTCAAGCACCCAGCTTGGATGAGCCAGATCCAAACTGATATATTTTCTTGGTGAAAGCAATTCAGGTCTTGAATTCCCTTCTTAACACCACCTTTTTTTTTTTTTTTTCTGGAAGGAACAAAAAGAGAGGGAATAGGATACATGAGATAGCCACAATGGTGGCAGCATGTTCGAGGGGGTTTTCAGAGGGGAGGGAAATAGAAAGCAAAGCAGCAGCAACAGCAGCAGGACTTCCCCTGTGCCTTAATTTAGCACAAAAATCCCCTTCCGGCTTGTCTGTTAACAGGCAAATTGATGCTGTGCCTCCTCCTTCCATCCAGGACACAGTTTTACCAAAGTCACAGCAGTTCCTGGTCTGCAGATGGGCGCTTTTCACCTCTCTTGGGCTGGGTTCTGCCCTGAGACATGGCTGCTGGCATAACCTCTGATAGCTGGAAATCATGAGGCAAGGCGCTGCTCCCACAAGTGCCTGCTGGCAAATGCTGAAGTCTGCTTGGCAAGGATGGGTTGAGGAAGCGGTCCCCAGTGTCTCACCCAGCTGTGGTCCCAGTGAGGGCATTGTCCCAAAAGCTGGGGAGCATTTCCTACCTGGGAGAAGCTCTGCCCTCAGGCCCACGAGGCATTGAGCCATCCCCAAGGCTTCTCCCCAGCTTTTGAGGTGGCTGCAGGAACCGTGGGCAGGTCCCAGTGACTCTTGGGCATTTAGCAGTGCCCCAAGCACACAGAGCCTCTGGTCTCCTCCCACCCCGTTTCAGTCTGTTTCACTCAGGAGGAAACCACAAGAACTATCTCATTACTTTGGGTTTTAATGCTTCATGAGGCCTCAGAATTGTGGCTAAAATCCTGCAACTCCTTGGAGATGCTGTGCTGGCCCACACTGAGTTTTTACATCATCTGGAGGAGAAAAGAGTGAGGAAAGTCAGTCTGGGGGAGCTGCAGGCTGTGCACCCCCACCCCAGTCCCTGCTGCAGCTGCAGGGGGGAGCAGGGGAAGAGGCTCTTTCCGGAGTAGGAAGTGAAGAGTGATGACTTACCCTGTCATGCTGTGTGGCTGGGGAGGGAAGGGGTGTAGCAGTGAGCCTCTGCAAACCTCTTTTGCCTGAGCTGCCCTGGCTCCTTGGTATCTCCTCATGGCCACGGGGCTAGGAGTGGGGCCACGCCAGAGCCTGGTACCTCCTGGCAGCACCCGAGTGCTGGTGGAGCTGCCCTCCACTTCCTCCAGATAAAGATTTGGCTCTGAGCATCCTACGACAGGCCTGGCTTTAGTATTTCTCTCCCTGCAGAAGCTGTCCTGATTTTCCTTTCACTCTGGTTCAAAATTCCCCAGCTCTGTTTTTGAAAGACAAGGGGAAAACCAGCTCAGAGGCTGGAGCTGCAAGACAAGTGCAGAAAAGCGTGAGCCCAGAGCAGCCCCAGCAGGAGACATCATCCCATCCCACTCATCCCACTGTCCCCTCCAGCACCACCGTTGTACTTAGTGTGACTTCACCAGAGCCTCTTGCTGCCTTGGCTCCAAGCAACAAGATCAATTGCAGCTCATCCACCTCACCCTGTGCTGAGCAAGGAAAGCAAAGGGGAGTGCAGTCAGCAGCTTGCCCACTCGTTGGCCACTGGCGTTGGCTGTCTCAGAGGAGCAGGGAGTAGAGTGTCAGTCATCACACCAGCCAGCCACAGAAGCATCTTCTCAGCTGTTGGTGTTGGAGATACTCCAAAGGACAGCATCTGGTTTGGCTTGTAGGTGTCAGTGATGATGGAGAGTGACCAGGCAACAGAGGTGCCCTGCTCTCAGGCCAGTGAGCAGCCCTGGAGCTGCTGCTGACTCTCTCAGCTCCCTCACAGGGCATTTTGTCTGTTACCAAAGAAGCCTTATTAGTTATAAACTGACCCAGGACGTACCTCAGCAGAAAGCACCCAGCAGTACTTCTCGTTAACAGCCTGCAAAAAGCCTCACATGAAAATTCAGCTTCACTTCTGGGTACATCCCAGAGAATCAACACATTTCTCAGGTCCCATTCCCTTCCTCAGGAACATCATTTTGCCACAGCTGATCATAGGAAGTACTGGTTAAAAGTGGTTTTCATTCCTCTGGAAGCACTGAAAGGTGTTGGCATGGTAGAAAAGTAGACCATGCCTTCCACCTACCCCTCAGAGGTTTGGGGTTTTGTTTTGCCATCTTCTTTAGGGTGAGTTTGAGGCTGGTGTGTCCCTCCTGAAGAAGCTGAGCACTCCAGAGTCCACAGATTCCTGGGCACCTGTAGACAGAGACAGGTGACTCAACTCTGGCCCAGGAGAGCCAGGCACAGGTCTCTACATCTCCTACTATTGAAGCATCCTCAGCCATCCTGTCTGTGAAGGGGCTGGTGTGAGCCATGCCACCCCTGCCTGCAGTGGCGGTGCTGCCACATTCACTGGGGGACCATGGCTGACGTGCAGCTGAGGAATTAGTTAATTCTCTTAAAGAGGTTGAACTTCCTGTGAGCCATTTTATCTCTCAGACAGTGGCACAACTTCCCTCTCTGAGCAGCACCTTTGCTGGTTCTCACACACTGGGGCAAACCATCCCCTGAGGAGCTGGAGGCCAAGCTCCTCATAAGGAGTTTGGGCAAAGGGCATTTTTAGCTGCTACGTAAGAAGGAAATGGGCTTCCCTCCACCTGCTGCCTCTTTCCCTTGGCAACACTGAATGGGCCTCATCGGCTGAAACCCTGATGCTGGAGCCCTGGTGGAACTCCAGCAGGTTGTCTGTGCTCCTCACTTTCCCATGTCCTCACTGCTGTTTGTTTCCACCCTGCTCACAGAGCAGCCCACAGAACGATAAGATGTTGTGGCTGTGCTCATGCAGAGGGTTGTAAAGGAACCATCTGCACGTGACTGAAGTCGTAGGGGCTGGCACACAGCTCTGTCCCCCACTGATGCCAAGTGAGATGCCAGTGTGATTCCACCTCTGCACAGCCCCAACACCCTGCTTCTCCTTGAAATCAAGGAGGCTGCTTGGGTGGTTCTTGGCCATCACCAGCCTGAGGAAGTCATGCCTGGATTTGTCAAATGTGCAGAGCAGAGCAGATACAAACAGCACAGGAAAACAACCTCTTTGTTCCTGGCACACACCGGCACCCTTCCCTTCCTGCTCTCCTCTCCTGCCTGGCCTCCCAGCCAAGAGAACCCTCCCTTCCTCTACATCCATCAGCTTCTACTGCTTTCCCTGGCCTCCCTCTCCTCTTCCTCACAGTTTTATCTCACATTTCTGGGAAGAGTCTGACCCCAGGAATCCTGAAAATACCCTGCAAAGCTTTCCAGTGTCAGCAGGGCTCAGAAGTGGGATCCTCCAGTTGAGCCCCTGCTGCTGGGAGGAGCATGGTTGCTGGGGTGTCAGTCCAAGCCCTCTGTGTGCCTTCTGAAGCTCTGGTGGCTTTCCACGTTGGGGTGTTCCAGCTGGACTGGGTGACCCAGCTGATGGGTAACTCCTTGTTTCTCTGCTTTCCTGGCAGGCTGGTCTGGATGGAGAAAACATTGGAAACTGTCCCTTCTGCCAGCGGCTCTTCATGGTGCTGTGGCTCAAAGGGGTCAAGTTCAATGTCACCACGGTGGACATGACCAGGTGAGATGGCACTGTGGCCCAGCCCTGTACCAGCAGTGGGGCAAAGCACTGCTGTCATAGCTCTCCCCATCAGCGCTTTTCTCCCTGCTGCCCACACCACAGCCACCGTAATACCACTGTGAGCAGGACAGGTGTGACAGTCTCTGCCTGCACACTGCCCACCACACTGTGGGGTGCAGGATCTGGCCAGCATGATCTCAGGACCCTCTGTCCTGATGAATGTGGTTATGAGTCCGAGGCACCACGGGGCAGATCAAGAGACCAAGAGCCACTTTTCAGTCCCCCAAACCCTGCAGAGTGTTCAAAAGGGGATGCCTCTGGTCCTGTGCCACACACCTGCCTCAGTAGTGTCTGTTCATGCCAGGGGGGCTGGTGGGCACACATATGCTGCAGGCTCTGAGCCCACTTATTTTCTCCACCCCAGGAAACCTGAAGAGCTGAAAGAGTTAGCGCCGGGCACCAACCCACCTTTCTTGCTGTTCAACAAAGAGCTGAAAACAGACTTCATTAAGATTGAGGAGTTCCTGGAGCAGACCCTGGGCCCACCCACGTAATTACAGGCTCGCTTGTTCCCTTTTGGGGCCTGCTGCAGCACTGCACCGTGCTCAGGAGATTGGGAAACCGAGGCAGGGTACTTGGAAGTGCCTGCGAGCAGCTCAGGGAGGGGACTGGCTCACAACCTGTATCCTGAGCCGTGCCAGGATTGCAATACTGAGGGGCTGCACTGGGCTGTGAGGGATTGGGCTAGAATGGAAAACAAGGGGAGGAAATGCACCGATGCCAACAGACAGGGCTGGGATGAAGAGGGGGAGTGCAGAGACCCCTGGGTGCAGGTCGGTTAGCAGCTGGCTGTGGCAGTTGGTGTTGAGGCAGGGAGCAGGGAAGGCAAAGCCCTCCACTGCCTGCTTGGATCCGCTGCGCTCAGCAGAGTGAACGCAAATGCCCATACAACTAGCCAAAGCTCTCCCAGGGGGGTGCGGTGCCCCCAGGTTCATCCAGGGCACTGCCCGCAGCCACTCAAGCCAGCCCCACCCCGTGGCCGCAAGCTCTCCTGACACTTGCAAAAGGGGAAGCTTCAAACACATTCATCAGCTGCCTCCTTGGATGTGTTTGCGCCCGCAGCGTGTCCTGGCACACATCAGCAAACAGGAGACTTCCTGAGGAAGACTTGGGAGCTTCTGGCATCCCTAGACCCATTTTGTGCCAACGTGCACCTCGAGGCTGTGCTGGAGCTGCCTGTGGGCAGAGCTCTGCACCAGGGCTCAGCTGCCACCAGTCTCCTCAGACCATGGGGTTCCTGCCGTGGTCTTTCTCTGGCAGACACCCAAGTTAACACAGCTCCCAGAGAGGCAGGTGCAGTCATTTAAAGGTCTCCATTCTCCCACAACCAGCTGAACATCACCTGCATACTCCAGTACTGGCCCTGGGCACCATGGCCCAGGAGATAACACAGCTGAGGAGCACACAGCACAGTCTCTGCCTCCCTCCTTGACTGCACTGACACAGGTGTCTCTTTAAAGGTATCCACACCTGAGCCCTAAGTACAAGGAGTCGTTTGATGTGGGCAGTGACATCTTTGCCAAGTTCTCAGCTTACATCAAGAACCCACGCAAGGAAGCGAATATCAGTGAGAACTGAGGGTGGGGGCTGTGGGGCTGGGGTCTGCCATGTTGTGGGTGGGGAGATGCTTTGGCCTGCCAGCAAATTTTGGCCCGGGGACAGAGTTCTCGCTGTCCTCCCCGCCGGCCTCCATGGCCAGCAGAAGGGTGAAGGCTGCCCTGTGCTGCACAGGGCTAACAGCCCCGTGGGCAGGCAGGGGGAGAGCAGGTGCTGGAGTGGAGCATGGGGCGATGCTGCTGGGATCTCCTGGCAGCAGGGGCATTAGCCAGGGTGCAGCTGTGCACCACCGGTGTAGCTCTGAGGCCTTTGTCCCTGTGTGCAAAACCTGAGAGGGGCAGCTGCCCTGGCGCAGCCCCGGGCTGTGCTGGGAGCCCAGGGTGCCAGGCTCACTGCGCTTATTTGCCTGCCCGCTCAGATTTTGAGAAGGCCCTGCTGCGGGAGTTCCAGCGGCTGGATGTCTACCTAAACACCCCTCTCCCCGAGGAGATCGACCAGGACAGCGTGGAGGACATCACTGTCTCCAAGAGGAAATTCCTGGACGGAGACCACCTGACGCTGGCTGATTGCAACCTGCTGCCCAAACTGCATATCATCAAGGTAACGGCACCAGCAACCAGGGCCACGGTGGTGGCACCCGCTGCAAGAGGGGGCGGCAGGGTGGGGGATGCAGACGGGAGGCTGGAGTTCCCCTGCTTGCCTCCTGCTCCAAGCCAGAGAGTGAATCTTCCCCTGTGATGGGAAGTCTCAGCCTTCTCCTCCTCTGGTCTCTAGATTGCAGCCAAAAAGTACCGCGACTTCGAGATCCCAGCAGACATGACGGGTGTCTGGCGGTACCTCAACAACGCCTACGCCTGCGATGAGTTCAGCCACACGTGTCCTGCGGACGAGGAGATCGAGCACACCTACGCCAGCGTCGCCAGGAAGATGACCTAACCCCAGCGAGCTGGTGGCACCGCCCCGGCCGAGCCCTCCAGCTCCGTAGTCCTGACACAGCCAAGCACCAGCCGAGGGAGGGACTGGAGGGGGTTTGTTTTAGGTCATCGCTGCCCCTTGCCTGTCAGAAATATCGCCCTGCTTCACAGCCTCCCGCTGCTCCTCCTCCTCCTCTTCTGGCTGGCTGCAGCCCATGTGTGCCAACACCGCTGACCGCGCATACGGACCGGTCCCTGCGTGGCTGCAGGGGCAGCTGCATCCCTGCTCCCCAGAAAGGGGTCTCTCAGCCTGTGGCCATGTGTCACGGGAAAAGCCAAGCCCTAGCCAAGCTGCGCTATGATGGAAAGGATGAGACCCTGCAGAGGGCTGGGCCAGCCTCGCCTCAGCATCTGCTGCTGCCCTGCCCTAGCAGCCCTGCGCTGTGCCGGCCGTCCCAGTGCACTCACGAAGAGGCATCCCGGGGCCCTTGTGCAGTACCTGGGCTGGAGCTGTTCAGATTTACCTGCTCACCCTGCTACACCTCGCAGCTTGCACTTGGGCCAGCTCTCTCCTCCACCGAGGCATCCAGGCACCATATGAAGACACCGAAAGGTTCTGCCCTGGTAGTTTGTTGTAGTGACCAATTGTTGCCACTGCCAGAGTTGTATTGTGTATCTGAGTCCTCATTACAGTGTAGGG
This sequence comes from Tricholaema leucomelas, assembly GCA_013400475.1. Taxonomy (NCBI): domain Eukaryota; kingdom Metazoa; phylum Chordata; class Aves; order Piciformes; family Lybiidae; genus Tricholaema lacrymosa; species Tricholaema leucomelas. The sequence continues at coordinate 205,861 of WAAF01015816.1, forward strand.
CAGGAAGATGCTGGGGGTGATCCAGGACTTGCTGTGGGAGGGAAGGTGAGCTGCAGGGACTCATGAAAGTCTGAGGATCAGGATATCCCTCCCAGAGCAATGTGCTGCTGACTGCAAACTCCCACCTGGCTCCTGTGAGCCAAAAAACCTCTCCCTGCCTTGCAGGACACTTCAGGAGATGCAGCCATGTGCTACTTCAGCTTCACCACTCACTCCCTGGTCTCCCCTGGCAATCCAGGTGCCTGACTGGGAGACAGAGCTATGGGGTAGGGCACTCATTTGATTTCCACACCCCAGTGCTAGAGAGCCTGCAGAAGCTGCTTTGCAAAGTGCTGTGCCCGTAGGAGATGTGTGGGCAGGTTTGATGCTCCCTGGCCCAGCGTTGTGCCCATCCAGTGTTGCTGTGCAGGAGAAGTCAGAGCTGGTCTGCACAGCCACGGCATCCCTTCCTGCCCACACGACTCCTTCAGCTCCCCCAGGGGCTCCTGCCAGTGCTGGTGAATCCGCCCAGCCCTTGCCAGCCAGCCCCATGGGCAGACAAATACTGTACAGTGAGCGTGGGGGGGACACGGCGACGCAGACCCCCAGCCCTCACTGCCTCCCCCTCTTTGCACTAAGGTGTGTCCCTGCAAGCCTGCTGCTGACAGCAATGGGCTTGGGGACTGGCTTTGTTATTGGTGGGTTTTGGTTTGTCCGGGTTTTTTAAAACTAAGAACAGCAATAAACTCTATTTTAATATGCTTTGGCTGGGCACTGTCAGCGTGTGGGCCAAGGCCACCAGGAATGGAGGGTGCTGCAGGGGTTGGAGGGCTTCCCTGTGGTGGAACCCCTTTGAGATCTAGCATAGGTGAAGCTGTAGACTCTGGTCTCTGCGATCCTGAATCGTTGGGATGCATGTGACAGCTCCTGCTCTGCCCACAGGAGAGATGCCCCCTCCCTGGGTCACATGCCCTGCGATCTGCTCACACCGTTCAAGTGACAGTGGGAGGGTGCAGGACCTGGCACACTGTGAGGATGAAATAACTACAGAATGCTGCTCTGTTGTGAGTTTATTCTGCTTGCCAGGACATCTCTGCCTTGCTATGGGTCATGGAGGGCCACTGTCTTGCACCGCAGGTCCTCATGGGGCTCCCTCTATCCCATGACGTGCCTCCTCTGCTGCAGACCTCCCCCCTCTCCTGCTTTTGGGACTGGAGATCTTCCAAAGCTCTGTGCAGTTCAGCCCACAGTGAGGTATGAGCTAACACGGGGATGATCCTATCAGAAGGTGCTGGCTGAAGGCAGCAGGCTCACAGGCAGGCAGTAGAGCTCCTCCTGTGCCCATCACTTGTTGACACAGTACTTCCAGAAGCAAGCTGAGAGAAAAAGGAAGAAACATCCATGGAAGGGGCTGCAGCAGACTTTGGCTACAGCAGGAAAGTTGAAAGGAAAAGAGATGTCCATCTCTTCTCCCAGGGTCTCCTTTGACTTTGGAGTCAGTTCTAGGAGCACATCCTAGGATCTGGATGATTTAACCCATACCATGGGCACCTTCCACCCCAATCACAGGGGCTCCACCCCAATCACCTTTTAGTTCCTGAAAAGAATGAGCGTTCTTCACTCCAACCATGAGTACCCTTCATGCCAAATCAGAAGAATCCCCTACCCCAAGCCCAGCTCCTGCTCTTTGCAGGTCAGTGGTGGGTGAGGCCCAGGACCCACTGGGAGCTGGACACTCACCTCTCTTGCTAGGTTGCTGAGGGGCCTGGTCACTCTGGGTAAATCCCTGGCTCTGGAGCTCACCCATTGCCACCATCTTCCAGAGGACTGCATCTAGGTCTTCCACCTGCCACAGCACAGCAAACTCATCATGGATGAGTGGTGCCCACCTGGAATAAACAGTCCAAAAACCTCTTCCCCCTACTGCTGCCTCAGGGAGGGAAGCAACTGAGCAGGACCTGCTTCAGTCCCCATTTACTGGCCGACAGGGATGGGGTTTGCTGCAATCTCATGGGCAGCCAACTCATGGGAATCCTGTGCCCCATGGCATCTCCCTGGGCCACCCTCTGCTATGCCAGAGAGGCATCTTCACTCACCAAGTGGTTGGGGACATCCTCCTGGAGAGTGCTTTTAGTTCCTGAAAAAAAAAAAAGACAGTGCATGAACTGCCCTGAGCAGTCAGGGGCTGTGGGTCCAGCACAGGAGGCATGAGCCAAGGGAAGACACATCACAAGGAGAGGGAACACAGCACCATTAGCTGCTTCTCTTCATGCTCCCCGGCAAACATGCAGCACTGCTTTGTCAGGACACAAATCTTCACATCCCCCAGAGCAATGCAGTGCTTGCCCCCTGCCTGTGTGCTTCCACACAAGCCCTGTCCTTGGGTCTGGTTCACCTTGAGCCCTGGGACTCACCCTTGCTGCCATCTGCTTTCTGGTGCTGGCTTGCTCCTTCCCCCAGTGCAAACAGAGCCTGAGTCAGGTTCCTGAATGCCTGGAGTCCTGATAGAGGTTTGCTATCAGCCATGAAGTCAGCTGCACCATCAGCCAGGTTAAAATCCGCTTACATAATGTCTGTGTTGTATGGGGAGACGGTGACAATGACAAAGGGGCTCCTCTGAAGTGTGCTTATTCCTCAGGCAGTGGGATGGAGAGCCTGAGCATGGTCTACAGATCCTGCAAATGACAGGCATGTTGTTTGAGGGGGGTGAGGGATGCATCTGCATGCATCTCAGCCTCCAAATGCTGGCTACGGCACTGCAGGAGTGGCCTCAGCAGTGTTGAACAGAGGGCAAGGATCATCTCCTTTGATCTTCATTGATGCTCCTGCTAATGCAGCCCAAGACCACCGATGACTACTGCCCACCTTTGCTGGAGGGCACGTTGCTGGCTTTTGGTCAACTCATTGTTGCCCTGATGTGCCTTGGTGCCTGGGGTTGCTCTTTCCCAGGGCAGGGCTCAGCAGTTCTCCTTGCTGAACTGCATGAAGTCCCCTCTCAGCCCATCTCTCCAGCCTAACTTCGTTTAACTGGAAACCAGCTGGTGTGTCAGGGACTTTCCAGCACTCATCCTTCAATTCATCCCTCCTCCAATGCCTGCCTGTGCACAGCCCCCAGGAAGCTCCCGTTAAGCTCTGGATGTTGAGCAACCCTAAGCACTTGACCTTGGAGTTGTATCTCCTTTGCCTTAGACAAAGTGGTCAGACTAGCAAAGCTCTGGAAGTCCCCATGAGTAAGCTGAGGGACAGGAGGAGCCCTGTGTCGCTCAATTCCCAGCACTGGGAAGTTTGCCACACTGAGGCTGCTCACAGGGGCTGCACAAGAGGACAAGGGCACAAACTCTGCCCAAGTGACTTTTCTCCAGCATCAGGAAGCCCAGGGTGTCTAAACCGGCTGGTCGGTACCAACATGTAGCAGTGCTGCGGCTGTTGGGAGGCTGGTGCCAGCCCTGTGAAGAGAGATCTGCCCACCCCGGACTCGAGCAGTGCGCAGGGCTCACTCCAGACGTGAACTGCAATTCCCTCATCTCCACGGAGGGTGTCAGGAGAACATCGAATCTAAGAGGCAGGTTTTGTTTGCATGCCCCAGGCTGGCTGGTTACCAGGGCAACGCTGTCACCCCAGAGTACCCGGACACCTCACTCAAACCCTGCTCTCTGCAGATCACAACAGCAAAGGCAGTCCCTTGGCTCCTCTCTTGTCCAACCTGGTCACACCAGAAACGGGTTCAACCTTTCATGTGCTACTCCTAACGGTACTGGAGAAAACCCTCCCCAGGCCAGATGATCCTTCTGCTCAAGGAGAGGCAGGGGGAAGTTGTGCTGCTGTGCACATCTGCAGCAGCAAAGCCCCCATGAAACACCAGACACGAGCCAGATGGTCTGAGCCAGCACTTGCTGCCAGCCATGAAGTGCTGCACGGGGATAACACTCACCTGTCAGGCACAAACACAGACCCACACTGATCATCCTTACCTTGGGCACTGCTGCTTTCAAGATGGACAGGATAAGCACTGATGCAACAAGCTCTCAACAGTAATACCAAGGTGACCACCATTATCTGGGAAAACATCTTCTCTCCTTCTCCAAGTCTTGACCAATATCCTGTGGGTGAGGCAATGTGGGGTGCTGCTCTCTCTGTGCTTTTAAGTCCTCCCAGCTCTCTGTGATCAATGTGCTCTCATCAGGTGGGTTGTCTTATGTCCCAGCTGGCCATCAGTCCTGATGACAGGAGACAACTGGCCCTGTTCTTCCACCAGTTCAATCTCTGTTGCTCCTGAATGAGGACACTTGATAAATGCTTTGCTGAGTTTTCAGGAACTCTGCTGGTTACCGTGGCTGTGCCAGGGGAGGGAGAGCTGTGGAAGGCTGTACAGGTTAACCATGCCTCTGGTGAGGTCTGGAGGAGGATCAAAAGAACACAGGGCCAACGTTTGGACAAAACATCTAGATCCAAACTCCCTTTATGCATGATTTTCCTCCCCAAGGGTTACCACATCTTCCATTCCTTTCACATCTCATGGCAACATGAAGGCAGCAGCAAAGGCTTTGGCCACTTGGGCATCCCAAGCTGACTCTCAGTGGGTGCTCAGGTCCCTAATTGCAGGACTCATCAAGTGACAAGGGGCAGACTCCAAGTGGCTCCACTGTGTCAGCAGGGATTTGGCTCAGGTCTCCCATGTCCAGGATTGCACTTGAGACCCCATTTTTATTCACAAGCTTCACTTTCAAGTTACCATTGTATCAGCCAACTGGATTTGTTCCTTATTAAATCTCTTTGCCTGGAAGGCTTAATTGAGAGGAACCCAGCTGAAACTGGTGGCTTTGATGACCTCAGACAGGCCAGCTTTGCTGTGACAGCATATAGTGCCACATTTCCTGAGAGCAGTGAGGAAGAGTTTGACAGACACAAGAAGATCTTAAGCTCTCATGAGCTGCAAATCAGCTTGGGGTGTTGTTCATGTGAGCCTTTCCTGAGGAAGGTTGGACAGAATGCTTGGGACCCTGAGAATCTATTTTGCAGCCAAGAGGTTGAACAGGACCCTGCTGACCACAAGGCAGAGAGACAACAGTGTCTGCACAGCCAGGTGCAGGCTCTCATTTTTCATGGAGTGGTTGAAGGTGCATTAACAAGAGATCATTACTGCTGTCTGCAACCCCCTGTCTGCCAGGCACAGATCAGACTGGGAGACAGATGAGTTGAAATGTTCATCCATCCGTGCCACTTAGCTGGGACCTTTCTCCTGACAAAAATCCATATCCAGCCTGTTTTCCAGCTGCTCAATCCCCTCAAAGCTCACTTCATGCCATATAATGAAAACTCCTGGAGGCAGGTTCATCACTTCTGTCAGGACAAGGGCAGGAAGCCTGGAGAAGGACACCATGGGAAGAAGAAATGGCTCCAGGCCACCCTGGGAATCCACCTGGAGCTACAGGGGCATTGCAAAGGTACCTTGCATGGAGGGTCTGGAGAATGGCTTTGCTCAGTGAGCTCACAGTCCCACACCCTTTGCAGATACTGGATGCTAGGCAATGCCTGGGGTAGCTGCAAGGATTTGTGGTGGCTCTGGGCTGCCCCAGAGCAACTGCAGTGGCAGACAGGATGGAGAGTGGGCAGAGCAGGGTGGACTCAGGGCCGTGGCAGATCTGGGGTGCGGGCTGCAGCTTGAGATGCTGTTCTACATCTCTGCCTTCTGTTGCTTCCACAGGCAAGTGGGGATCTTTCTTCGCCCTGGCAGCCTGTGCAATATTAGATCTTCATCTTTTCCTGCTGTTTCAGGAGCTGTTGTCTCCCTCGTGCTTGTCTCCTGGCAGCTGCAAAAGCCCCGTTAGCCCCCGCACAGCAATTTTCCACCCTCCAGTACTTCATTGTGCTGGCAGCTCAGCTCTCTGAGAATTAGTAACAAAAAATAACCCTCCTGCACACTCCTAAACCTGCTGTTTCTAATGAAGAGCTGTTCTCAGCTGCATTCCTCTCACGGCTTTGATCTGGTAGCGGCAGAGGCTGCGAACGCTGCCAGCAGCAGAGAGGCAGGAGCGAGCCCATTGATCACGGTGAGTCAGAGCTTCCACAAACCTACGCTCCAAACACCTCCGGGCGCCGTGCTGTGGCCCTGGGCCTGGGGCCAGCATGAGGAACATTAGCTGACCTCCGAGGTGGTGTCTGAGGATCCATCACTGGCTCACCCATCTCCAGGCTGTGGAGGGAGTGCAGAATACCCACGAGCATTGTGGAAGCCAGGTTGTTCACATACCTGCCACTGCAGCAGTGACAGAGGGACTCAGCCAGATGTCCTGCTGCATGGGCTTGGTTATGCTGGGGACCTGCCCCTGAACCCAGTCCTAGCCTTTCCTGCTGGACTCCTAACACCCAGCCAGGCAGCATGGGGTGTCATCCAGACACATGGTGGTGGCAGGTCTCTCCTGGAGCACGCCAAGACTTCGCCTTTGCAGTGAGCATCACACCTTCCTGCTGTGGCTCTGCAGAGCCCCACACGCCACTCACAGCTCTGAAGCGAAGTAAAAAAGCCGCTCTCGTGTGAAGACAAAAAACCCCTCTCACATCCACTCGGAAACTTCAGCTGCTCAAATGCCAGCTGGAAATGTCACAAGCCTTTTGCCTCTTTCCGTTCTGCATGAGCATCTCTGTTTCCTACAGAGCAGGGACATCTTAGTTGCTTCAACCACCTCCTGGGCTGAGGTGAGTCCTTGCTGCTGGTGAGTAATCTGCCTGAATCACCCACAGAGATCCCAGCACCACCACCCTGCCAAGAACTCAGAGAAGAGCTGGTTTTGATCCTTAGAGACCTGTCAGGCTGTTAGAGAAGCGCCAACTGAACTCAGCATCCAACAAGTTTGCCATAGGAGCCAGCATAGCCCCACTGTTCTGGGCCAGCAGCTCCCAGCAAGCTGCCCAGGGCTGGACTGGCACCATGCCTGCTCCTTGCCTGGCCTGGAGAGCTTCAAGCATGCAACAAGGGCAGTGTTGACCAATACTTGTGCTGAACAGATGCCTTGCCACGACACAGTGACCTTAGACTTACAGATTGCAGTGTGTTGGCTCCTGCTTGCCTCAAGATTTCAAATTCTCTGACCTCTGCCTTGTTTAGCATGGGGGAACTCTTCAGGCTTGGCTTTTGGTCTGTTTGCTAGACACCTGACAATTAAGAAAGGCCATTTCATGTGATCCAGAATGATACCAGACACCTGTGACCTGATTTTTTCATTTTATCAAAAAGAGGAAGTGAAACAAATGAAAGAATATCAGACTTGTTTCAGCTGACCCCCACAGGAACTTCGCTGGCAGCAAAAGGTGTGTGGGTAGCACCCATGTTCCACCGAGCAGCTCTGGGGACAGTCCACTCATGGTTGCAGACAAAGCCTCAAGAGAACAGCCACGGAACAGGGCTCAGAGAAGACTCCCTGTTGAAGCAATAACCAAGCTGCCCAGCAGCTGCTGAGGAACCACCTTCTCGCACATGGCAGCAACAGGCAGCCCAGCTCTGGATGCAGTTTTCCCCCAGACAGACTCCAGCTTTTCCCAGTGCCTTTCCCAGCTGCTGCTCAGGCAGGGCAGAGCTGGTCCTGTAACACAGGAAGAATCAGCAGAGGTTTTCCAGAATAAATGAATGCTGTTTAAAAAGCCAGCTGCAGTTCACAGTTAGCAATTGTTAACACTTGTGTTTCCACACAAGTGAAAAAAACCCTCCCAAACAATAACCCCCCAAATAATAAAAACCTCCTCTTTCATTAAAGAGGTTTATATATATATATATATAGATGTATGAGTATACACATACATTTGCATTAGTATCCATACTGTACACACAGACAAACATAGAGGTGGACAAACAGACCAAAGCTTGGGGGCTTTCAGCTTTGGAGTCTGTTCCTTACGCTTTGGTTCAAGAGCGCCAAAACCACGGAGGGAAGCTCTGAAGAGACTCATCTTTGCCCACTCACGGTAGCTGTGCCTGCTGCCTGCCCCTCTCCTGTCCCCAGCAGAGAACAGGCAGGTCCCAGCAGGCAGGTCCCAGCAGGCAGCCACCGTGCCTGAGGCTGCTCCTCGATCTCTGCCTGAGGCTGCGATTCGGGTGCCAGGTGCTGCTGGTGCGCCCTTGCCTGCCCACTATGGCTCCCAGTCAGCTGGCACCCGCGGCTCGTAGCCGGAGAAGGATGACGCCTGTGGGCTGTTGGTGGGCAGCTGGCGCAGCTGGCGGGGGCTGGAGATGCCCGGTGCTGCTGGCTCCAAGTCTTCCTGCCGCACGGTGCTGTCCCCTGGCTGCAGCACGGCCCTGCGGTCACGCTGGGGAGCATGGATCAGCTGCCCCTTGTCGGCCTCCTCGCTGGCTGGCAGTCTCACGGAGCTGAGTGGTATGCAGTGTCCTGCCATGCCAAGGCTCTCCTGCAGGTCCTCCTGTCTGAGGCTCCTGCCCATCGCAGGCAGAGGAAGGCAACTTCCTGATCCCAGGGCTGGGCACTGGCATTTAGAATAAAGCTGGAGGTGCAAGGACAGCCACACCTTGGAGGTCTGGTAGTCCCTATCACCTGCGTCGCTGTCTCTGGTCAGTCCCGCCGGCACTGGCCGCTCCAGCACATCATTCTCATCATGTGTCTCCTCACCCTTCTCCAGCTGCAATGAAACTTGGGAGCCCAAGGCGTGACCCAACTGGGTGAATGTGCAGGATGGGTTCCTTCCCTCGTGCTGCTCTGGCCTGAACCCGTTGGCACAGTACCCACCCAGGTCCCGGGAAGAGCTTCTCCCTGGGAGAAGCTGAGCGGTGGGTGCTGTCTGCAACCCATGGGAGGGGAGCACAGATGGCAGGAGAAAAGAGAGGGAGTCCTCCTTGAGCTGAAGGGTGGGCACCCGGATGGGCACACTCAGGTCCCTTTTGAGAACAGCCTGCCAGGAAACAGGAAGTGAAGCAGTCAGCTTTGGCTTGCCGAGACCCCAGACAGCCTCAGGGTGAATAACCACGCACCCTGCGGAGGAGAACAGTCCCGGGCAGCCCTTCTGATGGGGGTCACACCCAGGAGACACACAGGGCTCTGCGACACAGGGCTCTGGTGCTGGGAGACAGTCACAGCTGCTCAGGGACATGAGCAGTGGAGACATGAGTAATCCTTGGGCAAAAGCCAAGAAGAGCAGGAAAGTAAAGGGCACTGAGCTGGACCAGGGCAGCAGAGCTACCTGCCATCTCCTCTCCACGATGGGGCAAGGGAGAGCTGTGCAGGGTAGCTAAAGAGATGAGCAAGGTAGTTAAAGAGCTCAGCAAGTTCATTTTGTCCACAGAGCGCTTACAGGGCTGCTCAGCCCCGGCTGCTGCCACACCCAGCACTAGGAAGCTGGGAGGCAGCAGGAAACTGAGACATACACGGGGCAGAGGCTGGGGGAGGACTGGGCACTCACCAGCGCTTTTGGGAGGTGTGTCTCCGAGGTGCTCAGCAAGATGTGTAGCTGGACAGTGCAGAGCCCAGTGATGCTCAGCAGAAACACAGAACTCAGCATGGCAACAAGGACCCAGGAAAAGCCTGCCAGGAGGTAACAGCAGGCTGAAGGGTGGAAGGATCCCAGATGGTATCACCTCCAGCCCCAGAGCCCCTGTGGCAAGACCAAAGTGAATGGTGAGAGAGCATCTCCCCAGTGCCACAGGGCATTGTTGGGCCACCAACCTAAGCCTGACCAGAATGTCTAGGGAGTAACGCACACCTAAACATGTGTTGCAAGCAGGTCCTGAGATGGAACCACAGCATCAGAGCTGGTGAGGAGCTCCTACCTGCAGGGCTTGCTGGAGTCACCAGGCACTGCTCAGCCTCTCGGATCTGCTCCTTGTCCATGCCCATGGTCACTGTCCGGATACAGTACCGTGTGCTGGGCTTCAGGAACTCAAAGGTACAGGGCACTTTCTTCCCTTTCTGTTCACAGGGCACCTGTAAGCAGAGGGGATGTGTGGCCAAGGAGGTTGGAGGTGGCGTCTGTGCACAGCTCCTCTCCCCAGCATGGCCCTGACACACGTGCCCTGTGCTGTAGAGCATAGATCCTCCCTCTCCCTGCTCCCCAGCACTCCAGTGCTTGTCTCCAGGAGGTGTCCAGCTCCCAGAGCATCTCATTAAACATCTACTGCATGCTCCTACCTGACCAGAAGCTGTAATAGGCTTTCCCCATTCATGCAATCCAGAAGAGAAGGATCTCCTACCACCCCCAGCTTGTGAGCCCTAAGATGGGACAAAGCATCTTTCATCTGCTTGGGCTGCTGGGTGCGGGCAGGCCTGGGGCATCTCAGTGGGCACAGGTATCACTAATCTGATGCAGCTGGACATGAGCATCTTTGCTGCACCAGGAAAACCTTTTCAGGTCCTGTGCCTTCTGAGTGTTGCCTGCCCTGCCACGTACTTGCTGGAGGGTCACATTGCCTTCGTACAGGCTCAGCTGGTACTGCAGCTTCCACAGCACTCGGTCCACTGGCCTGTAGGAGCCGTTTTTCCTTCGGAAGGGAGTGAGTGGCGTGGTGATGTTTACACTGAGCATGTCACCGTGGAGCAGCCAGGACAGTGCTGGGGGACCCACAATTGCTGCAGGGAGGGAAATAAAGAAAAAGAGGAGGAAAATTGAACCCTTTTAAACTGAAGGCACATGATGCTTTTTTCTCTTGGACATCCCACTCGCAGCACACAGAAACATCCTCTGGTCTTGCCTGACAGCACCTTGTCCTGTGAAACCAGCGCAAGGAACATCAGACTCCACATTTGTTGTGACAGTCAGTGCTGCTTCTGCCTCCTCAAGTGACACCAAGCAGGCCAAGACAGACATACTTGCATCTCTGTCTCCCTGCTGCTGAGCACCTCACCTCTGAGCCATCTGATGATGCTTCAGAGACTCACTGTGAAGTGCACCAACTTCTCTTTCAGCTAAGCACATCCATTTCCATGCCAGCTGGATGCAGAGGGAATTAAGGAGGGAACCCAAGCAGCCAACATCCATCCTATTCCAGCTGCTGGCACGTTCAGCTCATTGCAACACTCCGCTGTGAGGTGGGTTAGGTTCTGAAACCTTTCTCTCCTCCAAAGGAGAGGGGTTTTGCATGGGACAGCCACTCTGTGACTGCATGACAGAATGCCCTCACTCAGCATCTCCCAGACCCACGGCAAGGATGAACATGAGAAGCTTTTAAAAGAAAAACCTTGGAGGAGTATCCTTTTTCCTACCCTATCTCAATGTGTTTTTCACAGTGCCTGGGTGGCCTGGGGCCTTCCATCTATGGTCTTTGTCTCACTGCATCTCCACTTCTGTCCCCTTGCTCTTCAACTAGCCCTTCTCCAGCATCTTTGTTCCCATCCCTTTCCTCCTAGTGGGGCTCTTGGCATTTTTTTCACTGATATCCTCCTATGATTTCCCACTGTATCCCATCTGACCTCTCCAAGGAGCCCTCTCCCCATTGTCCCCCCAAAAAAGAGCAGGAGCTTCAGGGGCTCTCTGGTCCTTACTGTCTCTGTATGGCTGCAGCTCACTGGAATAGGCCCACTCAGATGGCTGGCCTCTGGCCACTGCTCTCACTCTTGCCCAGTAGATGTCATGGATCTTGTCAAAATACAGCTCACACACCCAGGAGGAGCCAGTGCTGTTCCCCCAGCAGGTGTCTGCTTTGGTCCAGTGGAAAACTCTGTCCATGGAGAGAAAGCAGGGATTTGGGATTTCTCCTCTTGAGTGCCCTCCCAGCCAGAAGCTGGCACTGGTGGGACAGCAGCTAAAGTGCTGCGCCCTGACCTGTGCTCTGCTACAAGAAAAATCATGTCCACATCAGAGAGAGCCTGCTGAAGGGCCAAAAGATGACCAAGGGGCTGGGGGCATCTGTGGTGTGAGGGAAGCTGAGCGAGCAAGGCTGCTCAGCCTCAAAAGAAGTTGGCTTTGGATGGAAGGATTTGATCATTGTTATGGAGTAAAGATGACTTCTTCTCACTGGTGGTCAATCAAAGAATGAGAGGCAGTGGGCGTAGGTTGAAATACAGGCAATGCCACTGCAGCATAAGGGGGAAAAAAATCCCCAAAAGAAACCCTTTTTGTTTTTCTTGGGAGGGGGACAAGGAAAGGGAACAGGTTGCCTGGGCAGGTTAGGGAGACTCCATCCTTGAAGGTGATCTTTACCCAAGAGGACACAGTCCTGAGGTGTCCCTGCCTGCACAGAGGTTGGACGAGCTGGTCTCTGAATATCCCTGCCAGCTCTGCTGTCCTGTTACTCTGATGTTTACTGCTGGCTCCGCTGGCAGCTGTGGCTTGCCAACAACTCTGTGCAGGGTGGCAGGTGGACAAACCACCTCTGCCCCCTCCTCCCTGCCGTCCCACCTACCGTCTCCTCCACTCCACCTCGTACATGACATCGCCAGGGGAGCCAAGGTCCGGCTCCCACCGCAGGAAGACGTGGAAGTTTTGTGCCTCCAGCCTCACGTCCCGCGGAGGCAGCGGCGTCCCTGTGAGGGGCCAGAGGAAGGGGTTGAGGCAGCACCGCTCTGCTCTGCCAGGACCTGCTCCTCGGCTGGTCACCGCATGGCCGTGCTGCACAGGTCCCCGTTGTACACAGGCATTGTGGGGCCTCCCACCACAACCTACAGCTTCAGCTCCACGCCGGCAAACATCAGGTCCCTGCCAGGACCGGACAAGTGCTGGCTGCCAGCTTTGTGCCCGTCCCAGGGATCTCCCTGGGAGAGAGAGAGCGCCTGAGAGCCTGCAACAGGTACCAGCTGCCTAACGAAGCTGCTGCTAAGCCAGGGTTTTCTTTCCCGTCACACCTGCAACGCGTTCGGTCCCCTCCTCCCTGCAGGTGCCTTCTGTAGGTCTGACAGTTGCGACCCTGCTTCTCCCCCCGCTGCAGCCAGCGACATCCCCCAGACTTACCACGGAGCAGGATACAGCTGCCCAGGGACAGAAGCAGGCTCAGGACAGGGCTCATCCCGCTGTACCCTGCCCATCTGCCCCCGGCTCTGCTGCCATGCTGTGTGCCGTGGTGACAGGATGGGAACGCCAGGGCTGTTCTGCCACCCGCAAACACGACAGGCAGCCGGAACCTGTGAGTACAGAAAACGTTTTCTTCCTGAAGCTGCAGCCAAGACTGCTCACTGCAGGTGTGCCCGGCACAGGGAGGCTCTGTGCCCAGCCACAGCACGGGGGTGTCTGCTGGGAATAGGGTGGAACGGAACAGCAGCAGGGCAGGTGCCTCGGAGCTGCTGTACCAAGTGGGGCCACAGGCACGACGGGCAGCTGCCACACTGCCGCGGCACCACGCACATGCTGCGGGGACATTCTGCTGCGCCCACCTCTAGCTGGTCCCTCCCTAAGGGCAGCAAAAAGCCTCGCTGCCAGCATCACCAGGACACAGAGCTGAGAAAGCTCTGGGTCTGATGCTCACTACACTGGTGGTGACTCAACTCTGCTTCAGGAGTGACTCACACCAGCACAACCAGTGCTGACAGCCTCGTGTCCTCTGTCTGCATGGCTGCAGAGATGTCCCACAGCAAATGATCTGGCTTTGGTGGTTGGTGCCCTTTTCCTGGCTTGGGGTCACTTTTCTTTCCCCCTTCCTTGTTGTCGGTGCCTCGTCTGGCTGAAGCGCCCCAGGCTGGCAGCCCCGGGCCAGCTCAACAGTGCCCTCTGTGGGCAAGTGTTGAGAAGCATCCAGCACCTGCTTGCAGGGACCAGTAGCAGCAGCTTGGGTACAGAAGAGAGCACAGCGATAGGGACAGGACAGACAAACCAGGCATTCCTGCAAAACCAACACTAAGGTTCTGTCTGTGCCACCACTGCTGCAGGCTGGGTGCAGATCTGGCATCCCCTGCTCTGCTCTGCCCTAGACCCTGCACATGGCTCAGCATCACTCCACATGCCCCAAGCCTTTGGCAGCCTGTCAAGCACAGAAAGCAGCAGGGCTCATGCTTAGAGTGTAGCACAGTGTGACCACACAGACCAGCAGAGCCATGGACTGCGGCACCACTGGCACTCACCAACATCCTTCAGCTCTGCCAGAATGCAAAGAGGACACCACAAGTCCAGGCAGAGCCCAGCAGCAGCCAAGTGCCACCCTTGGGGCACCTTCTTAGCTGTCACTGTGCCGATGGCTGGCAGTGGTTGGCAGCCTCCACAGAACCCACAGCACAAGTGGAGACAGAGCCGGTGCCTCAGTGGGGCAGAACAACAGCCAGTGGGAAAGAGGACATATGGCCAGCAGCAAATTTGACACACTCTTTAATACTACCCTTGTCAAGAACACCTCATGCCTGCTGCCTGCTCCAGGACCTTCCTGTTCCTGGGGCAGAGGCCAGGCAGTGCAAGAGGGCAGGGGACACCAATCACGCTGTCACCTTTGGAACAGGAAGGGAAGACAACATAGGCAGGAAATGTCTTAGCTGCCTCAGCATATGGAGAGCAGCATTTAAAGAGCTCTTCTAGTGCTGTCCAAAGCTCACCTTTTGAGAAAAAGCTTCTCCCATTCCCATCAGCTCTGTGATGGGCAGAGCCCAGCACCATCCACCCAACAATGCAACACCAGTGAACTGAGCATGTGGCTGCCCCCAGCATCCTCAGCTCATCTCGCCCCTTCTGGACATGTGGGCAGGGCAAGGCATGGATGCACCTGGTGGTGCTAAAGTTACTGCCGAGCAGCCTGGGAGCACCTTCCCTCCCCAGCTTTCACTCGGTGTCAGCAGCAAGCATTATAGAGACAGCCATCTCCATGCCCAGGAGATTGGTGCCCTCCACAAGCAGGATGCAGGCAGTCTGCTGCCAGCCCAGGGCACCCAAGACTAGGGCTGCAGAGGAGCCAGGAGGACAGCAAGTCCGCCATGGCAGAGGGTGTTGTGGGGAGGAGATGACTGTCAGCACCAGCCCAGCTTCCCCAGGGCTGGAGGCACCCAGGAGGGTGCAGAGGGAGCAGACAGTGCCATGATGGCATCAGTCATCAGTGCCTCTGCTGTCTTGCTGGGCACCGTCATCTGTGTCTGCCTTCCCACCATGCCAGGAGTCCAGACTAAACTTTCCCAGGTAAAACCCATCCTCCGAAGGCCTTCTCCAGATAGCAGGCTACTGCCAGAGTCAGGTGGTCGTTGTAGGAGGCTGCCACAAGCTGGATGCCCAGTGGCAGCCCCTCGTTGCTCAGGCCCAGCGGGCACTGCGTCACAGGCAAGCCCAAGACGTTGAAGATAGCTGGAAGGGAGAAGGTTCCATCAGAGCAAGCACAGCAACTGCAACACATCACTGCCTGGCTCTGCCAGCACAGGGCAGAGCCTGCTGCTCTGTGCCAGAGCAGTGCAGGCAGTGCAACACAACCACAGGGGTTCCCTGCACCCATATCTCATAAGGAGAGAGCAGTGCAACACAACCACAGGGGCTCTCTGCACCCATATCTCATAAGGAGAGAGCAGTGCAGGCAGTGCAACACAACCACAGGGGCTCCCTGCACCCATATCTCATAAGGAGACTGCACTTAGGAATGATGACACACTTATGTGGCACTTGCTGTGGCAAGCCAAGATCTGCTGTGGGATATTTCTGCTCCAGTCACCATCCCTCCACGACTTGAATCTCAGACAGCACTGCAACATGATGCTGTCACCAAGGAGCCCATATGAAATCCCAAACTGCACCTCAAGAGATGCAGCAAGCTCTCTCTTGCCTGCTAAGCCCAAGCACCAGCTGTTTGACCATGAGTACATCCCTTTGGGGCAGGGTGACCTCCTCTGTGAGACCCAACCTGCCCCACTATGGACAGCTGGTACAAATGTCACAGTCTTGAAGCATGACCATCATCTTTGCCCCGTGTTCTGGAGCAGCAAAGCACCCCTCTGCAATGCAACCCCACTGCCAGAGATGAAATACTCTGAGGAGGGTACAAAGGCTCCCAGTAGGCATTGCCACAGTGAGCATACCCACAGCCCCTGCCTGCACCCAGCAGAGCAATCAGAGCTCACCTGTGTAGGCAAAGTTGAAGGGCATGCATATGGGGGAGTGGTGCCTGGGAGCTGTGATGGGGTGGGAGGGGTAGAGGAGTACTCCGTCTGGCCCCAGCAGGGCCTCCATTTCCTCCTGCAGGCTCTTCCCCATGCTCACCAGCTTGGCATTCCCACCAGGGTTCAGTTTCACCAGCTTCTCAGTCAGTCCCAGGGCTGCAGGGCAGGGGCACAAACAGGAAGAGACAGGAAATAGGAGGCTCGTGAGTTAGGCAGACTAGAGAGAACATTGTCTGGCTACAGGCACCACCCCAGCTCCTAGGGGAGGCTCCCCAAATCCCTGTCCCTGCTGGCACCTTGGATTGGCCCCTGCACAGCTCCACAGGCAACATCTCCCCAGCTTTGCCAAGGGAAAGGCTTTCAGCCTGCTCATTGCTTCAAGTTCTTCCAGGCACTGGGACTGAGCAGAGCTGGCAGAGCAACCTCAGCGCTCATTAGACAGCAGCACTAATTAGCATTCTCTGGCATCTGCTGCTGAGAAACAAGATCAGTGCAGATCTTTGACTGGCTTCCTCAAGCTCCAGCCTTTCTGGCTGGAGTCACAACACGAGCAAGCCCTGTCCTCACTTCTCCTAGGATATCCAATCCTACCTATCAAAGAACCAACCAGCTCCCCTTTGAGCAATGTGTGATGACACCCAGAGTGTAAAGGGGTTAACCCTCCTGGGGGGTGATCTTGAACCTCACCCCAGGTCCTCCTGACTCCTCCCCGGGGGTGGATCTTGAACCTGGCCCCAGGTGTAGTGGTTAGCTCACTCCTATTTCCTATCTAGCCCCCAATAAAAACAGAGAACCCTCCTGTTTGTCCACGTGGTGGACAAACCCCTTCCTGATTCTGCCTACATCCACTGCCATCAATCTGGTTGTATATATATTTTTTTATCTTGTTTTTTCCCTTCCCTGTACCTCTTTGTAACTTCCCTACCTTACATACCTTCTAGTTATTGTTAAAGGTTTTTCTTTTAACTTCCAATCAAAGCTGAAACTACTTATTTGGGTGTGTTTTACCTTTTCCTCTCTACATCTAATTCTTTTCTTTCCAAGAGGGGGGAAGAGGGGAAGGCATCCTATAATTGTAGTGGTTCTGTTAGCTATATTTTGAGTCTCTGGGAAATTTAAATTAGAACCAAGACACAGAGTCACTACAAAATTGCAGTCTCAAGTTCCTAGTGTGAACTCCAGGGCACCGGGAGGGCAACGTTTCAATGGACAACTCACCCGCTCCCACCCCACCTCTGCACATCCCAGGTTCCTCCTGGCCTTACCGATGGCTGGGAGAGTGTGGGAAGACATGCCCACGAGCCACTTGATCAGCTCCCAAAGTGGCCACACTGGCTTCCCGTGATCCCCCAGCAGGTCTGAGAAGAGCTGTGCCTCCTGGAACACACACAGAGGTCCCCTGCTCAGCACTGCCACTGTCACGCCACGGGGAGCCGCGAGACTTCAGGCTGCCCAACCATCCCAGCACCACCTGTTCCTGTGCCCAGAGCTGCCCATCAGGGGTGTCACAGCCACAAGTGGGAACCTTGCTCTGTGCAGCAGGAACCAACCCCAAAGCTCCCCTTCCTCAGGCATGATGCTCTGGAGAACATCTGGAGGCACTCAGTGCTGTCATATGGCTGTGGGATCAGAAAAAGGGAGGTAGTGGGGGCCAGGCACAGCCTCCTTACCGAATTTGGGTTGGTTTACTTTCCACCATCAGAGAACATAGGAGGTAAAATATTCCTGAGAGTTTATTTTTGCTGCTAAATACCTGCTGCGTGCACAGAGCATGCATCTGGAAAGCTGCTGATCTGCTGCCTCAGTCCTGGCATCCTAACGGGAACAAATCCCAACTTGCAAGATCAGGGGACACAGTGCAGGGGCAAGAGCAAGGCAGGACACTGCCTGCTTGGCTCTCTTACCAGCCTGCACTGAGGAGGCCAGCATGGGCCTCTTCCTCCATAAATCATTTTGCTCCTCCGCTGGGAGCCACATCATCATCTCATGGGAAAGCAAAAGAGAAGAGGCTGTGCAGATTTGAATGAGGTGAAAGAAAGATCAGGGGGATAAAGGAACAGAGAATGCACTGGCAAGACCTAGGAAGCCTACAGCTCCCTACATCCAGCTCCAAACAGCTGATTGTTCCCTGCTGCCGCTGAATTTGTGCCTTTGCCAGCTCAGTCTGACGCACCTGTCCATTGCTGTCCTTGGATGACATCATGGCTGACCAGATCTGGAAAGAATACTTCATCTTGTGGATGGCCACACGCTGAACTTGGACACCCAGCTCACTTTCAAGGTGCTCCACTACCTAAGGGGAAGAGCAGGAAGGGTTTGCTTCTTCAGGGATGTGGCATGCTGTGCTCAGCCCATGGGAACGAGGGGCAGACGAGAGCTTGAGAGCAAGCTCTGCTTTGCTGTCATGCAGGGCATCCTGCAGCTCCTGCCTGCCTCCCTCTGCCCCAAAGAGTGAGATCTCCTTCATCTGCTAACAGCCTTGGAGCTCCCCAAATAGCCCTCCACACAACCTCGGATGTCCCCAAACTGCCCTCCAGACACCCCAGTGACACTCTAAAGAGCATCAAGAGCAGCACAGAAGATTTCACTGAAAATCAAAACCAGTCTCTTTGTGTGACTAAATGTCAGACAGCCACCTCGGGCAGATGGCAAACACAAAGCCATCACTTCACCCTGCAGAAGGCCCCAGAAGTTCTCCTCAACACGGACAAGAGGTGTTCAGAAAACAAACTACAGACATTGCAATGGAAGCTGGGACAAGAGCTTTGGATGCCCTGGTGTGCTCCCATAATTGGGTGCTGCTAGCAAGGGCATCTGCAGCTGCCCATAAGATTTTCCCCCTTGTTTCTTCAACACAGCAGAAGAAAAAGTTATTTCCACTTTGCTTCCACTGGGAGCACAAGACAGGGACTGGAGGCCATCTCTGACGAGCTGCAGCCACTGAGAAGCAGAGCACAGAGGACCTCCAAAGGAGTCCTCAGACTAATCTCCCCAGGTTTTATCTCCAGATTGACCCCAGTGAGAGCCAGTCTACATTCCTTCCTACCTTCCTTTGGGCCTGCAAGATCTCCTTGTCCACAGGTGACACAAAAATGGACCCGCCGTCGTGATCCATGCAGTGGAATTTGATTTTCTCCAGCGACACTTTTTCATCCAGTTTCAGCCTGGGAAAGGAAGAGCATTTTGATCATAAATCCATCCCTGGCTTCTGCCCAGCTGCCAGAGCTGCACACACATACTTAATAATGCATCCTCAGGACACCTGGAATGTCCCCAGGACACACTGCTCCATCTGTCAGGGCAGGACAGAGAGTCCCTGAGGAGACACGGCCCTTCACTTCTCACGGCCCATCCAGCTGCTTACCCACCCTGTCACCCCCAGCTCCTTCTGCACATTTGCTGCTGTTGGGCAAATTCTCAGCTCTCCAGAAGCACTTTGTGACTACAGACTCTGGTCACAGCTGGTGCTGGGAGTGTTGCACAAAAGCCGTGGAAACCCAAAAGCAGTAGTGGAGAAAGCAGCTTTGTGCAGGCTGCAGCAAGAAGCACGACCTGCCCAGTCTGCCCCATCTCTGCTTGCTCCTTACTGGTACACACACGAAAAGCTACTTGGCTGCAGGAAGCCATGAAGAGACCTGACAGGGCCATGGCCTGGGATGGAAAGCTCATTACTCAGCCACAGGAAAAAGCACACGTAGAAGCCCAAAGAAAGGCCAGTCCCAGGACGGAAGGGCCATGTTGGACAGTGCTGCTGGACTTCCTGTGAGGAGGATGCAGGCCACCGTGGCTGCCTGTTCCCCAGAGCATGTGAGTGGTGGGAAGCACAGCCTCAGCTGCAATGGTCCTGCTGCAGCCAGGGCAGAGGAAGAAAACCATCTATTTCTATCTGGGCTGCATCAAGAGAAGTGTGGCCAGCAGGGCAAGGGAGGTGATTCTCCCCCTTTACTCTGCTCTCGTCAGACCCCACCTGGAGTACTGTGTGCAGTTCTGGAGCCCCCAATACAAGAAGGACATGGAACTGCTGGAGCGGGTCCAAAGGAGAGCCACGAAGATGATCAGAGGGCTGGAGCACCTCTGCTATGAGGACAGGCTGAGAGAGTTGGGGCTCTTCAGCCTGGAGAGGAGAAGGCTTCGAGGAGACCTTATAGTGGCCTTCCAGTATTTGAAGGGAGCCTACAGGAAAGCTGGGGAGGGACTATTTACACAGTCTAGTAATGTTAGGACGAGGGGGAATGGGTATAAGCTGGAAGGGGGGAAATTTAGACTGGATGTTAGGAGGAAGTTCTTTACAGTGAGGGTGGTAGGGCACTGGAATGGGTTGCCCAGGGAGGTGGTGGATGCTTCCTCCCTGGAGGTGTTTAAGGTCAGGCTGGATGAGGCCTTGGGCGAGCTGCTCTAGTGGGAGGTGTCCCTGCCTGTGGCAGGGGGTTGGAGCTGGATGATCCTTGAGGTCCCTTCCAACCTAAACCATTCTATGATTCTATGATTCTAATAAGGAGCAAACTGGGTGGTGCAGACTTGCCTGATACAAACAGGACTGACCCACTGTGCTGGTCAGAAAGCAGCTGAGAGTGACTCAGCAGCTTGGAGCAGTGGGAGCAACTCACTTGTTGGCCCCAGGACCAGCCATGACCCTCAGCATCAGCTCCAGGTCCTCTGCGTAGCGGCACATGGGCCCCGTGCACAGGAAGCTGGTCCGCACCCCTTGAGCATTTGGGAACTGGCCGTCGTTGGGTACCACCCCTGCGGGCACCGAGGGAGACATTGGGTATCACCCCGAGAGTGCCCATGAGCGTTGCCTCCAGGCAGGGCACGGCCTCGGGGTGCAGAGATAAGCTGTCACCAGGGCTTACACCCATCGGCAGCGCTGGCAAGCTGGCGGCAGGGAGCAGAGCAGCCAGCCGGGACACCAGCTGTCAGAGCAATACCCCAGCTGCAGAGCCTGACTTTGGGAGAACATCCCACGGTGAGGATGCAACACTGGGGTAAAACACCTCCCACCGGCCATGCGCTGGGCAAGCTGACGAAGCTCATGCAACAGGCTTGTCCTGCACGAGAAGCTGCCTGTCCTCCTCCAGCAATCCCACCAGAGACAAGCACGGGAGCACCCCACTCAGGTTCCACCCACATCCCACCTCCTGACACTTCTGCAGGGGAGCAGAGGAGATTCCCGTGCCCGCTCTACCTGTCGTGGGTTTGTGGCCAAAGATTCCGTTGAAGAAGGCAGGCATCCGGATGCTGCCGCCGATGTCAGAGCCCACGCCTATGACTGAGCAGGCGGCTGCCAGACCACCGCCCTCCCCCCCTGCATGGGAGGAAACACAGCAAAAACCACAGCGTGGAACACAAGTCACGCAGCAGAGCAGCAGCATCCCAAGGTGGCTGCTGCCCTTTGTGCCAGAAGGGCTTTCACAAGGTGGGAGCTGCCCTGGCTGTAGCAGTTTCTGGAGACAGCCAGAGAGCATGAGTCAAAGGGATTCCCTGTCCAAATGCCCCCCCAGCCCTGCTGGTTCACACATAGAGCAAAACACAGCGAGTCAGGTGTAACATCTGGGAGGTGCAGAGCAGCTGGACTTCTAAACAGCCTTTGGCATTGCCCAAGTGTGAGGCCTGTGAGCTCTGCATAAGCCCAGTGGATGCATTACAACAGCATGCAGGGCACCTGGGAACCCTTCCATTGCTGCACTGTAACTGCTGCTGCAAGACTGACCCGAGGGGCTGCAACTAACCTGAGCTGCCACCCACAATCCTCTGCAGGTCGTAGGGGTTGTTGGTCCGGCCATAGACCTTGTTGCTGGACTCATACCACATGCACAGCTCGCTGCAGTTGGTGACACCCAGTGGGATAGCACCGGCCTGCTTCAGGCGGGACACCACTGTGGCATCCGAGGTGGCAATCACGTTGCGGCGGTTGACCAAGCCAGAGGTGTTGGGCATCCCTGGGGTGGGACAGAAGGAGGGGGAGATCAGGGCCAGCAGGCTGCAAGGCTGCTTACGGGGATCACATCTGAGCCATGGATCCTCGTTGAGGGCTGCTCCCCTGAGACACCACAATTGGTGCTAAAAGTGAACACCAGCCCAGGGAAAGGAAGCCACACCCCTCCAAATGTGCAGGGCTGAAAGGGAGCAAGTCAGAGCCTCCGAAGTGTAGGCAACGCACCATGCAGAGCAAAGGCCTCCTTGACAGTGATGGGAACCCCCAGCAAGGGGAACTTCTCTTCCAGGAAGTCATCGCCAGGGCCCTCGGCAAGCAGCTGATCGACCTGCCGGGCTTCCTGCAGGGCCTCCTCGAACCTGCAAGGCAACAGTAGGGGAAGCTCCAGGGCTCCCTCCATCCCTGCGGGGCTGGGAAGCTGTGCGGGGCGGCAGCTGCTGCGCCATGGCAGGGAACAGGAGATGAGACCTCCCGGTCTACAGGACCCGCTCGGCTCCGCCTTTGGTACAGGCGAGAGCAACTGGCACCGGCTCAGTGCTGCTGCGGGGGTGGCCGGACCCCGCTGTGCTCCCGGTGCGAGGCAGTACCCAGACCCGGGGCAGTGGCGGATACCGGCGGCAGCATAAACCAACCCCTCGGCCAACGGGCACGGCCCGACCCCTCTCCCCTGCGGCTTACCTGTCCTTAACCACGGCGTTGATGAGGGGATTGACCTCTTTGATCCGCTCCACGTACGCCTCCACCACCTCGATGCACGTCACCTACACCGTACGCGGCGGAGACCGCGGTGAGATGCGAGTAGGGATGCGGGGCAGCAGTACTCCCTTGCCAACACGCCTCCTGCCACCGCGACCCTCTACGGGATGCAGCGCCTCCTACCACCCCCCAGTCTCGTGGTCCCGGTGCCCGCAGGAGTCCCGGGAGTGACGGGGGACACCTCAGATACCCACCCGCCGGCACGCTCCCCGACACCAAGATCTACTGCTGCCGTCTTCAGTCCGCTCCCTGCTGGATCCCGGTGCCCCTCCTCGTTCCGCCCCCCCCCCACTCCGATCTCGATGCACCTCCTCGCTCGGCCCCCCCCGACCCCGGTGCCCCCTCCCCTCGCTCCGCACCTCCCGCGCCCGCAGCCGCGCGGCCAGGCGCCGCGCGGGCACCAGCAGGAGCTCGCGGCGCGGTGGCGGGACAGCGCGCGGCGGCGCGGGGCTGGCAAGCCCCAGCAGGGCCAGGCAGGCGCGCGACAGCAGCCGCAGCAGCAGCGCCAGGCACCGCTCCGCGCGCGACAGCGCCATGGCCGCTCCCGTTCCGCACCGTGCCGGGGGCGTGCCGGAAGTGACGACGCCGCGCCGCCCGCGTCGCCATAGCAACCGCGCCGCTTCCCTCAGCCGGCCTCTGCCGGCGGCCGCGGGGGTTGAAGTGCGGTGCTGCCCACCGGGAAGCAGGCGGCCTGGCTGTGCATGGCCAGGCCTACCCTCTGCTTCACGACGCGGAGCGAGGCCGCCCTTGCTTGCCGCGGGCCGCCTCGCCGGAGCCGCCGTGTAGTGCCCGTTGAAATTCGCCACTTCCCGCCCTGGGGGAGAAGGCAGCAGCGGGGTGAATAGAGTGACTGGGAGGTGACAGCCAGTGAGCAAAGGCCGCACCTGTAACTTGTGCCTAGGACAGCCTCATCGGCTCTATGGAGAGTCCTCAGCGACCGCTGCCCCGGGCGAGATGTAGAAGGGCACCGCAGTGCTGGAGTTGAATCAGAGCGCCCTTGAGCTCATCGACAAAGCCTTGGGAGCTGCTTTTCTAGCGTCCCGTGCTGGGGATGATGGGGAGATGATTCTGTTTCATGTCCACGTCCAAAAGCCTGTCTTTAAGGGGCTAGTTCCAAACGCAAGCGCGCTGTAGGCTGCTGCCAACCTCGGGGACCTTAGCGCCGATCAGCTTAAAGCTGCCATCTAATTGCACTCTTCCTTTGCATTGTAAACGCTGAGCTTCTTTCTCGAGCTCTTCCTTTCTTAAAGGGCAGCCATTAACATTCTTAATTCCAAACAAGCACTGAGATTTTTCAGTCACTTGTTTACAGTAACTGGAAGAGCACTGGAAATCATCAACCCTCCAGACAAACCTTGAGAGAGTCTGTAATGCTAGGGACAAAACAATGTCTTTTGAAGCAAGTGTTTAAGCTGCAGCTAGGCTGGCCTCATTACATCTCTTTCCTTCCACGCAGCTGGCAATTAAATTATCAGTGAAAATCAAGGGAGTTGAGTGGATACATTTATCAGGAAAACGGTTTTTGGCTGCCAAGTCAATGAGTCAGCATTTGTAAAAATAACCTGCAGCACACACCTCAGGAAGACAAAGTCCATAAAAACCTAACCTGACCATAAAAGGAAAGTCTGCTTGATAATAAGTCTTTTTTTACGAACTCTTATCAGAGGGACCTGTTTTTTCCTGCCTAGTGCAAATGGAGGAGAGGAGAGATGGATGGGACGGCTGCTTCCTGGCTTGGAATGAGGTTCCCCAGGAATCGTTCCTCCATCTCTGGTGGGTTCGGTCACCAGGTGTCTCTGCAGGCCACAGCTCCTCCAGCAGTAAGCAGTGCAGGAGTCCCAAACTCCTGTAAGGACAAGGAGAACATTTGTCCCTGCTGATGTTAATGACCCAGTTTCTCCTTTTCCTTGGCACCCCTGCCCTGGCCATGCTTGGCAGAGCTGCACAGTGTGTGGTGCCTCCTCTGGCATGCTGGAGCTGTGTGGATTAAAAGCTGCTTCTTCTATTTCTCTGACATTGCAGGAACACCCAAGGCCTTATCAAGATCCTGATATCACCTTTGTCTTTTCCCGCACACCAAGTGCTCACACACCTCTAGGTGCAGCAGGAATAGGCTGGGGAGGTCTGTGCCACGTCCTTGCTTTTCCTCACTCCTGTGTGTGCAATCATGGCTGAGCACAACCTGCAGTCACCTGCCTGCAAAAACTATCAGTCAGCACGTGTTAGGAACTGGCCTGTGAAACCATCTGGTTGTACTGATGGTTCATTTTCAGCTTACAGATCTGCAGCTGGGGCTGACGAGGCCTCCTCAGAGCTGGCAGCTGTCCTGTGGGTTTCTTCTGGAACTGGTGATGGTAAAATATATCCTCTGGAAAGAGGCAGGGAGAGAATATCTCTCCGATATGTGACCTCAGCATGGCTCCTGTAATTTTTTTGCTTGCAGCAGAGTTGCCAATTTCCCCCTTCAAGTCCTGCCCAAGTGTTGGCAGAGAGGGGTGAGAGCAAACCTGCTTATGTCCCTTCTCTCTGCTTCCTCTGCTGCTCTGGAGCTTTGGCAGAGATCCTCCCCAAGCAGCCCAGCCTAATTTTTGTCTTTTAACTTTCAAGAGTGGAACTCTGAAACCCATCCTGGATCTGCTGCCAGCGGCAGGAGCTCCCCGTGCCCTCACTCACTGTGCTGCCCCAGATAGCAGTTCCTGCTGCTCCTCACTAGGCCAAGCTGGTGAGCTTCCTGGGAGCTGAGCCAAAAGAGCAGTCACTACAGTTCATGGGAGCCCAGGGGAGCTTCATTTCCATGGAGAAGGGAAAAAATGGGATAGAAGGTGCTCTGGAAATAATGCACTGGGATCTGGGAGCCCAAGGTCAAAAGCATTAAGGCAACCAACCAAGCAAGCACCTCCCCACATGTGCACTGAGGAGCCAGTTAATTCCAATCTGATTAAAAACCTGAGCAGCCAAGAGTGGGGAGGTTGGAAATGGGCAGTGAAGCTCACACTTCCCAGCCTCTTTCACCACTCTGTCCTGAGCTGCACCAGCCAGTTAGGGAAAAAAACCCATGATCTGGGGTCTTGCACTTCTGGAGTTTGTGGCTGTCTTTATCCTGCTCGTTTGGTATTACCAAAAGCTTAAGAAAGCACAGGAGATGAGCAGGGCCGTGGGAGGGTGGGAGTGGCTCTGCTGGTGGTGTTGTAACAAGGAACTGGCCAGAAACCCACCAAACGGGCTTGGCGGCAGCGCGGGGCTGGCACCGAGCAGGGGCTTGTGCTGGTCAGCTTGTGCCATGTGCTGCCTGCTTCATCAAGCTCACCAGAGCTGCTCATTAGCACAGAAAAAAACACCTTTTGGGAATGTAAAAGAAGAAAAAAAAGAGCCTGAGAGTGCAATTCTTCCCTTTGCAAAACCAGTAATTCAAAACTTACCCTTAGAGCTTCAGAAGAAAACTGGGTTGTGTGTAGGACAGTGCTGGGGCGGAGGACGAAAGAAAGGACATTTGTAGGCTCAAATTTAAACACAACTCAGGTGCTCGAATCCCAGCTGATCCTAGAAAAAGCCCAAAATGTCCAGATGGATCTGCGAGCCTGCTCTTAGCCAGACCCACCACCGAGGGATGCTGTGCTCCGTGTTTCTGCGAGCTGGCGCCTTGCAGCTGTCTGGCAGCCAGGCTGGTGTCACGCCCGTGCTGTGACACCCAGGTGTTCAGAGAAAGGGCTCTGACCTTGCTTTGCCCTGCTCTCAAGCAGCCATCCCAGACGCGGTGCTGCGCAAGGAGGCATTGGGGGATTCGAGTACACACAAAGGCTCCCAGACTCTGCAGGATATCACTTCATTAGTTTCTGCAGAGGTAGCGGCTGGAGCCTTCTCTCCTCATGGGAAAGGCCACCTGATTTGGACTTTATCTCTGCACTTCGACTCGGCCTGTGCAGGGCACAGATAAGCCAGAGCTCTGGCATGGGGCAGCCTTGAGGACACATCGTGGCCTCTGTGTCCCCCGAGGCATTGGGGAAGCTGTCCCCTATGTGCCAGTGCAGATCTGAGCACGTGCCAGTGCCCACCCTGCTGAGCCCCTGAGTGGCAGGACACCCTGTGCTTTATAGCAGAGCTGCAAGTGCCTTCGGCAGGCACTGCGCCGCTGACAGGTCCCAGTGGGACTAGTGCAGACCCCAGTCCACGTCTGTGTGGGGAGAGAAATCCGGGGCTGGTCTGGGTTCTGGGGCTTCCAGAGCTCTGTTCACAGGAACACTGTTTCCAGTGCCAGTTTCAGCCACAGAGAGGGGTCTCTTTTCCTCCTGAGAATCCATCCAAAGCGGCATGAGTGGGTTTCAGCTTTGGCTCCCTGCACCAAAGCAGGGGCTGTGTCCACTGCTCACTCAGCTCCCTGCAGCCCTCACTCAGCACCTTGCAGCCCTCACTTGGAGCTGTGCCCACCTTGGAAATGCAAACTGGAGCCCGGCACAGGTGGGACAGGGCAACGTTTGGGTTCTTCACGGCGTTGTTTGTGTAACCGCTGCCAGCAGCGCTCAGGTGGAAGGACCCCCTTGTCTCCCCGCGAAGCTGTGCGATGGGCAGATGTGTTCCTGGACTTTCTGCGCCCGCTGCCATCGCAACGAAGGTGCTGAGCACGCCAGGCCGTGTCGGTGCCACGAGAGGTCGCTCCGCCACCGTTGTTTGTCGCCGTTCCCTGCTACCGTCCCGCTAGTCACTACTGCCCCCGCCGCACGGAGCCAGAGTACGCAGTGCTCGCCGGACCCCGCACCGCCTCCGTGTTTCTGCCTCTTCCCCCATGGACTCTTGGCCACCTGCACGAAGCTGGCTGCACGACGCTGATCTGGAGCTTGCTGCCTTCTCCAGATAGTGCCTGCTGCAGGAGTCCCCACTCAGTTCCTGCACCACCACCTCAGCTATGAGCGGCTGCCAGGGGGGATGGCTGCCCTGCAACTGCCTGATGCCAAGGGGAACTGCTGGCCCCTTTCAGGGGCTGGAGGGGTCCGAACTTTGCTTCCTTACCTCGGGGAATTGGCACCCAGCCCATGAACTCAATACCTTTTTCCCACTTGAGCAGGGCTTTAGGGTGCCTCTCAAGATTTCAGGACCATCTAAAAACCCCCAAATTCCTGGGCTCCAGGGCATCTGCAGCAGTGCACAACACTACCCCTGGCACACTGCTTTCTCAGCACCCTTCTGATGACCATGGTTATGACCATGTGCAATACCAGAGGCTAGAGCAGCCTGTCTCCAGCACCAGCTAGGGTAATGGCACAGCTAACACTGGTTTGCAGGGTTTGCAGTTCCCTGTCCCCTGTCCTGCCCAGCCAGCATCATCTGGGATGTGCTGTCTTCCTTCCTTGCCCGAGGGGACTGGTTGTGCCAGTTCCGCACATGTGAAGTTAGCCGGGGACAGGCTGGCCCCTCTGGCCAGTGTCATCTCTCAAGCAGCATACAGCTGGGTGGCTGTCTGCACGGCAGCCCTCAGCCAGATGTGCTGTCATCATATTCGTGCTGTCATCATATTCATGCTGTTATTCCTGATGTTACCTCTAAGCCCCTTGGACGGGGTGGGACAACCACACCCCCAGCCATTTCCCCTGTGGGGAAGGAGCAGTATCCCTTGGGCAAGAGAGAATCAGCATATTGAGATCATTTACAACCTTTCCAGGAGAAACCATAACCAAGGAGGGGTGTTAGGAGGGTTACAGGGAGCTCTGGATACAGATGTGACTCAGGGGTGAATACTGGAGCTGAGATTGCTCCTTGGAACCAAGAGATGAGCAGTGCCACAGAAACCAGCACTATCCTGTATTGGTGCCTGTGCCAAGGGCATGCTGGGAGAATTGCATGAGATGGAGCATCCCAGCACGCAGAGTTTGCCAGCCTAATAACAGAGGGGTGAGCAGGGGAGCTTGATGGGAAACTGGTGGGATTGCTTTTAAAACTCTCAATCCCTGGTAGTTGGGTGATGGATGCCAAGCGAGAGGGTCCAGCTCTGTGCTAGCCAGCCCTGTGAGGGGGGGGGAGAGGGGTCTGCGAAAGGGCAGCAGCGGAACTCAGAGTGTGGTGCCTTGAATTCAGGAGGTCAGAAAGGAGGAGAAAGTGCTGATGACCACTAGGTGCTGATGGCCACTTCAGTGCCGAGGCCTGCAGTGGACTCCCAGCCCTGACCCACTGCCCAGAACAGGCTGCAGGCCTGTTTCCCAAGAGCCTTGGCTTTCGGCAGAGCTGGTTGCCCAAGCCACTTGCGTGCCCTGCTGAGCCGTGCCATGGCCCTTGCGAAACAGTGTTGATAAACACTCTGGGGCATGCCAAGTCCTGCGAGACGACAGCTGATGTGCTTGGGCTGCAGGGAGTGCCTGCATCAGGAGAGGAATTTTCCACTCCTCTCCAGTGAGCGTGTCTGACCCTGCTGGGGGACTGTCCCCAGCAAGGCAAAGACTCATTTGTTGGTGTCACAGCAGCCCCTTTCTGGCCCTACAAACCTCGCCACACAACTGCTGTCCAAAGCACAACTCAAGGCAAAGGGTCATTGGGTCACCTGGAGTGTGGTGGCAGCCTACCTGGCCATGCCAGGGTGCCACCATCCCTATAGTGACCCAACAGCCCCCATGTCACCACAGGCCATTCTTCTGTCCTGGCAATGAGCTATACATTAGCTTTCCCTTTCCAGGCTGGGATGAGCCCTGCACATGTCCAGCCCCTGTCCCCCTGTCCCAAGAACTTGCCTTCCACTGATACTGGTTCTGTTTGTATGCATCCTGGGGTTACTGGCTGACCTTTGCCAGGGCTCTTGGGTCAGCTCTGCCCTGCTGCGTCTTCTTCTGGTATATTGAAAACCCCTCCAAGAGCAGCAGGTCTGTGATGTGAAAAGGGCGTGCTCCATCACTGGCATGTGGTAATTAGTGCACTAAAGCCTGATTTAATTTGCCCAGCTAATGTCAGGGAGCTGCAGCTCGCTGTGTCTGCCCTGTGATCCTGCTGTGCTCTCAAGCGACTCAGTAAATGAAGGTTGAGCTTTCTTCAGGGACTGGTCCAGGATCTGGCCAGTGTGCCTGTGCATGGTGCCACATGTGTCCCTGGGTGCCTCTGCTCCCCATCACAGCCTGGCATGTGCTACACTCCACAGCCCCAGTGCAAGGGTGGGCATTTCAAACCCTGACATCATCACCTGTGGCTTTCCTTGAAGTGTGCCCAAGGGACAGAACTGTGCTGATGAAGAGGAGTGTAAAGGGCATCTGGAAAGCCTGCCAAGAGCCAAGAGCAATCATGGCACCCACAGCTACCTGGGGAAAAGTCCAAGTATTTGGGGCAGCATTAGTAAATCATCATCAGCTGATCTCTGGCACAAGAGGACCCTTTGCAAAGGCCATCTTCCACACAGCCTCCTGTGGGAAGCCACCAGAATGAGCATGCATGGGACACCCAGGCCATCTGGGGTGTCCTGTGACATCCGCAGCAGTGAGTCCTGCAGCAGCAGGAGCTGTAGAGCTGCTTGACTGAGGCCAAAGGTTTCCTCTGAGACCCAAGGCTCCCACAAGGACATGCTTGGGAAAAACATAGCTTGAGTTCCTCTGACATCAATGTGCAAAGGAGCCAAACATCAGGCAGCTCCTGGAGGGAGAAGACATGGAGGGATTACAGGTCTCCTGTGGTGGACAGGACACTGGCAGTGAGGGCTCTAGGAGGACTCTGCTTTCCCCCTCTCCTCTTCCTTTTCTCCTTTCTTCCTCACTTCTGTTCTTCCTTCCCTCTTTCTTCTGCTCTCTTTCTTGCTCTCCCTCTCTCCTTCTCTTTTGCTTCCTCTTCCTCTTTCTGTTTCTCTTTCTTTTTCTCTCTTTCCTCCCTTTCTTCCTCTCTTTTGCTGCCTCCTGAACATGCCCTACTGCCACCCTGCATCCATACTTCTGGCCTCTGGGCCAGTGACCCTTGCCCATGCCATTGGGACTGTGACCCTGTCTGGGATAGGCATAACGGGCAGGGAGCAGATGTACATTGCTGGGAGGGCACTGCTGAAGTGCTGTCTGTATGTGACCTCTGACACAGGCAGATTATGGCTCCAGTGCAGGGCAGTTGCTGTTACAGGGGAACGAGTCAAGCTGTGGGCACCACCTCCTCTGGGGTCGTGCCTGTGGGGCATCCTGCTGCCCACATTAAATGAAGGTGGGAGAGCATGACAAGTCCCTGCTATCAAAGGCAGGCATGGAGGAGGCCTAGCTTCCATCATGGGTGTCTGCTGGAGTCCTTTGTGTTCCCTTTGTTCTGTCTTGACTCATTCTATCAGCTCCCACTGCAAGCTCAAGCCACCCTGGGGCTGTTCCCCGCTGTGTTACCCTTGGCAGTGTTAGCAGAGCTGGGTTGGCATCCACACCGTGACCTGAGACAGGAGGTGGCAGAGGAGGAAGGAAGATTTCCTTTGCTTCTGTGCAAAAAGGACTGGCAGTCCCCCAGAGTCAGATTTTCCCACCAGGTAGAAACAATTCCCAGTTCACAGATTTCCCCCAGGGCTCCCTTGTGCTCAAATGCCATCGCCTAGAATTGCCTTGGCAGGGCACCCGCCTGTTGCCTGCTCTGTGTCTTGCCTGCAGGGTGAATACAAACGATTAGTTGGGGCTGTACTGCATGGCCAAATGCCTGCTGTAGTTACAGGACCCAGGCGGTATCACAGCTGCTCACAGCCTAGGGTGGCTCATGCGGCTTTGCACTGGCTGTTCCCCCTGCACCATGTGTGATGGCTGTGTCAGCCCAGCAGGGCACTGCTGTCACTGACATCTGCTCTGGCACCGGCAGCAGGTCAGGCTCCATCATCCCTCCCTGAGTCCCTGAAGGCTCCAGGATGATGGGTGCTGGATCCAGGCATGATGGAAGTCAGACCTTTGCCAAGACAGCAGCCGGGTGGTAGGATGCACCTGCTGAGGGTCCTGCTGAGAACACTCCCTGGGAATGGCACTGGTGCCCACTCTTTGGATGGAGATGGGGATAAGGGGAAGGTGGTTTGCTCTTGGGGCAGATGGCTGGGGACAGCAGTGAGGCCACATTCTCCTCTTAGCCACAGCTTTGGCATTGTGGCTTGCACACACAGGCAGAGGCAAGGGCGGGCAGTGGGAGGTTTGGTGCCAGCACATTCTACACCGAGGAGAGACAGAGCTTGGGCAAAAAGCACTAGAGGAGGTAGCAAGCCCTGTCCTGCCCCCAGATACTTGGGACATGGTGTTCTCTCCAGCAGTGATAAGGACAATCAATAACAGCAGGCAGCTGGGACGCCAGCCCGGCCCGCAGCCAGCGACCTTCGGGAGCTGGGTCACTGGAGCAGGCGCAGGAGTCTGTGGTGGCAGCAGCATGGGGAGCCAGTAGAGGGTGAGAGCTGCTGAAGCCTGCAGCTGGCAGCCCCTGGCATGGGCCTGCAGCCCCCCACCCTTGCAGGCAGCTGCTGCTGAGCAGCTCAGGCCCACGCTGTGCTGGCCCACGGACATGAAGGGCTGTGTCCGCATGCGCAGGGAGGCTCAGCGAGCTCGGGAGTAACCCTGGGCACTTACATAACATCTGCAGTTACAAACCACTGCACAAACATGACCTACTCGACGAGATCACAGCCCATCTCAGCAAGATCCTGATAAAGCACAACCCCCCCCAGCCCTGCTCCTGGGCCCAGCTGACAGGGACTGTTTGGGACTGGTGACATGGGAGGGTTTGCAACGTCCTGGCCAAGCAGTGGCAACAGGGCTGCAGCTCTGCATAGCAGCCTGGAAGCTTCGAGCTGGCTCAGGGCCAGCCTGGGCGTCTGTCTTGCAGTGGCTTCTGGCTCTTTCTGAGCTTCTGGGAGCTGCAACGAAGCTCGAGGTTTTGCAGTTTTCCAGGGGAACCGCAGTCCCACCACTTCCTCCTGCCCCAAGAGGACAGTTGTGGCCCAGCCTCACTGAGCTGAAGCAGACTGTTTTGGAGGGTTGCAATCAGAGGGCCCTACCCCATTGCCTGATGGAGACACAGGTTCTTTCTTTGCTGTCTACAGACTGCTGTAGCAAGGGGTCCAGGCTGTGCTGTTTCATGTCATGTCTCTCTTTCAGGGACAGGGCAGCATCATCCCCATCAGTTCTCCCAGTGGAGAGGTTCTGGTCATGGCACTGTTATACCACAGTGCTGATGGGTACTGTGTTTCTCACAGTTTTCTCTCCCACTGAGGGTCCCATGGGAGCTGGTCCTTATCCCAAGCCTGGATGTGACAACAGCTGATCTGAACTCTGCCTGGCAAAAATTGGAAAGGAACCGGGAGTTCAAATCAACAGCTGCTTGCAGGGAGCCTGAGCACCCAACTCCTCTGCAGGCAGCCAGCCTGACAGGCACACATGCCAGTGGAACCCTACTACTGTGATGCATCTACCTGGAGTTCTACCTAGGGGAGTGTGGGGATGTGGGCACATCCCAGTCTCAGCTAGATGCCCTCAATCTTGGCAAGAAGCCATTGCCCTGCATGGGGCAGTGGAACAGGGTCAGTCCCAATGCCCCAGGTACAGCTGGTACTGCTCAATGCAAGCTTGAACTGTTGTGTTTCCAGCAGCTGCTAGCATGGAGACCAGAGATGTGGCTGGGGAAGCCTGGGAGAAGCCACCAGTGTGAGTGAGACAGGACATACATGTCTTCTTCCCATGGGACAGCTTGCAGGCTCCTTGTGTAGCGGTAGCAGGAACAGCATTGTCACTGTTACAGCATCCTGAGCCTGACCCAGAGGATCCAGAGCTGCCCTGTGGGGTTTTGTTGCAGGAGTGGTAAGCTTTTCACAGCAACTGAAGGAACTAGCCCCTTGCAGCCCCTTCATAGCCATCAAGCTGCTGAATAGCTGTGGCTTTTCCTCAGAAGGTGCTGGAAGAAGTCAGAAAACAGACATCTAGAAAAAATCTGGTCAAGTGGATCCAGCAAATGCCCAGCACATCCTGATCCCCTTGGAGTGTGCAAAGTTGGGTCTCTGGGGTAGGGAACAGCCTGGTTTAGGTGGCCAAGAGCTTTGCCAGACACTCCCTGCCAGGGAGAGCAGTGGAGCTGAGCATTCCTGATGTTGGGACTCTGTTCTGCTTGACCTCAAATGCACATTTGGGCCCAGGGCAGTAGAGGAGGCTCCTGATGAGCTCTGCTGCAGCAGCAATGCCTTATCCCACCCTCTGTGCATTGCTGTCCACCTCCCAGGGAGCAGCACAGTGCTCCTCATCCTTGGCACAATGGCAGTTGCATCCTTAGAGGGACTGCTGTTTATGATGTCCATGCTGGGAACATTCTGCCTCTGGGAAGCTCTTCCTGAGCCTGGAGGCAACAATTGGGGCAGCTCTGCCTTCCCACAGCTGGGACAGACCCAAGCACTCTGCAGCTTGGCTCCTTTTTCAGAGACTCACAGCTGGGAGCCAGGGGACTTGAGGCTCCACAGGAGACCAGTCCCACCACAGGCTGGGCTTTTGTCCCTGCCTTTTGCTAGCTCAACATCTGGTGGGTTCCTCATCTCCCTGCCTGGGGCTGCTGAGGAGCTGGTGGAAGTCACAAGTGAGCAGATGGCATCATGCAGTTCCTGCCGCGCTGGGCCAGGAGCACACAAGCAGGTGGAGGGTGAGCCGCTGGCGTGGGGGAGGCCAGAGCAGAGCTGCACCCAGAGCTTGTCCCCATGCTGAAACATGAACCTGCCCTTGTCTTAGACAGGTTGCAAACAAGTCTGCTCCAAAACCACATGAAAGTGCACAAGGCTGTGGCTTTCTGCTGCCTCTGATCCTGCCTGTTCCCCAACGTGCTTGGTGCAGAGCTGTTGAGGTCACACAGTTCCTCGGGACAGGTGAAGGCAAACCACATCAGCTGCCACAGAATCTGTCCTTACTTTTAAATCCCTGCCAGGAGCCATTCCCTCTATTCCTTGAGCTATCCATGGGGCTTCTTTGGACAAACCTAGGGCTCTCCCCAGACCCTGCCCATGGTGGGAGGCTGGAGACAATAGGGACATGGTGGCTCCTGAGATGGGTGTGAAGAATGGATGTGTGCCATCCCTAGGGCATTCTTTAGCATGGTTTCGCATGTTGGTGGGCACCAGAGGGAGGAAGAGGAGGTGGAAAACCAAACCATTTTCCAAGGATATGCAGGGCTGCTCTGGCCAGACCATAAGCTCTCTACATATCTGGCCAAATGCCCTGGGAGAGCACCCTGCCTGCTTTGGGTGCCTCCTGCCTGAGCCACCATCTCCTCTCTGCTCTGTCTCATGCCTGGTGACGGTGGCCTGAGTCAAGGTGTGATGCCCAGTTATGCCACAGCACCACCAGCCTCACACAGTCCCAGTCACAGGGCACACTGTGACTGCAGTCAACGGCTGAGATGCTCTGACTGCTGAAAGGAAATGTGGTGCAGCCCAGTAAGGGATGTTGGTTCCCAGCTGTGGAAAATTGCCCTTCCCTTTGGTTAAGGAGGGGTGTCGCCTCTGTGGCTCAGTCTCTGAGTGGTGACAATGGAGCCCTGCAGCCCAAGCAACCTCTTCCTGCATGGCAGAATGAGGCTGCCTGTACCCAGGAGAGCCTAGGGCTGCCCAAAGGTAACCCAAACCCACTGCCCGTTGCTGCCCTTTGGCAACACCATGCTGGCATGCTCCCTGGCACACTTCTGGCAGTGGCCTTGCTGCTTTTCCTTGTTCTCTGTCCCAGTTCACAGCGGCTGCGCATGGGGCAGATAAGGGCTGTGCAGGGCGAGGGGCAGGGCTGCAGGGCAAGGTTTGCCCCTCACTCTTTCCTCTGTGCTGCCCGTGGCTGGGTGCAGCCCAAGGGCAACTCTGCCCCCCTGGCTGCTGGCTGCAGCCCAGAGGCATTCCTGCAACCCTGGGTGCTTGTTGCAGCCCTGCCGCCCTGCCCATAGGGGTACCCGGGCAGCACCCCTGAGCCCACAGAGGGGCCGGGAGCGTGTCCAGGAGGTGGCAGCAGCCTCTCATTGTGATGGCAGGCCTGGGGTGCAAGGCTGAGACCCCTGAAAAGAAACATTCACACTGCTGCTGCCTCAGTGAGGAGGGCAGAGGCAGAGGAAGGCAGAGCTCTGTGGAAGGGCTGCCAAGGCAGACGAGCTTTGGTGGCACGCTGCGGGACGGGTACCCGGGCACATGGCGTGTCTCTGAGCAGGCACAGCTGGGCTGCGGTTGAAGCATCTCGCTGCTGGGCCCTGTGGGGCGTTGCGGTTTGAGGCAGCAGCGAGTGGAAGTCGGAAAGAACAAACTGTTCAGCCATCGGCCCCTCCAGCTTCTGCTTTCGAAGTTATCTCAGAGCCCAAACAAACAGCGAGGTGCTGGCGCAGCTGCAAGCTCGGCCGCACCGCAGGCACAGCCCATCCTGTCCCTACAGCCCAGCGAGTGGTGCTGGGCCATCGCCTGCTGCTCTTCTCTGCAGGGTGGGCAAGGGGCTCTGCGCCCCACCCTCCACTGGGGCTGTGCATCCCCTTCCCACACCACCATAAACGCCCCCTGGCACGAGGCAACTTTCTGGGTATCCCTCTCCAGCAGTGGCTGGAGGTGACACATCCCTGCAGAGATGGACAAGTCTTTTGCCTTGGTAGGGGTTCCATAGCACTCTGCTTTGTCCTGCTTGGCCACTGGCACTCGGCATGGGACTGTCATGCCCATGCCATGTACTGGAATTAAAGGGCAAGGTGGAAGGACTGGCACAGAGGTGCTATGGCCAAGCTGTGTGAGGAAGGTAGGTGCTGGATGACCACCTCCAAGTGCTTCAGTGCAACACATAGCTCTGGAGATGGCCACAGGCTGCTGGACCCCACTGCCCAGAGAGGAACCATGAAGGTCAGGCAAGCATGGGCAAAGGGACAAGCTGTGGGACCAAGAAGCCACCAGCTTGAGGGATGCAGGATGTGACTGTGAATGGCGCAGAGTAGGGGAAACTGCCTGGAGCTGGGCGGTGGTGGAGAGCCCAGAGCAGTGTCCCGTGCTTGTGCCCCAGCCTGTGGCAAAAAGGAGAAGCTGTGGCTGTAACCAGGTCTGCACAACAAGGCAGTGTTGTGGTGGTGCCGTCACCGGTGCCAGGCTCACAGGCGGGGGTGCAGGTGGGAGGGGGCAGTGGGAAAGGGGTGGGAGCCCTGTTACGTAGAGTCCTCGAACCTTCTTTCCTGTGCCGGCCACGGGTATTTAACCCGCGGAGCTAAAATTATCTGAGGCTGCTGAGCAGCCACCCGAGCTGTGGCTGCCACGGGCACAGCTGCAGGGCCGGCGGGCAGAGAGCTTCCCAGGGATGGCAGCCACTGTCCAGGCAGGCTGCGCTGTGCTGGGGGACAAGGTATGGCCCCAGCTTGCTGCCTCTGTGGCAGGAGAGATGGGACTGTGCGGATCCCAAGGGGAACACAAAGAAGGAAGTGTGGAAGGAAGAGGGTCTCCGTAGGGCAGGAGTGTCCATCGGTTTACACGAGGCTGGTCTAGGACTGATTCTCACCAGTGTGTTTCCTGTCCAAAATTGCCACCATTTGTGAAGAGCTGGTGCAGTGAGGAGGGCTGAGGCACCTGCTTCTCCAGACCTTTCTGTCTGCATTTGGACCATTTGGAACTCTCTTGATTCCCACTCCACTTCCCAGGGAAGCCCCTTGCTCCTCTCTCCCAGCTTGTACCTCCTGGAGAAGCACCAAAGATCCCGTCCCTCTCCCAAGCACGGAGAGGAGTGTTCTCCAGGTGCAGCATCAGGAGGTCCCTCTGGCAACTTGGATGAAAGCAGCAGGAAATTGTTCTGTCGGTTAAAAAAGGGGAAGGTCCAGGAGGATGAGGGGAAGACGTGGTCTTCCCTAACTGGATGGGGTGTCCCCAACACCCTGGTCTGTTCACATGCCACAGGTGCAGCTCTAACTCAGACCACATGGCCCTGCAACTCCACCTGCTGCCATTCCACCCATGGCCCAGCTCCTGCAGGAACTTTTGACTGTAGGATGGTGTCTCTCTCCATTGCACCAAGGGGATCCAGGGTCCTCAATGTCTCAATGGACAAAATGAACACCTGAGAGGTTTATTGTACCTTGGTCTTTATAAAATTTGGACCAGAGGCACTCCAGGATGCATCCTGAAGGCAATGATGTCCATGAAGGTACCTGGCATCTCTAGGTGCTAGCAGATGTTTCCCCTGTCCACACCAGCACATGCTTGCCAAAGGTGGGAGAAAAAGAGGAGCTGCAGATGAGGGTCAGGGCAGGGCTCAAAACTGTTAGGGGGATTGGGAAGAGTGTGAGGGTGTTTTGGCTGGACTCCTTTTGGAGAGATGCTTGTAGGGAGACAAGACTGGGCAGAGAGGGAAGGAACAGGATGAGTCTGGAGACTGTGCCCTGGAGCAGACTAAGGTGCATGGTCCAGGGTGGATGGTGCCCACAGCCCTCTGGAGGTGCTCTCAGCTTTCTGATCCCATCTGTAAGTTGCATCAGGCCAGGCCAGGCTGAGGCAGCTCTGGTTTGGGCTGGGATTCTGCTATTAATGGGAAACAGGGTGCTGGGAATGAGGAACCAAGGCACGGCACAAAGACGCCTGGGCATTGCAAAAGGCTCAGCCAAGGGCCAGCCCGAGATGTGGGAAGTGCTTGGGGTTAGTTTGTGCTTGAACTTTCCATCTCCTCCAGCCTCCCTGCACTCAGCTGAGCACAGTGTTTGCTTTCACTTCCCCGCCTGGTCTCCAAGGCAGACAAACGCTGGGAACTTTCCACATCCCAAAAAAAAACACAAACAAAAGGCACACAAGAGAAAACAACCTTCAGATTTGGAATTAAAGAAGGAATCCATCATTTCCTACCCAAAAACAATCCACGCTTGGCGGGGAGCTGGGTAGGGAATGGAAACAGCCACCTGAAAAAGCTGAATTGGTTCTGGTGGCCCAGCTGAGCTGCTCAGCTTGGGGCAGGTGGTCTCTCTGGTCACCCTGTGAGGCCCAAAGGCTGTGCTGCTTACCACAGGGAAAGGTCCTGGGGTATTTTAGGGCACTCTGGAGCAGGCTGTTAGCTTTTTGAGAGCTCAGCATTGGTGAGCACAGGGCTGTAGGCTATAGGTGAGGAGGTGTCAGGCTGTAGCTCTAGTTCTGTTGGCTGATTGTCACAAGGAGACAAGCTGGGTCAGGCATGGGAACACCTCCACACGTGGGTATGAGGATGTGCTTCATGCTTTAGCCTGGGGTGGTTTGAGCTGGCTCTGGCCACCCCTGAGTTGGATCCTCTGTCCTCTGGCTACAGATCCCCAGCCCCTAGTGCTGGCTGGAGCCATTCGCATCTCACAGAGGTGCTCCAGCCTGAGCTTGGTGCTGCTGCACAGGAGCTCCTGGATGTCTTTGTTGGCAGATCTCAGCTTCCCCTGTCCCCTTGCCACTTCACACTCTGCTGAGCACCGGCTGAGAGCAGTCTTCAGCCAGGGACAGTGCCTGGGTTTCCTGAGAAGCTTATCAGAGATACCAGAAGGGGGTGGAAGGGACACGATTGATGACAGGACTCCAGCAGTTTGGCACAGAGGCCTTGGCCTCTTGAAAGAGGGAAGACAAACCACCGTGTGCAGGTTCTGATCTGGATGGATGTAGGCATGGCCATGGCCCCTGCAGACCCTTTCCATTGGGGTCAGAGCAAGGAGGCCCTGCTCTGGTGTGGTGGCCAAGTGCTGCTTGGAGCAGCTCAGGAAACAAGTCAGCACCTGCAGCCCCATCTTACCTGCCCTGCTCCTCCTCTCCTGAGGGGAAGGGCAGACCTGGATTAGCTGTTCCCAGTACATTCCATGTATTTACCTCCTGGGACTCCCCCTCCAAAGACCTTTGCTGATGAAAGGCACAGACCTGGAGCAGGCATTTGGCTGATGAAAGAGGCAGCGAAAGTTGCCAGCAGAGCAAGCTCACTCTGGGCTTGCATCATGTGCCCAGGTTTGGCTGGGGCGAGAGGCACAGCCAGTGCCCTGCAAAGCTCTTGTGTGTCTCACGGACCTCCTGCCCCAAGAAGAGATGAGGGAGCTGCTGCTGTCTGGTCTTGCTGGGGAGACCAGCATGGGAGCTGCAGAGTGTGGCTGCATGGGTACCTCAGAAATGGGTTTTCTTTGGGCCTCTTGCCCATCTGTCTACCCTCAGGCAGAGCTGGAGCACAGCTGGGTTTTAGCTCAGGTTGGGTGCAGGACCTGTGTTTGGAGCATCCAGCCTCTACTCTGGAAGCTGACTCGCAGTTTAAGGGATAAAATTGCTTTAATTTTAGGACACACTGTGCCCATGGGATGCTTTTCTCCAGCAGCTCTGGTGGTGCCCAGCATCCCCAGATGAGCAGCAGATCTTGGCTGGATGTCTACTGGGAGCCCATCAGACATGCACGTGGCTGTGTTGGGCTCTTCTCTTGTCTGTGGCTCTGATGAGACCCCCATCAGCCTGCTCACAGCACAGTGTGATGTCCTCAGCTTGATGTAAATCTCCCTGTTGGTGAAAGGGAAAAAGGAAAAATAGTGCAAAACATGGATACTGGGCAATTTATTTTGCATCAGCTCCATCCAGCTTAGACCAGCAAGGAAGGTGGATGGATTGTTGCTTTGTCAGGAACCAAGCTGAGTCAGAAGGCTCATCCTGAGCCAGGGCCATGTGTGCTGGGATATTAACATAACCCAAAGTTGCTGTGGAGCATTTGTTGTCTCCCCTGCCCTGTGCAGAGGACAGGTCCTCAGAGCAGAGGTGGTCTGTTTGTTTGGGCATTGCTGGCTCTGGAGCATGGCACTGGGGCTGGGAGCAGAGCGAGGACAGAGGTGGATTTGCTAGAGGGGATCTCAGTGGGTGTTTTATGGTCATAGTGTGACTGCCTTGGCCTGAGGGCTGGCTGTCTTCGACCTAGTAAGAAGAGCTT
Organism: Tricholaema leucomelas; assembly: GCA_013400475.1. NCBI lineage: Eukaryota > Metazoa > Chordata > Aves > Piciformes > Lybiidae > Tricholaema lacrymosa > Tricholaema leucomelas. Next base: position 246,336 of record WAAF01015816.1, read on the forward strand.
CCCTGGTGAGACAACGTCTCAAGAACCTCCCTGTCCTGGTGCAGCAGGACCTGCCTGTTTCACCCTCGAAGCACTGTGGCTGGATATGGGGTGAGCTGCCCTCAAATCCAGTTCACTTGAGAGCAAATCCCAGCTCCACGCCTCTCCTTCCCTCACAGGTTATTTCTCCCAATGCAAATATATCTAGACTGTGGCTCTGTTTTCTTCTTAGGGCAGAGAGTTGTGCCAACAAAGTAAAACTTCCTTCTTATCCCTCCCCTTTTTGATTGTTTCCACATGGATCTAATTTCACCACGTCCCAGAGCAGGGCTGGGCTCCCTGCTTACATAAAGTTGAAAACAAGGGGTGAGGCAGTGGCTGTTGGTAGGAGACCACAGCCTTCCTGCAATGCCCTCAGCACTGGGTGGCTTCCAGGCTTGGCATTTCCAGGTGCCTGAGACCTGTGGTCCTTCCTCAGGGAATGCAAGTCTGGGTAACACTGCTGGTGGTGCTGCTGGGACTCAAGCAGAGCTAAAAAGCCACAGCTGGGCCATGCACTTTGCTAGCTCTGTCTCAGGCTGAGTCCTCCCCAGCCATGGCCATGCCCTGATGCCCACCCTCCTGTTGGAAGGGGCCAATTGAGCCTGATGGTGGTGGTGAGGATGCTCTGCTAATTCTGGCCTGGCAGGCAGTGCCAGTGCCCTTGCACATGGCCAGTACTGCACTGGGCACCTGACAGCAGAGTCCCAGGACCTCTTCCCTTGGGTCACATCTCCTGCAGTGTGGTCTGTCTGGAAGCCACCCTGCTTGGCCTATCCAGAGGGACATGGTCCTGCTTCTATCCTGCCCCTTGCCTGCTCCTCTCCTGCTCCTTGGCTGCTCTTTGGCTGCTCCTCACCTGCTCAGCATGGACATGGAAAGGAAAGCATGCCCTGATCTGGCATGATCTGGCAGTGTCCACTTACATTGACCTGCGTTGGCAGAACACTGTGATATTTGCAGAAATCCTGTCTCCAGAAAGAGAGATTATCTCAGGAGACATTGCACTGCTCAGAGGCTGTGTGCTGGTGACTCACTTCTTATGGGCTTTGATCTCAGTGAGCAGCTTCGCTGAGGGTCTGGAGCTGTCTGGTGGCTCCTTGCCAGCCCTACACAACACCTCTCTCCGTGAACTCAGCACTCGTCTGCACCTCCCCTTGGCAGATAGTCTGAGTTTTGAGGAAACCTCTAGTGCTCCTACTGCTCTACAGGGGATAGGGATGGGTCAGGATCTGTCCCAAAGCCAGGAACTGGAAGGGGAGAGGGATTGGTGTTAGGTTCAGTCAGGGCCTGCAAAGATCTTCTGAGACACAAGCCAGAGGCTACAAATGGAGACGTGGCAGTTTTCACAGCAAGGTCCCATAGCTGCTGCAGGTGAGGCTCTGAAAGTTCCAGTGTTTAACTCCTGTGGGCACCACCCAGCCTCTGCAAGGTGACCCCGTGCTCACCCAGTGCTCACCCAGTGCTCTCAGCACTTCCCATGCTCTGAGCTCTCCATGAAGACCTTGCCTGGGGTAGGCATGGAGTGACCTGGCTCCAGGAGAACCCAGTGCCATGGCCTGGGCTGTGCTTGGACCCTTGGTGGCTGCAGAGCTGGAGATGCTCAGCAGCTCACAAAGACCTTTCTGTCTGCAGAGGACTCACACTGCTATTGTCTCCCGTCCCAATTTCAGAGCTGCTGCACAGTGCTCATTTTTCTAGGTCGCTGAAGAGGGCCTTTGTGTGCTACAGAAGTGGTTCTCTCCTCATGCAGGGTCTTTCCCTTGCTCCTCAGATCACACTGCTTTGTTTACACTGGCTTTGACCAGGGCATGAAGCATCTTCTCACGTGCATCCATCCTCCTACTGGAGTTGCCAGGCCTGGCACTGCCAGGCAGGGAGATGAGCTTTGATTGATCGTCTCTGCCTGGTAGTGCCTCTCTCTGTGCCCTGCAGTGCAGACTGGCTCTGCTACTCAGAGATGCAGACTTGGGAGCAGTGATGCTCTGGGCAGCTCAGGTGTCCTCTGGGGACAGTGGCACAGTGGGAACGGCAGGAGTGGGGCATTGTGGACTTTGCATCTGCCACTTGGGTTTTCTGGGTGTGGAGGGGCTGGCAGAACTCTTCCATCCAACTGTGGTGACAAGGAAAGCTCCATCAACTCAGATCTGAGATGGAGCAAGGTCCATGGGTGGTGGCTGTCTCAGCCCCTTGGCCACCTGGAGACTACGGATGGGGGTTTCCTGGGGATTCCAGAAAGCACCACCCCTCGGTGTCTTTGAAGCCAGACCTTGGCTTTCCCAAGAGAGATTTTGCCCTGAACCGGGAGTTGCAGAACACACCACCCCCACAGCACCTCGGGGGCTGGGATTATCCCTGGTGTCTCGGCAGGAAGCGTGGAGAAAGCAGGGCATAAGGCAAGCACAGGGCATAAGGCAAGGACAGGAGGGCAGGCCTGGGAGAGTGCCAGGAGACAGATTTTTGCCAGCAGCAGCTGAGAGTTGTGAGCAGAGAAATCTGCTCCTCTGTTGCTTTCTTCATCCTTTCTGGGCTCAGGAATTGGGACCTAAGGACTCCCTGGAGCAGAAGAACCAGCTCCACCTGTGCTACCCCTTCAGGAGCAAAGTCCCAGGGCTGAGGCAGAGTGGGCAAGGCTGGGGATAGGCACTTGAGCCTGTGTGATTGTCTAGAGACACGAACTGCTCTTAGCCAGATCTCAGGGGATCCACAGGCCCCTGTGACAGTATCACACACATGAGTGTGCACAGAAGCCCTGTCCACCTAGCTGGACCCCATGGCCCCATCTATCAGCTTGCAAGTGGGCACGGGGGTGTGCATGAGTATGCTCAGCGCAGCCGGCAGCGACTGCTGCCAGACTCCTCTCTCCTACCATTCCTTGAATCTTTTTTTCCTCCTCAAAATTCAGCATTTAGTCATTTCACACCCCAGAAACATCACTGCTTTCCCTCAGCAGCTAAACTGATGCCTTGAGTGGGATGTGAGGAGCTGAAGGCACATGGTTTCTTCGTGGTCACCATCTCCCCTCACTATATCTTGCCTGTTGCTGTGGAGATGCAACGGGACGTGAAGGATGCATGTGAAATGCCCACCTGATGGAAGGGCGCACTCAGAGCACAGCCCTGCACCCCCCCATCTCCCATCTGATGGAGAAACACACCCAGAGCACAGCCCAGCATCCCCCATCTGCCATCGGACGGAGAAGCACACCCAGAGCACAGCCTGGCACCGCTCATCTCTCTTTGGGCAGGTGCAGGTCACACCATTCCACTGAGCACTCTGGCTCTGTGGTGGCTGCTGATGGAACAGTGGTCCCCAAACACAGCATCCCTGCTCATCCTGGCCCTCAGCACAGCAGGAGGGAGCTGCTGTCTGCCTTGCCTCGAAGGACTGCACTGAACAGGAGAAAATTCGCTTTCCCAACATCACCCACAAGCTGCTGTTCTCCAGCTGAGCCTTCAGGGCAGGTCCTCTCTGCTGCACATGTGTGCCCAGACACGCACCCAGGGTCCAGCTTGCCCTGTGCCCATGCTCCAGGGTCCTACTTCATACCTGGGCTGCAGCAGCATCACCCCAACTGCCAGGACATGTCCAGCTGCAGCTCCACAGCTGGTGGGACATAAACTCACACTCTGCCCATCCCTGTGGGCCCCTCTCTGCTGCACCCTGCCGCCTCTGCAGCACCCACTTTCTCTCTCCCCTCCCACCTGGTTATTAAGGTTTTGCCCTCATTTCAGCAGGTGGAAACAACGACTTCCCTTGCACCTCCCCTCCCTCCCCACATCCCAGCTGCTCTTCCTCTTGTTTTCAGCCAGCTACTATCCTGGAGATAAAAATAACAAGGAATTTACAGCTCTTGACCTTGGACTCGGCCAAGCGCAGCGCTCCGGCTTTGCGCTGTGTCAGCTAAAGCGCCTGGTGGCTCCTCCTGGCTTCTGCATTTCTGCGAGTCCTGTTCCCTGGCAGCGCAGCATCAAGGTGCGGCCTCGCCGCCAGAGACACTGCTACCTCAGAGGAGTGGGATGTGCCCTGTGGGCACAGCAGAGTTGGTGTGTGACCTCAGGGGTTCCGATCCCCAGGACATCAAAGGATTTTGGTTTCCCATTCTTCCAAGTAAGGTATTCTCACCGTCTGTCTGGTGACATTTCCTTTGTGGATGCTTTTAGCACGTACTTAGGAAAGTTTCCGCGTTTCCCCCAGCATAACTGGGAACGCAGGAAACTCACTATTTGTGTCACTGCCTTTAAAAGGAAAACGGAGATTGTCACATCATCACGGGACTCCTGCAGCTGAAGCCTTCACCAAAGAGCCGCCCAGCTCCACCAGCTTTGCTGTGCCCGTTGTCATAGCGAGTCTCTGCATCCATCTGCCATCACAAACGAGTTTGAAGGCTGCTCCCCACTGCTCTAAGTAGGCTCAAAACCTCACAGATGGCTTGGGATCTGCCCTTGGATGCTGGACAAGGGCAATGTCTAACCCTGATGGAGCTGTGGTAATCCCAGAGGCTGAATGGGTGCTGCTGCCTCTGTCCCATGGTAATCCCAGCCCAGAATCCAGACCCACTGTGGGACAGGATTGGTCTCTACACCTGTGTACCTGGTAACAGCACAGCATGAGGCTTTGCCACCCTCTCCTTGCCCCAAATTAGCATGCAACTGCTTAATTGCTTCCTTGTGGGATGCGTTTGGAGAGCATCCATCATCTGGAGTGGGAGGACACTGACATTATGTGGGTTGATTGCACGACCTCTGCTGAGCCAGGAGCCCCTCTGGCAGCCTGGTGCTGTGCCACCCACCTTCCTAATGGCAGCCAGCTGAGGCCAGCTATGGCCAGAGGGCACAGTGAGGTGATGCCCCGCACCATGGTGGTGAGGCAGGGCCCGCTGCCAGCCTGCCCACTGCAGCCATCCCTCGTTCCTGCTTGGAAGTGAGTCAGGAGGGTGGGAGGCAGGTGAGTGGTGGGTGCTGGTGGGGGTGTGAGCAGCTCTGTCTTTGGGCATGGTGCCAACGACCTGACATAAGCAGCTCCCAGCCATGCCAGCTGTGCCAGCAGCACTGTTTGCCACCCCAGGAAAAGGGATGGGTCCCATGGGACAGGCAGGGGCCACACCTTTCTGTGCCCCCAGGACTGGTGTGATACCCAGCCAGAGTGCTCTGGGTTTCTGGGACAGAGGCTGTCCAGCCCTTGAGGGGCTCAAGGGGAGGGTTGGGACATGAAGGCATGATGGTGCCCCTGTTCAGCAGCCTCATGGCATTTGTCTGGCTTTCTACTCAGCTGTCACCATCAGCCTTTGCTCCTGTGATCCATCTTGAATGAAGATGTTCTTGCATCCTGCTCATGATGTCTGGAGATGAGGGACATGAAGCTGTTCAAACCAAGCAGCTTTGTGTTTTTGTGCCCAGCCCAAAGGCCTTCCTCTAGCTCCTGAAGACCTTCCTCTGGATTTTTACTGTGTCCAAAAGCCCTAGGGCCCATGGCAAGCATGATGGGGATGCCACTGATGGCTGGCATTCACACAGGGGACCCCAGGGGACCAAGTGCTGCCTGACCTGGTGTTTTCTAGTGTGATTGCTACAAGTGTCTGTTGTGGAGGCAGGGAATTAATGCAGCCGAGTCAGGAATATATATAAAAATAGAATGATTTTATTTTCCCCAAAACCTGTCCCCAGACTGTCTACAGAAATTAGTCTAGTTTTAATCACAGATCACAGTATTACCAAGGTTGGAAGAGACCTCACAGATCATCAAGTCCAACCTGTTACCACAGAGCTCAAGGCTAGACCATGGCACCAAGTGCCACGTCCAATCCTGCCTTGAACAGCTCCAGGGACGGCGACTCCACCACCTCCCTGGGCAGCCCATTCCAGTAGCCAATGACTCTCTCAGTGAAGAACTTTCTCCTCACCTCNCAGAACTGAACACAGTACTCAAGGTGTGGCCTAACCAGTGCAGAGTACAGGGGCAGAATGACCTCCCTGCTCCTGCTGGCCACACCATTCCTGATGCATTCCTGATACATATAATTAGCAGATTCCGCTCGAGAAGATCTTACAAGGATACCATAGGTAAATTTGACTGTTTTGGAAGCCAGGAGTTGGAAAACGCTGAGCTACTAAACACAGCATTCCCCGCTATTAATCAGGCTGAGCCTAAAGTTCGCTCGCAGGTGAGTCAGGCTGACTGAGACAAAGGGCGGCCCAGTTGCTTGTCTCCTGTCTCTCTTTCAAAAGCCATCCGAGGCTCGTTAAAGCCTATCCAGCTGCATAAAGGCAGTGCTTATGGTGGGAGCCGTCTAAAACAAAGCCAGCCCTGTCCCTCAGGAGCTTGTCCTTCGCAGCGCCATGGGACTCCTTCTGCAGGAGCAACCCAGGCGGGGGGAGAGCTCTAAGGCGGACACCCCAAGGCGGGAAGCCCCCCGATGTTTATACGCTTCCTAGACAAAGGGTCGAGTTACCACTGCCGGGGCGCGAAGGCCACAGCCACTCCCCAGCCGGATCCCAGCGCAGGCACTGCGCAGGTCAGCCCTGGTGCGGGAGGTGCCTTGGCTGCCCCCTGCACGCCTGCAGGGCGCGGCGGGGGGGAACAGGTTTTTCGTGCCTTTTCCGCTCCCATTCGAACCACAGAGGGTGAGGGATTTGGGGGTGTACAGGACTCCCCTTCAGTGTCCTCTCTGGCTGTCAAAGTCCTGGCCGCCAGTGCTGGTGCTTGCAGCCACCACCATGGCCCTGGGTGCCTTCAGGTCCTCAGGAAGCTGCTCTCCTCTGGTTTTAGCCAGCAGGGACCAGCATCCCAAGGAGGAGGATAAAGCTGAAGCATTTTTCAGCGGTGGCTGCTTCCAGTGCCTGCTGTCCTCTTCCACACTTGGCACAGGGAGAGGGGAGCTGGAGCCCGTGTGGCTGCTGTGGTTGTGAAACTTGTGAGCCAGGGAGCCTGAGGAGTCTGCACCAAAACACCAGCACCTCCCTGCCCCTCTGCAGGAGGCCTGGGGTGCTGCGTGGGGGGAGAGGGGGCAGTGAGGCTGCAAGAAGGGTGCAGGCTCTGCTGCTGCCTTGCTCAGAGGGTGCTGCCTGTGTGCTTTATGTGTGACTGTCCCCAGCGCGGGCAGTGAGGGTCAGGCCGCAGGAGCAGAGGTGATTCACCGGCTGCACGGAGCAGATCTATGAGGTTGTATCTCAAAGGGTGGCTGAGTGTGTGTCCTGCCATCCTGGCCAGGCTGCAGCACAGCACTGCTGCCACTGCAGAGCCTGCCAAGCCTCAGCCCTTCACGAAAACAACCTCAGCAAGCACTAAACCGAGTAAACAACAGCAGCTCCAGGGCAGGGCTGCACGTGAGGCGGTGCCTGTGCTGCCCAGGGCTGCCTGGCCCTGGTTTGCGATCATCCCTGGTGCCCTGGGTGGAGAGGGTGATGGTAGGGACTCGTTCTCCCAGAGTTTGAGGGCCTGAGCTGTGGCTGGGCAGTGGTTTGCTGGGGAGAAGTGAGATTTCTTATCTCTCCCTTACTTTCAACACTCAGCACACTCACTGGGAGCTGAAGGCCACAAGTCCCGTTGGACATGCCTTGGGGCTATGAGTGGTCCATGAAAGATGCACTGCCAGGAGCTGTGGTGGTTGTGAGAAGCTAGAGAGTGACCCATGGATTGTGCCAGTCCTTGGGCACCAGCAAGGAGAGTGGGAAGTACCCATGGAGTGCCAAGCCTCTTCCTAACACACAAGGAAATACCCTGAGGTTGGGCTTGGATAGTCCCAAGGAGTGTCTACTTCTGGGGATGGGCCGAAGGAAAACCCTCCTATCATCTGGGCAATGTTTCTGCAGTTCATCTCTCCACCACCTCTTAGCCATGAGGGTCAAACCTGGGTGTCCATCCAGCCTCTCCTTGGAGGTGCTGAGACTTCCCCATCACCAATAAGTTCCCCAGAAAACATCATCCACTCACTTGGGTGAAACATTAGAGCCATCCTAGCTGTACCTACCACCCTCCTGGGTCCACCAAGGCCAACCCTGTCCTACCTACCATACTCCTGGGTCCACCAAGGCCAGCTGGCCCTGTCCTGTCCAGGGATAAGGCTTTGCTAAATTAGCAGAAAATGGGACATTTCTGCCTGGAATTAGTTTTAAAGATACTAAAGAGGTTACAACCTTCCAAGAAATGTGTCTCTGGGTAGCTGCCCAGTGGGAAAGAGGAGAGACTGAGAACATCACAACGATGGGGGAACGTTGAAAACAAGCTAGGAATAAAAAAATGACTAAGTATCCAAACAGGCTGGTCAGAAAAGCCAGTGCTGCAGCCTGTGCTCTTCAGTTGTTGTTTTTAGTCTTTGATTTGGAAACTTGCTGCTATTTATAGCCTTCCTCTTTCCCCGCAGCGGCTCACAGCTCTGATCCCTTCCAGATGCCTGTTCCTGGCAAGCTGGTGGGGCTGGGTGGGAGCTGTGGGGATTGGTAGTGCTGGGAGGGGAGAAATGGGGCTCAGAGAAGAGTTCTACCATCTCCAACCCTAACAGGGGATGAAGCCCCCTGTGATCCTGCTGACCTTTCTTGCTATGATGGTTTTTGAGAGCTCTTTTACCTTTGCCAGCTCCAAGGTAGTGGAGACTCCATCGAGAGCCCCCCCAGACCTTGCAAGGCAGGAAGGGGGTGAGCAACCTCAGTGCCCACTTGTGGGTTTGCTCCCTATGTGGGTTTGCTCCCTACGTGTGCAGAGCATGCTTGGTGAGGTTGCTCACCAAGGGATCTGTCTATCTGGGCACGAGGAAGGGCCAGCGGTGACGCAGTGCCTGCAGGAAGTTGTCTTGCCCCACTGTCTGCCCAGCAGCAGTGAACCCACTCACCCCTCTCTCAGCATCAAGGCTCTCGTACCCATGTCCCACCCTACCAGTGACAGGCTCTCATGTGATGGCTGGCACAAGATTGTCATGCTGCATCTGTCTGGTCCATGCCTGCCCTGGCTAGTGCCTGTTCCCCATCCTCACAGACCTCCTGCTTTCTTCTGAAGGTTGGGCTTGATCTTAAAGGTCTTTTCCAACCTTAATGATTCTGTGATTCTTATGTGCTGAACATGGGAGAGGCTGATGGGAGCCTGGAAGGCTGCAGGTTTAAAGGGAAGGGTGTTCAGAGCATTCCCAAAAAGATGAGTAAGAAAGCACCAGGTTGGAAGGGACTTCAAGGATCATCTGATCCAATCTTCCTTGGGAAAAGCATGGATAGAAGAATACCCTTTCCCTGCAACTACCTCACACCCCTACACCGCAGCCTATATCCTCATCTGACCTAGAGCTACTTTCTGGACCATGAAAGCTTTTGCTGCTGTTTGTTTGGGAGTCATTTGGCTCCACTTGTCCCTAAGTGGGCAGGATTTGGCCAGCTGGCAGCAGATTGGCTTCACTATCAGGGTGCAACAGCACTCAGGAGGAGCTGTATCTGCAGAGCCCCAGGTTGCACTCAGGGTGGAGAGGCTCTAGCAAGAGCCCAGTTTGGCATGGGTGGACAAATCTGGAGTCTTGTCAGCACCACCCTGCCTGACCCCTTGCACACTGGCTGTGCCACAGACGGGGCCAGGTGCACTGAGCTGTGTGCTGGAGACACTTCCCATCTACTTTCATAGATTCGTAGAAGGGACCTTAGGGCTGCTGTGGCTGGGTGGAGAGAGCCCGATGCTGTCCCCAGCTGGTATGGCACACACTGCCGAGTGCTCTCCAGGGAACTGGATGTGGGAGGTCTGCAGCATGGGCATGGGTGTGGTTGCCCCAGAGGGGTTTGCACTGTGGCTGTGGCACTTCACAGCCCTAGGTTGATTTGGACCCACCAGTGCCAAGCAGCAGAACTGAAGCCAAACCACCTGACAGGTGATGTCTTCCACCTCCCCTGGAAAAGCTGCCGAAGGCTACAGCGACCAAGTGATGGGTGCCATTTGTCACACCACAGCCTCAGTGCCAGGCCCAGCTGCCCAAGCCTTGCCTTATCTTGCTGACATCTGAGCTCACTTCCCCCAGCTCCCTACTCTGCAGCCAGACTGGATCTGCCTGGAAGCCCTCTGACTCTGGGTCTGGCAGGGCATGGAGTCAGAGAGCATGGTGCTGGCCAAGGGATGGGGCTGGCAAGGTATGGAGCTGGAGAGCATGGGGCTGGCCAGGGAATGGGGCTGGTGAGCATGGGGCTGGCCAGAGGAGGGGGCTGGCCAGGGGATGAGGCTGTCAGGGCACGGTGCTGACAGGGTCCCTGCTCATGGGGCTGGGGCAGTCCTGATCCCTGAGAGGTCTCTGAACCACGACCTGACGACATCTCTCCACACCTCGAAAGGCTGAAAACGTTGCAGGGCTCTCATGGAAAATGTGACTCTGGGCTTCCCTGCCCGCGCTGGGAGGTTCTGCGGTGACTCAGGGGCTGGTAACCAGGGAGCAATAGACACAAACAGGCAGCACAGACACCCCGAGGGCGAGGGGATCCCGGCTGGACTGGAACCAGACTACGTGATAAGCCAAGAGGGGAGGGGGCAGGGATGCTACTGGTATGGCCCCGCCAGACGAGGGAGACGATCTGCAAACGTGGACAGGAACAAGGAGCACTCTGTTGGAGGTGGACACGTGCTGGGGACAAGCAGCTCAGAGAAGAGCCTTGTGCCCACCCTGGGGTGCTTGGCTGGGAAGGCTGTGGGAGAAGACCCCCTGGGAAGGGCTCTGGAAGAGGGGAGGACACATTGGGACAGCCCAGCCTTGACACTGGCCCCGTTTTAGGGGTAAGGGACCTGAGACAAGGGGTCTGGTGGCATTAAGCAGAAGGGAGAATGAGAACCAGGAAAAGAGACTTCAGTGTGATCTGAGTTTAGCAGCGGGGACTGGATGGACTGGGAGATGCTGAGCTTGTCAGGATGGCTGGTCCTGGGCAGGCAGAGTGCACTTTGTTCTGTCTGTACCCAGCTCACACCGCTCCTGCTCCCCTGGCTTGGGGATCCCTGTCAGCCTTCGGCTCAGCACCTCCCCTGGCTGCGCTGGCAGCAGAACAGTAGGAACCTGGGGACACTGGGAAGCATCTCACATGTGGAGGGGACACTTTGGGGATGCCCAGGATTTGAAAGGCAAGGCAGGTTAAGGGCATATGGACTAGAGCTGCTTCACCCAAGCATCCACCACTGGCAGAGGGGTTACACAGTAGAGGGTGGCATTTTGGTTGCTGGCTAAGCCAGAACAGGGCTGGAGGGGTGGGGACACCCCATCTCCAAGCCTGAACATGTTCAGTGTCACCTGGGCTCCACATCCTGCTACCTGAAGGGAGCTTTAGGAAAGCTAGAGATGGCCAGGGCATGGTGAGAGGGTGAGTGGAGAAGCCACATCCTCACCCTGGCTGGGAGCCAGGTGGGGCTGGGGTGAATGGCCAGCACTGAGTCAGGGTGGGAGAGGCTGGAGCTGTGCTGTCAGGGATGATGGCTGCTGATGTCACGCTCACCCCATTTTGTGGGAGGAAGCAGAAGGCGTTGAGCTGTCACCACAGCAACTGCTGTTTTCCTGCGTGGCCGGGGAAATCATATTCCCAAGGGATGAACTTTCCTGGGCTGGGCCTTCTGTTTGCCCACCCCTACCCCTGCATGCACTCCTACGTCTTCCTAAGGACACTGAAGGGGATGAGTGGGCAGTGGTAGGTTATTTTAGGGCTTTTCTAGCTATTTTGGGCTGTAGCTGTGAGCCACTGCGGGCGGGCAGGAAAAGACAGGCTTTGGTTTCTGCTCTTAAAGCAATGCTGGAGTTGGTGATGCAGATGGCTGGGGTAGGGTAGGGTGGAAGAAAGCCCTGAAATGTCCACAGAATGCAGCTGAAGGAAATCCTAAGAGTTGTTGTGGTCAAGAGGGCTGGGAAGATACCCATGGCCATACAGCATGGCAGAGAGCTGAGGAGGGTGTGCTGGAGAGGCTCCCAAATCCTCCAGAAGCATTGCTCCGTGGCAAAGGCTGTGGGATCAGCTGCAGTACACCAACAACCCTGGCTGCTCCTTGGCCAGGTTCAGCAGTCACCCTGCCAACAGTGACTGGGGGGCTGTAGAGAAAGTGCTTGCAGAGCTTCCTATGAATGGGCAGGACCTGCCTGTTCTGCCCTGCAAGCACCCACCTGGCTCCAGCACCCAGGACACCTACAAAGCTCCTTCACAAAGCTCCCTAGCACTGTTAGTCCTCCTCTGATGGCAGCAGCCCCCTGCCACCAAGCCCTGAATGCACAGGGCCTCACTGCAGCCCCCATTTGCTGTTGCTCAACTTTTTCCACACAAAGCTCTCCCGGCATGGGTCACGGGTGGCTGCTTTGCTCACTCCCTTCCTCTGCTCGACACCTGCACTCAGGAAACAAATGGTTTTCACTTTCGGTCTCGTAGCTAAGCCTTGCTTTGCCTGCTCAGCTCCAGCCAGGAACCAAAACCACCATGGAGGAAGGGGAAGTAATGTTGTCTCCTTCCCACTGTGGCATGGCTCTTTTCTCTGCCATGTTTTGCCTTGGCACCAGGCATGCAGAAGCAAGTTGGCCAGTTCAAAAACATCCCTGCTTTATGAGGCCATGGGGTTCCCCTCAGCCCAAGCCCTCAGAGCTACTCATGCAGGACACCCAGCCAGGCAGGCTGGGCAGCTCTGTGCCAGCCTGGGCTGGTCACAGCTTCCTGGAAGAGCTAAGCATAAGTGCATTGCTCAGGGCACACAGGGAAGGAAGAAGAGAGGCAGAGGAGCCTGCTTTGATGGATTTGTCTCACTCTCATTTTCTGTGTCAAGCCAGGTTTTTTTTTCATGGCTGAGAACCAAGTACTCAAAAAAAAAAAACCAAAACCAAAACAAAACCCAAAACCAAACAACCAACCCACCAGTATTTGTCTTTCCAGAACAAACGTTTGATGGCATAAACAAGCCTGCTGTGACGAAGCTTGTGGAGCAAGAAACGTCCTTCGAAGGCTGCAAGCACCAGCCTCAGTACAAGGGCTGCAAGGATGCCTCTGGGTGCCTATTCCAACACTATGGAGCTGAGGACTGGGAAAACCCAGCGCCCTAGATAGCCTTCCCTCTGCTCGTCTGCACCTCTGCCTGCCCTGCTGCAGGCCTCCTGCTGGCATCTAGATGGAAACAGCCACCTGGAGCGGTCCAGAGACATCCATCCCCCCTTCCTCACGGAGGGTATGGTGCCACAGGTTGTCATGGGCATTGCCCAATGCCACAGGCAAGGTGGGAGAGCAGTGACTCGTTGCTCAGCCCCAGAGAGTTTTGTGCTGTTTCTTGAGTGCTATTCCAAGCATGCCCAGAAGTGGTTTGGTTTCCAAGAAACCCCAACGGCATCAGCTGCCTGAGCCAGGCATGTGTGCCAGCTGCTGCTGACAGAGACGGTGGCAGGATGGGGGCATCACATATGCCATGGGCACAGCTGGCAAAGGGTAAGGGACTGCACAGCATCAGAAGTAAAGAAGGGAAAATGAAGCGGCTGGTGCTGGGCTGATCCTGCTCGGAGGGGTAGAACAGACCAAAATGATCTGGCTCTGCCTATGCTGCTCTGTGTGATCCCCTCTGGTGCTCCCCATGGTTGGAGTCCAGCCAGCTCCCCCTCTGCAAGGAAAGCAGGGTCATGGGAGTGGGCGAGAGGGCCAGCTGCACATGGGGGGCATGCTGCCAGCCACAGTGCCAGCCGTGCTTGCGCATGCTCCTCCCGCTCAGCCCCGGCTGTGTAAACAAGTCCCGGGAATAAAGATCTGAGTCAGCCTCTGGCTCAGAAACACCCAAACATGGTAACGGGCAGGGCGGCAGCTCCACGGGCAGGCTTGCACCCGGGTTTGGTGGCGTCCACGCGTGGAGGTGGCTGCAGCAGGCTGGCGGTGCCTGTGCTCAGCTGGAGCTTTGCAGGACCCTCTGCTGGGGTTACGTGGCAGCCCTTCCCGAGGGGGACATCCAGGCAGAGTCATCTGGTAGCACAGCACCAGTGGCACCTCGAGGCATTCCAGCATCAGAGTGCAGTGATTTGCTCAGCTGGGCACAGAGCAGGATGGTCTGATCCTGCACACGCACAGCCCCAGGCATGCACCTTGCGTCAGCCCCTGCAATGCAAGCAGCGGCTCCAAAGCGTTCCCTCTCCAGGGACGGTACAACAGCCCTGCTGAACGTCATCTGCACAGCAAGCAGCTGAGGAGACCAGCTCTGAACAAAAAAGGAGCCCCGTGCTGCTTGCCTTTCCTTTTCAGCAGTGCAACATGGCCGGGGCAGAAGCTTGTTGGGTGCCCCAAGGCATCTTGATCTGGAGATCCAGAGTTTAGAGAATCAAAGCCAGGTGGGGGAAGGTCCAGAGTGGGATCCAGCTCCTAAAAATACAGTGCACAGCACATTGCAGCTTTCAGCCCAGAGATCCTCCCCACCAAGCTCCCTCTACACCAGTAGGATCTCCATGTCATCTGTGGGATCTTTTAAACCTGAAAATGGGGGGATTCCCAAAAGGAACAGAGTTAGCAGAAGCATAGTGCCTATTTCCAGCTGTAGGGCTTTGCTTAAAATTAATTGGTCCTGACTAAAATTAAACTTGAAACAGGAAGAAAGTGTTCTGGTTTTGATGTGTCTGGGAACTGACCCCTCTTGGAAGTGGTTTGGGCTGGAAAGCACCTTCAGCTTCTTCCTCAGTTCACTGGTGCCCTGGTTGGTACCTGTGTTCCTCGCTTCCAGATGATTGCTGACACGGACACCTAGGTGGGATGGGGAGGCTCAGGGTGCCTGGACACTTTTAAGGACTGGCTCTTAATCAATGCTGAGGACCCACCTCTGAAAGCTGCCCTGGAAGACATCACCCTGTGCTACCTTGTGTCTGCTCTTGGGCTGGCAGAAGGGTGGCAGAAGGTGTGAGAGCTGGTGAGCAGAGGAAGGCTGCCCAGAAGCAGCTTGCAAGCTTGTGGGAGGTGGAGGCTGAAAGCAAGCCTGCAGAGCTGGCTGAGTCACAGCAGTGGATAAACCATCAGGGCTGGGACCCATCCTGGTGATGGGATGCAGTGGGACAGCCTGGGAGCGTGGTGCCAGGCCAGCCTTGGGGTTTGATACCTCCCCAGCTTCCCCACAAGTCTCACAGTTCTGCTGTGAGGAGAGGAGGGGAGGGAAAGGCTTTTCTGGTTGGTCACCTGCTTGACATTGCGATGGGAGCAGCAGGCAGGCAGCAGATATGCTGAACTTACATAGAGCAAGGTGCTCAGCTCCTGGCACTCACCTGCCCTGGATGCCACAGGGATGAGCTCGCTGGGTGGCTGGCTCATGATGGGAAGGATCAAATGGCCAGGGACATTGAAGCTCCCTTAGAGCCATGGAGCAATCCTGTCACCTTCTCCTACAGCTTCTGGCCCCTCTCGGCCACCAGAATCAGAGCTAAAGTGACCCCAGGGTGGTGGGAGGGGAGCAGGGAATGGTTCTTATAGCCCTGGGCAGAAGCAGGTCACCTTGAGCAAGGAGGTAGGGACAGAGTTCAAGGATGGGCATGCTGGTGGCCAGACTCAGGGGTTGATTTGGCACCTACACACTGCATGGGCTTTTTCTCTTCTTGCCCAAATCCCCACCAGCCCCAAAGGATTGCGCCATGGCCCCAGGCCTGGATTAATTGGCATTGAAGCTCTCCCATGGTGCAGCCGTGCTATTCTCAGCCTCTGGCCACCTAATCATATCCAGTATCAGTGCAGGGCCTGCCCCACTCCTCTCTGCTGGCACTGCCCAGGCCTCACCAGACAGCAAAGCTCTTGTGCCAGGCAGGTAGCAGGGTGGAGGGGGCTGGCAGAGGTGACAATGACAAGTTGCTTCTGTGTTTTCCCCAGAACAAAAACCCAGAGAGGTGACAGCCTCAGCAGTTTGGGTTCTTCTGGGATGCTCAGTCCAAGAGCCTGGTGCAGGGTCTGCTCATGCTCACACGTCCCCACATGTCTGCTGTCCCCCTTGGCATGGTGCTGTGGCCCTGCAGCAGTTGCAAATGCAGAATGCCCTGAGCATGATCCTGGCCTGGCTTAGCTCAGGGATTTGCTCTCGAGGTGAAAACCTTGCTCCCTCCTGAGCAGTGATGCGGTGGCATTCAGCAGCAGAGGAGAAAGCACCACCGTGGCTGCACTGCACACAGCAGGACAGAGCTGGGGCTGGCCAGAAGCACTCCAGAGTGCTCTTGGGTTCAGCCTCGCAAGAGACAACCTGGCCCTGGGCTCTGACTGCTTTGCTTCCCCACAGCCTCCCGAAGGAAGCAGCCTGGGCAAAGGCAAGGAGGGCAGAGTAGGAGGGATGGGAGGCCTTTGCTGGGCGTGGGCTGCCGGTTTCTTGTCTGTGTGCTTCTTCTAAGTGTGATGTCAGAGAACAGTGAGCAGTTACGGGAAGCTGGGGATTGCTTTTCTTTGCCTCGGGCAGGTGGTGAGTTTTTGGCTTGATTCCACCACACCAGGAGGTTTGGGAGCCCTGTCTCAGTCTCTAGGAGAGCTGGGAGCCCCAGCCACAAAGCAGGACCCCTCCAAGACCTGGGGTTCAAAGACAAGAGGGTTATGTGGAGGGACAGAGGTGTGCAGCATCCCTGCTCTGGCATTCTGAAGGCAGCAGAGCCCAGGCACAGCCAGCCAGGCTGAGTGCCAGCACTCATGGGGCTCAGCTCTCCAGCAGCACCAGCTCTGACCAGACAGGTGCTGGCACACAGCCACCATCCCAGGGTAATCCCTGTCCCTCAGCAGCCTACAGATCAGACCCACTTACTGTACAACCCCCTAATTCCCTAATAATCTGCCCATTAACAATGATGTTTGCTGGGGCAGGAGGAGAGCCAGAAAGCCAAGAGGTCCCCTCCCACGAGCAGGGCATCCTGCCTGGCAGAGGCAGAGCTCTGCACGGTGACACCCGCCCTGGCTGTTCTCCAAGTGACGCCCTGCCAGGCCCCTGGGGACAGGGAGAGCTCCCAGCAGGGTGATAGCAGGGGGCTTCAGAGCTGTCAGTACACCTCCAGCCCTGTCTCTCTGTACACGGCTGTGAGTCCTCTGCAGAAGGGACAGATCACTGGACAAGCCTTGGCACAGGGTGGGTTCCCTGCCCGCTGTGCTTCCTGCCCTTGGGGCGGCAGTTTCCCAGGGAGTAGATAATGGTGGTGATGCCAGCGATGATGCAACTGCAGCAAGCAGCAGTTGTTGTTGTTGTTGCCGTTGGTTTTGCTGTAAGAACAATCATGATAATGACGCTGCCTGCCAGAGCTAGCAGGCAGCCGATGGCTCAAGGATTTGCTGTTCACTGCTGCCCTGCTGCCAGTCCCAGAGCTCCTAGTCTGCAGGGAAGGTTGGGGCTCTGGATGGCACTGGCACCAGTGCTTTCTGCCCAGTATCTGCTGCCAGAGGCAGCTGAGCCGCTCACATCTCCTCCCTTGCAGCAAGGTCTTACATCTCCAGAGCCTTTTGCTATCCCAGGGGCTGCCACAGTCCACATCCATCCTGCCCGTGCACTGTCCCCGTGCCATGGACTGGCACCCTGACTCATGCATGTGCCCATGCACTGTCTGACTGGCATAGGACACCTTTGAGCCTGTCGTCCTGATGTCACAGCCCCAGGATTTTCCTGAAGCAGGACCTCAGAGCATCCTCCCATTATGCAGTGCAGGTTTCCTGCCACCGTCTGTCTGTCCACCTGCTCTGGGCTTCTGGGAGGGCAGGTCCTTTGCCCTGGGATGAACAGCTCAGCTCACCTGGCTGCTGCCTCTCTTGTCACCCATGCAAGCTGTGCCTGCAGGCCTTGCTCTGCCACCTTCTGCGTTCCCATATGGCAGCTCCCATCCATCCTTCTCTCCCCCAGCCCGAGTGTTCGCTGTGTGCTGGGACTGGGCTGCAGCGAGGGGAAGGGGCACAGAGAGCAGGAGGATCTCCTCTCCCCCAGCCATGCATCTTCCCAGCCAAATCCTCTCTTTGTGGCTGGCTGGGACCGGTGGGAGCTGAGGCAAGAAGGGCTTTGATGTGCCACTTTGCTCGGCGCCACGGCTCCTGGGCACAGCGGGCTGGCACCGTCGGGGCCTGGGCTGGGCGGCAGCTTCAGAGGAACTGCGGCTCAGGGCCCAGCAGGCTGCTGCCTTGTTTGTGCCTGGTGAGGCCAGGACAGGTCCCGGCGCTTGGCCCCTGCTGGGATCTGTTCCCAATGAGGCTTATGGAGAGCAGTGGGGCCAGCGGTGCCACTGCCCCAGGATCGGGCCACGTGTTACACAAGAGGGCAGGTGTTGCCCTGGGCATGGGGAGGGCACAGGGGGCACAGGGAGACCCCGGGGGTGGCACAAGGGGCTGCACAACTACAAAGCCTCTGGCTCCTGCATCGCTGGAGCCGTCCAAGAAATTGGTTTAATTGGGATCCTCCATGGGAGGAAGCTGGTCCCGGCTGGGAGCTGAGGCGGCCGACGAGCAGCTGCAGTGCCTGGTGGTCCTTCCCTGCTGCCAAGTGCAAGGCAGGGACAGCTGCTGTGGCCACGTGAGTGCAGCCCATGAATCCAGCACTGGCATTGGCATTGGCATTGGCATTGGCGTGGGGACAACATGGGGCTGGCACAGTCTGAGGGACCCAGTTGCTGTCTGGCCTAGGATGAGCTCTCTGCAGCAGTGCCTAAGCTGCTGGCCCTACTTCATGCCTAGATAGGGTGGCACGTCCCAGAAAGAGACAGGGCTCTGCGTGCCCCTTATCCTGCACATGGGTTGTGGGGGGTCTGGATGAAGGGGGCTGTGCATGAACACGGGAACAAAGAAGGGCCTCTTGGTGCATGGGCTTTGCTGCTGGAGGAGGCGTACCAGCCACTGCAGAGGGCATTCACCCCAGACCTGCTACCATGTCTCTGACCCAGTGAGCACCCAGACGAGGAAGGCTGGGCTGCCAGCTCTGAGCCTGGACTCTGCCTCCACCCTCGTTCTCCCTGAGCCTCGAAAGTTCCACAGTCCAAAGGTCTCCCTCCTGGAGAATCAGTAACAAGGTGCTACCAAGGCACCAACCACCAGCCAGAGCCCTGCCAGTGCTCACTTCCACAGCTCCCACCCTGCCATGAGAGCATCTTCCTGTGGCACTGACCCAACCACAGTGCCCCTGACACCATGTAGACTGTGTCACTCACTGTCAGTCTGTGCAGGGGAGGGTCTGGGGGGCCCACAGGAGGAGCCAGGAGTGGCCCCAGCACACACTGCTCATCCCTCTGCATCTCCTCAGCATGGGAGTCCTTCCCAGGGCTTCTCCCTGAAGCAGAGGACAGCAGCAGCTGCTCAGGCAGCAGAAGCAGAGGGGCTTAGGGCAGGCAGTGACACTGCTCTAGATCTTGCTGCTTAAAAACAAGATCTCACTGATGTTTGACATTGTGGGGTGCTCCTGGCAGGTCAGGGGCCCCATTGTATGCCTCAGATTTCTCAAATGAGATGTAGCTGTGTTTGGCTTGAAGGTGGCCAAGGACTATCTTTGCCCCTGCCAGTGCATCTTCTGCTGTAGGCATGGAAGAATTACCCAAGTGACTAAGGGGACAGCTCAGAGTGTGATTTGCCATTGGAACGGGCTGCCCAGGGAGGTGTTGAAGCAAAGCCTGGATGAGGCACGTAGTGCCATGGTCTGGTTGATTGGATAGGGGTGGGTGCTAGGTTGGACTTGATGAGCTTGGAGTTCTCTTCCAACCTGGTTGATTCTATGAAGGGGAACTTTCTGCGGGGATGGAAGGGAAAGGCTGGAAATGCGATGCTGCTTGTCACTGGCCTGAGTGCAATCAGAGCACACATGTCCTCCAGGAGGGCAGCATCTTCTCACAGACTACCTCTTGCTCCTTCTCTGAACTCTGGGTGCACCTGGGACTCGATGCAGCAAGTGGGACCTGTGGGGTCCTTCTCCTGGGGACCCCTTCTGCAAAACACCTGCGAGGTTCCACAGTAAAAAAAGCAAAGACTGAAAGACACAGCAGGGACTTCAGCTCGTGATCCCACAGCCTGGAACTTGCCACAGCCTGGGAGATCTGCATCAGAGCCAACTCTGCACCCTGCAGGGCTGCAGCAGCCGGCTGCAGCAGGCAGAGCCAGGCAGCGGCCGCAGGCCGTGGCCGCTGTGTGTGGTGGTGTGGGGCAGAGAGCTCAGACAAAACAAACAGGCTCCAGCGTGCACTGCCAGCCAGCTCCAGGCCTTATCTCTGCCTGTGCAGCAGTGGCCTGTGACCCCGGCTGCAGGGCAGGCTGCTCACTGCATCTGCTTCTGCAGTCTCCACCGTGTCCCCTCTGCAGAGACCCCTCTGCCCAGTTTGGGGCAGGAGCTCCAGGGAGACCTTGCCTGGGCATTGCCTGTGCAGGGACTGCTGAGCTGCAATGGGACTGGGGTGTCAGGGCAGGGAGGGCAGAGTGAGACCCTTCCTGAGGGACCTGGTGGACCAGGCTACTCTGTCAGCATCACTGTGGTGAGGAGATGGGGTTTGTGCCATGAAAGAGGGGAGCCCCACATCCTCCTCTTTCAGCCAGGGCACACATTCTGCATGTAGGCGGATTTCCTGGAGGCTCCGTGGTGTGGGTGGGAGAAGGGACGCCAAGAGCCCTGGCTGGTCCTAGCAGAGTTCTGGACAGAAGAGGAGGGGTTAGAAGCAGGTTTCAAGGCAGGTGCTCTAATGTTGGGGGTTCCCAGGAGTATCTTCCCCTTCACAGGGTCCATCCCTGCACACAGGGCCTTGGAAATTTGGTGTACATGAGCTGGGTGTCTCCTTTCCCATGATGAGGGCTGATGACAGGGGAGGCAAGTCACCATGGATGATCAGATGGGCTCCGTTAGCACCTTTGCCACTGCCTATGTCTTCCCAAATGAGACAACAGTCATGGACCAGCCAGCACAGTGGGAGACGTCTCCAAGCAAGGGCTGAGTAATGGTCACAGTCCCCAGAGCCAGGGGCTGCTAGGGAAGGAGTGGAAGTGGCTGTGAGTTCGCCAGGTTAGTGGGCAGGCAGTGGAACTGGGCTGTGCCCTATACCCACATTTTTCTCCTTGTATGGTGCCCAAGCGGCCTTGGGTGCCCTCCTCCCTGCCACGCCTGCCTCAGCAAACACATGTGGCACGTAGGCAGTGATGGCAGTGGCCATGGGGCAGTACCGCAGTGCCACCACCACCACAGGGACATTGTCTCCTCCAGGAGTAGAGAGACTGATCCACTGACGGCTGATCCACCTCATGGTGGGATCTTAGCTTTGCAGGGGCTTCTGGGGTGTCCTGCCTGCTCCACTGCAGCAGCTCACCCTTGGATGGCGAGGCATGGGGTGGCCCTGCATGCCAGAAGCTGTGTCAGCAGAGGGCTGTTGCAGGAGCCGTTGGGAGCTGGCACCCTGCCCGGTCAGAGCTGTTTGTGTTTGTGTGGGGATGTCATGCCTGACCTGTTCATGTCCCAGTGGCTCTTGGGCAACCTCCCTCCTGGGTAATCATTGACAAGGTTGGGAAGGTTGACAGGAGGCCTCAAACACAGCCAGGGAAACTTGAGTGCTGAGCTCAGGAGAAATGTCCATGGCAGTGTTTGGGGATGGAGTAAGCCTGGCACAGAACTGCCCCCAGTATCACCCTCACTGAGGTTGTCTGCCAGCTGCCTGTCCCTTCCCTAGGCATAGCCTGCAGGCAGTCCTGGGTGCGGGGTGGCAGTGGGACATGGAGGGACAGGATGGAGAGGTCAGCCTTCCCCAGGGTGCACATCAGCCCGTGCCCCCTCTGCTCTGCCTCCTTCTCAGACAGAGACAACCCCTCTGTGGTTTAGCGAAGTCCTCCCGGAGCATGGGCTCCCGGATTTCCCACGCTGATTGTCCCGGGGATTATGCTGCTTCTAATGATCAATTAAAGCAAATTGGCCGGGTCCCCCAGGCCCCTAAATCCCAGCTAATCCCTGGCACCTTCTGCAGCTCCCATTGCTCATTCATTATATGGCAGTCCCCGGGGGACGAGGCTGCTCCAAGCACAGCTCTTCCTATGCGAAAGCCTCTGGGTCCCTTGGCTGTTTGTCTGGGTTCCAGAACTTTCTGTTTCTAATTGAGTTGTTTGTCCTGGTGCTGTTTGCTCTGAATGAAATCTCCCTTTCTTGGCAGGAATGAGGAAGTTCACTTTCTCAGAGTATTTCACTGCTTAGCAGCCTCCTTATCACCTCCAATAGCTCCCATTAATCTTGCAGACTCGTCACGCTGGCTGCCACAGACAGGCAGGTTGGTTGTGTGTTGATTGCCCTCTTTTCACACTTCTGCATGACCCAGTTGGTTTCTACCTCCCCAGCCCCTCTCGTTGCTGTCATTGTGCCCTCACACACCATCTCCTTCCATCTCTTCTTGCTGCTCCTCTAAGCTCAGCTTCTTGAGGCTGCTCCATCTTGTTTTTACCTGAGAGGCTGAAATCTTTTTTTCAGCCTTGCACCAGCAGCTCCCAGCAGCATCCCACTCCTGGAAGGCTTGTCCTGGCATACAAAGCCACCTCACCATGGGGACAAAGATGTGGCTCTCCATGTGCTGACCCATACCAGATGGCTCCTCTCTGGGTTGGCTGGAGATAAAATAGCAGCCAGTGCTGCTGGCTTCTTGAAGCATGATACCCCTAGGCCACATGCAGGGACCTTATGGGACAGATGGACTCAGCATCTTGGCAGACCACAGCATCTGACCAAGCTGAAGATATGGCCCAGAAACCATGTTGGTGCTCAGGGCAGTTTTTTCCCATTAGGAAAACTGATCCTGCAGTCCCTGAGCATGCAGGGAGGACACTGAGGGTTGAGTGGGGGAGCAGGCTGGGGTATGAACCCTTGCCTGCCCCGCTTTGGGTGTCCCCAGCAGTTCCCGGGGTGGGGTGCCTCAGTGAGGTGCACCCTGCACCGCACACAGGCACTGCCTGCGGTCTCGCTGTCAGGCAACAGCCTGCTGTTTATTTCACTTCCTGACACTGGCAAATGCCTGTGGTGGCTGTCAGGGCAAGGTGCTGAGGACTGCAAAACACTGAGGGACACGATGTACCCACCTGAACACCCCTGCCCGTGGCCTCCATCCTGACACCAAGCTCTGTACCTGCAGCACGCAGACCCTGCCTGCCATGGCAGCTGGGACTCTGTCTCTGGCAGGTCCCGCCAGAGCTGGGGGGGTGACAAGGAGTGGCAGAGCACCCAGGAGGGAGAAACAGCCCTGTGATCAGCAGAAATCCCTGATGGGGCTGTAGGCTGGCACTGCTGGGTGCCTTTGCAGCACCATAGCCAGGGCGGGTCTGGGTGGTTGTACAACAGTGTGGTACTTGTCAGGACAGCCTGTGCTGTGTTGGGAGTCACTGCTTGTACCTCACAGGTGCCAGTGCCCATGAGCAGGCAGAGCTGGCAAAGGGCACAGCTACAGCTTGCCAGCAGCTCTGCCAGAGCCTGGCCCTGGCATGCACACTCTGGAAACAGCTCCCTTCCCCAGCACCTGGCCTGAGCCTGGGGTCTGACCCTGGCTGCTATGTGGTCCCTGCAGCCCCATCCTCAGGTGGTGACTGTCTGCCCTGCCCTAGAGAAACCCTCTTCATGGGGGCATGAAACACTTCAGAGGGAAAACGGAGCTGCAGGGCAGGAGGCAGAAGGGTCCAGGCCCCGCAGCTCTGAGCATCATCCCAACCCTCAGCACCACCCAGGCCCTTATGCAGCCCCGAATGTGGGGCAGCCCCTTTGTTCATCCCCATCTGGCTTGCTCTTGGGGGACATGGACTCCTGCATGCCCTGTTTTTTTTTGTTGGCTTAACCTCAGGATGCATCTCTCCCCTCTCCTGTGCATTGCTCAGCTGAGGAAAGGGTACCAGTGCCTACACAATGCCTGTGCATGTGGGCTGCTGCAGGCAGTGCCCATGCAGCCTTTGCTGCCCCTGTGCAGGCTTCAGCTGTCCCTGGCTCCTGCCATGCAAGGATCCATGCCGAGCTTGGGCCTGGCAGCCACTCATGCTGCTCTCCAGTGGGAATCCCTGTTTTGGGAGCTTGACTTTCCCTCCCCAAGGAGGGAAAGTCCCCCTCCCTGGGCCTGTGAGTAGTCCCTAGCAGCCTGAAGTGGGCTAACTCCAGCCTGGCTAGAGGCACAATCTGATATGGATCCAGAGAGAGAGTTGGGCTGCTTGGAAAATCCCAGCCACTGGTTTATTTGCGAGGCTCCCGCGGGGCTGGGCCGGGCTGGGACATGGTGTTCGAGGAGCAGGGAGGGACACTTGCATAAGGCAGATGCCTTGGCTTCAGCAAAGCCTTCCCAGATGGCTTGCAGTGGAGAGAGCAAGAGTGTGCAGAGCTTGGGGTGTCTCCTCACATACACCTGACTCTCCCGTGGACCTCCAAACCCTCCTTCTTGCCCCCATGCCATTTCAGGCATCCTTCCAGGCAGCTGCTTGCACAATGCACACTGCACTGAGCATCAGCTACACAGGCACTCCCTACATCTGCAACAAAAAGTCTACAACCTCTTTTCTCCATCTTGGTGCAGAACTGACCCAGACTCCAGCTGGAGGTAGCCATGGAAGCTCAGTCCAGCAAGGGGTGGGGGGAGAAGAGGGATGTTCCTCATCCTATTCCACTTCCTCTTCCCATCCTCCTTCCACTTCCATCAGTATCCTCATCCCCATCTCACCTTACCCTCAGTCCCATCCTCATCCTGCCCACATCTCCACTTCCATTTCATCCCCAACCTCATGCCATCCTCTTCTCCATCTTCATCTCATGCCACCTCCATCTCCATCCTCATCCCCATCCTCTTCCACAGCTTAGACACAACCTGGCTCAAGGACAAGGGATAAGGAGTGGGTACAAAACTTTATCCCACCCTAATGCCACCTTTGCTGCCCCTGTGGGGGTCAGGGGTGCTGGGGTCAGGGGTACCACGGGCCCGAGGTTGTCTGCATTGCTCTGGCCTGGCAAGCACCACTCTGCTCAGGAGGGGCTCCCTCTGAAGCCTCCAGCAAAATTGATTATATCTAAAGTGGCCGCGGAGATGGCTGCGGTGCAACGTTAACCCTGCACTGCCCGGATGGCTGCTGTCACCTTCGTCCCCACCACAGGGACCTACCGATCTTGGCTCACCGGGGGCAGCAGGGTGGTATGAACCCGAGGGAGCCCAGCTCAGCTCCTGCCGTGTCCCCAGGCAGAGCTCAGCTCTGCTTTGTCTTAGTGTCTGGCTCTGCTTCCCCTTCTGCTGCCTGGGTTTGCCTCCTCATGCTCAGGGAGCACAGGGCTGTTAGAGATGGCTGGGTGCCACACCACCGTGGCACTCATGCTGCATCAGGGGCTGGCTAGCAGGGCAAAGAGCCAAAGAGTGCAGTGCCGGGGAAGGGAGGGGCCTTTATCTCATTTTGGGTGCTGCACAACCTGTACCCTTCCTTCAGGGCCTGTGGCATAGCAAAGGGGACATGGTACAGCAAAGGGGACATCCTGTCCAGAAGGAGTGGATGTGCAGTCTGGGAAGGGTGTTCCCATAACCAGAAGGCCTGGGAAGGACATAGGGTGATCTAGGGGTGTTGGGAGACCTCCTGCAGCACTTGGAGATGGAAGACAGGCCCCATGCACCCCAGAGGTGGGGCTGGCAGCCCCTTCTCTTGGCTGCTACACCTACAAGCTTGCTGGGTCCTGAGCCCAAGGGTTCATTTTCCTCCCTTGCTGTTCCCAGAGGACCCCCAGGGCTGGGCTCAGCCTTGTGCAGTTCTGGTGGCATGTACCAGCTGCAGGGAGGGGTTTCTGGCAGGATTGCCCTGTGCCATTGGCTGGCACTGTGTCACACCATGCTGTAGGACAGGAGAAGGCTCTGCCCACCCGTGGGAGGAAGCTGATCTGGAGCCAGAGGTTTTGCTGAATGGGTTTGATAAGTGGGATCTGACTGGGTGCTATGGCCTGTTCCCTCTGCACAAAAGCAAGCAGTTCTTACGGGGCAGGCAAGAAGGGGACAGAGGACAGGGAGAGATGACAGAGACAGCTCCAATCTCCAGTGGCCTTCTGTGCAGCCCTTCAATGCAAGTGGAGTGATGTGTTACAGAGCTCATCATTGCAGCCCAAACTTTCCCTGGCCAAAGAGGCACAGAAGGACAGGCAGACAATTCCCAGCAGCCAAGAGCCCAGTGATATCCCCAGCACTCCCTACAGTGGTCAGTGCACACACAACTAGCATCAGCTCTGGTGGGAAACAGCCCTTCCAGAGCAGCTACATCACCCAAGAGGCTGGCAGCACTGGGTGCTTGCTGCCTTCTCTATGGGTGCAAGGGTTCTGCATGCAGATGGTACTGCAGTGCATGAACCTGTTTGGACCCAACAGGAAGAACAGACACTTGGATGCCCATGGTGTGTGCAGAGCTGCTGCACTGGAGTGTCTGCAGCATGCAGCTGTGCCTGGGGACAGCCCCAGGACAGGGAGGGGACAGGCACCCCGTAACGGTTTTGAGTCCCCTCAGCCTGTGTTTTTTGTTTACCCGGTGTTTCCAGGGAGCCAAGGCCCTGGGCTCCCCAGCTCTGCTGTGACTCAGCCAGGCTGGGGCCCTGTCACCCTCACTACAGCAGAAATACAAAGCAGAGCCACCTCCCTGCCAAGCAGTTATGTCCAGGAGAGAACACTGCTGGGCTGGGGTTCTGCTCACACAGCTCTGTCTCCCCTGTTACCCACCAGCCTTTAGCCATCACCCAAATGGCACAGCCATCCAACAATCCCAAAGTGGAGGGCTTTTGGCTCTCCTGCACACCCCGAGGGTAAAGTCCATGGCTGGCTGTAACTTAGGATAGCACTGGGGCACCCTCAACCCCCATCCAGCATTACCCAGTCCATCTGAGCCATCCTCTGACCCTCACCTTGTGGTTCAGGGTGCAAGAATCAACTGAACTGGAGGAAGAGCAGAGATGGGGGCACAGAGCCCGAGAAGAACCTTCTCCCAGCTTGCTCTCCCAGCACACAGCCAGGACACCCAGGACAAAGTCCTAGCAAGAGTGACCCCCTGCAAAGGCAAGGAGCTGCCAAGTTTGCCCAGTCCAGCACCTGGCAGGTTTCAGCTCAGTATCCCCCTCTTTCCCATCCCACTAGCCCCAGCCCCTTCCCTAGAGACCCACACTGCCCCCTCCCCCCACCCCAGCCACAGACACACAGCTTGGGGCGCATGTTTATATAAAAAGTAAAGTTTATTGCCATTTCTACCTAGATTTACACAACGGTGTCACCGCTTCTGACATCCTGTCACTTCCCAGAGAGCTGGCTGGGGAAGGCAGGGAGCCCCAGCTGCAGGCTGGCTCACTCCAGCCCAGGGATGAAGCACAGTCCCTGTGGTGGCTCTGCCCAGCAGTCAGTTTGGATCCTCACGGCGCTGGCACGGTAATGCCAGTGAGGGGTGACTCTGTCCCCTCCTCCGTGCAACTTGCAGCGCCGACCACCCAGTTACAGCCACTGGCTTCCAGTCCTGTCTCCAGGTCCCAAGCTGTACAGAGGTGGGCACGGCTGGCCCAGAGCTGGGCACCGTTCGTGCCTATGTTTATACATAGATACAGCTACAGAAGCTGCCCAAGCTAAGGAACCAAGCTTTCTCTCTTTGTAATCCCCACACTGATGTGTGTACAGCCGTGCTCTACACCATCACTGCCACCATCAGTGCCACTCAGGGTCAGGTGCAGGGTTGGCACGCTCCTGGGCAGGTGGGCAGCGGGACACATCTGCGTCACTATACAACGGTCTTCCTCCAACATCAGGCTTTGCCAGAAAGAGACCCCCCCCTGCAGAGTGCAGCGAAGGCACAGGGGCTTGGCACGCGCTCCTTCCAACCGTGGACTCCCAGTAAGGTGCCAGGGTGCTGCAGATACCCAGGTTGCAGTAGAGCCCGGGATAGGCAGGCCATGGGTTTACTCCTGGCACACGGTGAGCGGTTGGATGGGGAAGGGTCGGCTGCCCACGTCTCCCTGGCAGAAGAGCATCCTCGTGCAGGAGACTGCCGCTGGCTCTGCTGGCTGGCCAGGCTCGCCCGGGGGCCACGGCTCAGCGCCGGGTTCTGGCAGTCCTTCGTGTGAGATGAAGGCGGAAACGATTTTGCAGGAGATTAAGTAGAAAGAGTTCTGTGGCTCTGCCCACCCCAAGGACAGAGCCACCTTACACCGCAGAGCCCCTGGAGTGCTGGGCCGGGGCAGCCACCCCGGGGCTCTGCTCCTCGGGGCACAGGACCTCCGCAGGGAGCCGAGATTGGAACTTCTCCAGCTGCTCGGGGCTGGCCAGGGTCTTCAGGAGGCTGTTCTCACGCTCCAGCTGGGAGTTTTTCTCCAACAGTTCTTTAATTTGCTCTTTCAGGACCTCTACTTCCTCCCGCACTGCATACATCAGGTGATTTTTCACTAGATCCTGCAAAAGGCCATGGAAGAGATCGATTACTTCAAGGTTACACCCTGGGGGTTGCTTCCATCCTCCTGCCAGGCACTCAACAAGTGCCACTTTTCCCAAAGGCTGCTCGCCCCCCTACTCCGGCCTGGGCTGGATGTTCACTCACTGCAGTCTCCACTCAAACCAGCACTCAGGTACCCTCCCGTTTTGCTGCATCTAGAAGCACTCTCCAGGCCTCCAGATGGGAGTTTGGCAGCCTGCAGGTCCTCATCACCCCTGGGACTTGGCTTGGTCACCCCCCATCCCTGGACGGTCCTTCCCAGACTCCACCCGCTCCGCTGCTCCCTGCGCACTGCGGCGCTGCCGGAGCCCGGCCAGCTGCGGCGGGCAGACAAAGGAGCTGCTCTGCCCAGCAACCGGCTTCGGAATGCGGATCCCTACTCTGGGCTCAGCACCCTCACGGGGTGCGGGGACCTCACCCCGAGTCGGCCACAACCCCCGAGGGACGAGAAGCAGGGGTGCAGGGGGGTAGCTGCTCACCATTGCCTGCTCGATCTTGTTGTCGATGGCCACCACGCTGGCTCCGGAAGCGCTGGAAAAGAGCGGAGGGCAAACGTCAGCAGCGGACCTCGACCATCCCCTTCCCGCGGATCCGTGCACCGGGACCCCTCCACCCCTTGCTGCAGCGCGCCCGAGCTCCCCTCACTCGGGATCACGGCACCGGGCGCCCCTCCTGCGGAGCTACAATGCATCTCGACCCCCCCACCTCCACCACCCGGGCAATGCAGTGCCTCGGGCCACGGCGGAAAGCGGCGGGGCAAGAGCGGCGGGTACCAGGGCTGCCCCTACCTGTTGTCAAGCTTCACGGAGACCACGTCTCCCCCCAGCAGGGAGGAGAAAAAGGAGATAGAGAAGTTGTGGAGCTGATAGACAGCCACCTCCATGGGAGATTGGTACATGCCGGTGCTCATGGCTACGGCTGCAGAGACGAACTCGACGAGAGAGACGAACGCACTGCACCGAGCTCTGCGCCGCCCCCCGCTTATATCGGCGGTGCCCGCCCCAGCGGGAGGGGCCAACGGGCCCAGGCGTAGCAGCACAGCGCCGCGCCCGGGTGCCCTGCTCCCGGTACTGCACCGTTAACCCTTTGCTCCCGGTACTGCACCCCAGTATTGCACCGTGCACCCCTACACAGCACTCCTGCACGCCTACCACACGGTGCTGCGTCTCTGCACTGCATGGTGCACCCTTGCAATGTGCATCCCTGCACCGTGCACCCCTGCACTGGGGGTCTGCACCCTTGCACCCCACCGCAGCAGAGCCCCTTCCCCGTGCGGGGCCCTTGCCCTCACAGCACTGTGTCCTCACCACTCTGCACTCCTCATCTGTGCACCCACTTCTGCACCCCTCGCCTTCTATAACCAGAGCCCTGGTTCTCCATCGGCCCCTGGAACTACCTGGCACCCACCATGCCTCCCCCATTCTTCAGCACCCCTTTCCTGTGATGGACGTGCAGCTGTGAGGGGCACCTGCCAGGTGTCTGGGAGAAGGAGAAACCACTCTCTGTATTTTGGGGTGCTCGCCTGTAGGTGCCCACACAGCAGGGCCCTGGGGTGGTGGTGGTGTGCAGGAGGGCAAGAGGCAGCTGCGGGCGTGCACAGCAAAACCGGGAGCGCAAACCCGAAACGGGAGTGAAAAACAGCACCGGTGCGCGGAACAAAACAGGGAGGGAACAACAACCCCGGAGCGCAAAACAACCCCGGCAGGCAACAACAACCCGTCCGTGCCAAGCCGCCCCCGGTGCCAAGCCGCCCCGGCCCCGCCCGCCCTTGCATAACGCTGCGCCGGGCGGGGGGGGCCGCCCCGCGGCCGGGGCCCGCACTGCAGCTGGGGCCGGGCCTGAGGCAGCTCCCTGGGCTGCGGCGGAGCAGAGGTTGCGGTGTCCCAAGGCGCTGGGGCTTACGTGGGCTGCTGGGGGTGCACGACCGGGAACGGCGGCCCTGCGTGTGCACACGGGTGTGTAGGGTGACACGCGGTCTGACACTACACCCTCGGAGCCACTTGTGCCATTTCCTCTGTGCAAGCCCCCCCAGAATACTTTCAGCAACACGGGGCGCCATGAGGCTGGCACTCCCCCCAGGGTGATTCTCCCCTTGTGCTTGACTGCCTGCTCTTGGCTACTCTGCCAGCCCCATGCTTATCTCTGCCTTCCAGACCTGCTCCCGGTCCTGCACCTTGACCTGCACCTGGAACTGGACCCGGACCTGGACCTGGGGGGACTTTGCCCCATACCCAGGCGGTCACCTTGCTGCCACTGACCCTGTGGGCTCGTCCTTGGCAAGCTATGACAGAAGCTGAAGCTGATTGAAACTCGTATGAGCTTGTGCCACAGTGCAGAAAGGAGCACCTCACCCCAGGGAGGCTGCAGAGGACCACAAATCGCCAGTCCAAAGGTGCTAAAGGTGCTCATCACTTGGCTGGAGTGTGTCAGCATGAGATGTGACTCAAGAAGCCCCAATCAGCAAGCGTGTCGCAGTGCTCCCTCCTTGGGGAGAGGGCTGAGGGTGGGCAGAGGGACATTTTGCTATCAGAAGGGGAAGCTGAGGCACAGTGCAGCATGGCTGCTGTTTAAGAGCACAGCCTTGCCAGCTTACTCCCCAAGAAACTGTCTCCTGCTCAGGGCAGGATGAGGACCACAGTGTCCAGAGCAGCAAAGGACACAAGCACCTCATGTGGGACATTGTCCTGCCTGTGACCCATAGCTGGGCATGTACAGGTGCTCTGAGGCACCTGGGTTTGATGTGGGGATGCGAGACAGTATCGCCTCCCTGGTGGGGGAGTTGCCCATGGAAGGGCTGCTTCTCCCCAGGGGGACACATGTGGGACCCGTTTGTCCCTCCCCTGTGGGGGGATGATGCACATTGCCCTGTGCCACCATCAGCCTAGCACGTGCAGGGGGGCTGGTGCTGCACAGAGCTGGCAGACGCTTGTCCCCCCAGTTCTGGGGCTGGCACATGTGGCCCAACCCTGCCCATGCCAGACCCTACTTACCAGTCCCTTCTCCTGAAGAGGCTTGGGGAGTACGGTGGCTGGAAGGCCATGCTGATACCCTCGACCCTGCTCCAGAACCTCTTCTCCCTGGCAGTAATACCAGCTCTGCCCGCTGCCGTGTATCCCTGCCCAGCTGGTGGCAGGGACAGCCTGGGTGCCGGCCGCATCCCGGGGCTGTGGGCATGGGGTAAACACGACGGTGGATGACCTCAGCTACACTCAATTGGCCCTTTCAGGGGCCAGTGAGCCACCCTGAACCACGCGGGTGCTGAGCAGGGAGCAGGCAGCGGGCAGCTGCCCCCCTCCACAGGCAGATAAATGATGTCCTCTGTGTGCTTGTGCCCAGGGTGGCTGGCAGTGGGCAGGGTGGCAGCCCCCAGGACATGGGACACAG
Organism: Tricholaema leucomelas; assembly: GCA_013400475.1. Taxonomy (NCBI): domain Eukaryota; kingdom Metazoa; phylum Chordata; class Aves; order Piciformes; family Lybiidae; genus Tricholaema lacrymosa; species Tricholaema leucomelas. The sequence continues at coordinate 278,057 of WAAF01015816.1, forward strand.
CTCTGTCCCCTTGTCTGGGACAAGCCCAGGCCACCCACCCCAGGGGTTCTGTGGCTGTTTCCTGTCGCAGTTCCAGGAAGGTTCCCTGTCTCATTTTGGAGGTGGCAGGAGAGGAAGAGAGAAATATTTTCACTCCCGTGGTTGGCTGCATCACCACTTGTGCCACCTTCTGTCTCCTGCAGAGAGGTGGTCAGCAGCAGGGAGAAAGGGTGTGTAGACTCCAGTCCTGGCAGCTGTGCCTCTGTTTCCCCACATCCACATCCACCATGCCATGGCATTCCCAGGCCTGGCACAGCCCCTTTCCCAAAGGAAAGTCCAAAGTTATGAGTGCCAGGGACCAAGTGCTCCAGGATGGGCAGATGGAACCTGGCTGGTGGTCCTTGCCCCATGACTCTGGGGTCCTGAGCCCTGCCCAGCCCCTTCCCCATGCATTGAGGGCTGGGGAGCAGCTGGTGGGTTCCACAGCTGCTGGAGTGGCACAGGGAGGTGCAGCAGGAAGAGATTGCTTCAGCTCTGCCACCTCCAACATTTCTTCCATATTGCCAAGGCTATGCAAAACCAAACAGCAGCCAGCTCCTTACCAACCTGCCACCTCTCCTGGGGTCCTGCCTAGCCCACGCCTCCACTGCCTGGGGGTGGGCTGGGAAGGATGCTCGCCTGCCAAGAGACCCACAAAGGAGGTATGCTTCTCAAGGGTGGAAGTGCAGAAGGCTCTGCTTTCTCTTTGGAATAAGGAATCCCAGGGAGAGCAGTACAGCACACTGGGTGTGGGGCACAACCTTGGCAGGGATGCGGCTCACTCCACTGCATCCCGCCACTCCCACACCCGCCGGGGGTCTGGCTCCTGCTTGCAGAAACCTCTGGGTGCAAGCAGAGGCACACGTCGCAGCCTATCCATTCCTGCACACACGTGCAGGCCCCGCACACATGCAGCCACACGTGTGGGCCCTGCACAAATGGGCACACCCCTCCACGCCGGCGCGCCCACGCCCCTCGCAGCCTCATATGCATTTCACATGGGCAGGCACGCTGCTCGCAGGAGGCTGCACACCCTGCATGCACGCAGCCGTGCACACAGACATGCACCCTCCATGCACACAGGCATGCACCCTGCGTGCACAGGCACCCATGCCAACATGGACATGCATGCTGCGTGCAGGCGGGTCCACACCCTGCATGCACACAGCCGCGCACCCTGTATGCACACCCTGCAAACAGCCCCCCCGCCCCCGCCTGCACTGCCCTGACTCAGCCACGCAGCCGCAGCCTCCTGCCTGCACACATGCTGTGGGAGCTGTGGTGTGTAGAGGGGCACCCTTGCCCCACGGAGCGTCCCTGCTGCAGCCTGACTGGCACCTCAGGGGTGGGCGCAGTAGCTCCAGCAGGCATCTGCTTCCTCTCCCGTTGCCCCACTCCTGCTCCTCAGGGGCTGGTGGCAACAAAGCAGGCTGGTCAGTGCCCGCTGCTTTTCTTCCTCAAGAGCAGGGGCTGTGGACTTGCCAGAGGCCATGGTGATGGGCAGGTTGGTAAGAGGGGCCAGTAGTGTGAGCCAATGGCCACTGTGAGCAGAGGCCAGTGACACAGCAGCTCCTGCCTCATGTGTAGCCATGGGAGGTTCACCAGGCAGGGCCCTGGCTGGTGCCTGTGGTTATTTTGGGAACAGTAACAGCGATGCAGGGTAATTGTGACACTAATTGTTGTGCTCTCTGGAGAAAAAATACCCCGTGGCTGTCATTGAGCAGCTTGGCGAGATGCTGGCACTAGCCATTTGTTGATGCCATCCCCAGCAATGACCCTGCAGGATACCCCAAAGCTGCACGCAGCCCAGCAGCCAGCCCACATACAATGTGTGCACCAGCCCAGGAGGTGCCATCCTGACATTTAATGACACCCCCCTCCTCTGCAACAGGACACGGAGGCATGAAGGCAGCTGGGCTGCAGACCCTGCAGGGCTCAGTCTGGCAGGAGTGTGGGGACAACAGGGAGCAGGACGATGGGATCATCTCTTTCATCTCCTGGCACCCCACATCTGCACTGTGTTGTGGATCAAGGGACGTGTTCCCGTCCCCATGGCACTAGGGACAAGACATTGCTGTCACATCGAGTGTCCTGCACTGAGTCTCTGCCAGGCACCACAGTGCCACATGCCTGCAGGACTCCCTTGCCCTGTCAGCTGCTAGGGACTGGAGCAGGAGTGCTGCAGGAGCAATCCTGGTCCTCAGCCTCTGCTGTCCCCCAGCTCCAGGCTGCTCCCACTGCTGTGTGGCAGTGTTCTTGGCTTGCTCTCTCCCAAGGACTCTGCTCAATGGGAGGAAGGCCCTTCAGAGGGCCTGAGGCGTGGGAAATGTTTATTGCCTGGCCTCAGAGAGCAACTTGGGAAAGGCACAGAGCCAAGGCTGCCCAGGCTACTCTGCAGAGCCAGAGCCCCAGCTCAAAGGGTCAGAGCAGAGCAGAAAAGGAAAAGCCACTGCTTGCAAACACACAGCTAAGAAAACTCTGCCTTACACAGCCTGAAATCCTGCAGTCACTTTTGTGCTGGCCAAGGGGACTGGCAAACCCAGCACCAGTGCCAGCTGTGCCCAGTAGAAGCTGACAAAGGAATGATGGGGACATGGGTGATGGCTGGGGCTTGTGGCACCTCATGGAAGGAAAGGCTGAGTAGGGGACAAGTCTGTGGAGTCCCTAGTTCTTCCCCACAGCCCTATCCTGGAGCTGGGGAGGGAGAAGTAATGCCAGGGGACTGCCCGTGAGCAGCTGTGGGGTGATCCCTCCACCAGCAGCCCAAACCAGGCCTGGGAGCCCTGCAGCACAGGCATGGGGCTGATGCCCCAGTCCCGAGTGCTGTGGGACCAGAGCTGGTGGAGCACACCCATTGGCCAACTCTTGATTCTCTCATCCCGAGGATGTCCCAGTCAAGCTGCTCACCGCAGGCTTGCCACATAGCCCAGCTTAGATGGTGACTTCCAGGGACCTGTAACAGCTCCATGAAAACAGGAGGGACATGAGGACCTGGTTCATGTGCATCAAAGACTTGAAAGGCTCATAAATACCTCAACCCAGGGCATGTGCTTCTGCAGAGCAGAGGGAAACCCCTCCTGGGTACCAGCGCCCAGGCTGGTCTACGAGCCCCTGCCTGCAGAGCCAGTGCCGCTGTCCTTGGCTAGAGCCAGGGCTTGGGGACACCAGAGCTGCAGTGAGAGCTGAGCAGGGCAGTCAGGGCTCCCGCCATGCTGGGGAAGCCCAGGGAGGGTTTGCTGTCTAGAAAGGATGAGAGGAAACCTCTCCTCCCCTGCCTTTAACTGCTGATGGAAGCAGAGCCAACTCCTGTGGGCTGTGGGCAAGGGACATGTCCCCCACACTGGGCAAGCAAGGCACGGGCAGGGATTGTGGTGGGGGGACTTCTCTAACCTGTTAGGCTGGTAGTGGCGAGGGGAAGCTGGCAGGCTCCCTCGTCCAGCTGTTGGGCTGCCTGCTTCCTCTGATAAAGGTACTTGGCTGTACTCCCAGTTCTGTGCTTTCTGGCGTGCGAGTGCACACCCCAGCGCTGGCCTGCTGAGAGCTGCAGTTTTGCTCTCTCTAACTTTGCCACTGCCCCCCCCCCTTCTTCCTCTCCTGTCCCCCAACCAGAGCACCCCAGTAGCGGCTGCCCCACTGCCCAACTGCAGGGTCAGGAGGGGAGCTCAGCGATGACTGACCCTGCTCCAGCAGACCTGCCCCTGCCATGCTGTACGTAGGAAGCCCCCAGAGCCATGGCTCCCCACCCCGGCATGCTGGGTCAGGAGGGGAAGAGGGAAAAGGGCTGCTGCCTGCCAGCCCAGCCTCCTGCCAGCCAGCCCAGCCTCCTGCCTTGCATGTCAACACCAGCCCCATGCTGCTGCCCCTGCTGTTGCCCCCGCGGGTGCCCAGCCAGGAGCCCTAGAGCAAACCTCAGCACCTCACTGCTCCACAGCTCCTACCCAGCATGCTATGGTTCCACAATGCCAGGGGAAGGGTGACAGGTATGCCACAGCCCAGCAAAAGCCCCTGTGGTGTGCCAGCCAGCACTGTGGCTTGGCCAGCCCACGGCCATGCTCCCTGTCTCCTGTGTGCCAGGAATACCCAGCTCCTGGAGGTGGATGGACAGAACCCACAGCAGAGTCTTCACCCACAAATCTGTCTACAGAGGAAGCATTTCACACCCACGGGCCGTGTGAGGTGGAGTTCTGCAAGGGAACTCCATGTTATCACCTTCCTTGGTTAGCCCTGCCCTGCCCCACAGGGCTTTTGCCAGCCCTAGCTGGCAGCTTCAGGCCTGTCCTCCATTCGTAACCCATGGTATCATCCTGGACAGCCTGCCCGGAATCACCCCCAGGTCCTGCCCTCCTCAGGTCCAGTTTCAGGGAACCAACAGCAGAGCAGAGGTGGTTGTGATGCTGGAGGGACTTCTACACCACCGGGTACCTTTGAACTCCTGAGAGAATGGGTAGGGGCTTGCCAGCCTGGGCTCTGCCCTCCCCAAGTCCCTCACAGGCACAGCTGGCATTTTGGAGATCCCCAGCCTGAAAGAAGAACCCCAAAGCAGGGCCTCCGTGATGCACCCAGAGCGATGCCAGGCCACGCAGCAGGCAGGAGCGGGTGCTCCGCAGCCATGTTGGGCACTGGCAGCGGCTGCCCTGCGGCGTGCGGGAGTGCCCGGCGTGCTAATTGGCAGCCGGTTCCTTATATAATGAGAGGAGAGAGGCTGGGGAGCTGCGAGAGCAGTGCCTTGCACCCCTGCAGCCCAAGCTGCTCTTCCTGCCTGGAGCGCTCCGTATCCAAGGGAACCTCTGAGCTCTCCACGTGCTCCCCAGAGGTGCCCAAGCCTGGCGCTCTCTGGCCTAGAGGGGGATGCTTGAAGGCGGTCCTAGCACCCCCTCAGCACTCCTTTACCCGGGGCGGGGTGGGTGGGGTGTGAGGACAGACAAGTCCCGGGGGTGGTGAGGAGCGGGAGAAGAGCAGAGCGGAGCCAGGCGGCTCGCAAGAGTCAGGCGAGGACGCGCCGGGGCTGCGCGGCTTGGGCACGGCAGGTTATTAATACCCAGCCTGGCCTTTGCCAGGCATCCCGGGCATTCTGAGCAGGGACGCTGCGTTAGAGCTCCTCCTTCCCCCCGGCCCCCCAGCCCCCGCTGACATTTCGGAACAATAACAACGCCGAAGACAATGAGCAGGACGTGTACCTGCGGTGCTGCCGTGACTCTGTGTGTCCAGCCTCGTCTGCCAGTGGACACCTTGGGGTGCCAACCCTTGGAGACAACCTGAGACCATCTCCCGCCTCCAAACCAGCCAGAGCAGTCCTGCTTAGTGCCATGTGGGGGGATCACTGTCAGGATAAGGTGTCCCCGTGGCACTGAGAGACACCGGATGGTGTCTTGGTGCCGTGGGGACACCTTGTCCTGCCCCATGGCATTGGCCAGCAGAGCTGCAGCTGAAGCCCCTCAACTATGTATGTATATATTATATATAACTCTGAGGCAGAGACAGGCTGACAGGCTCCTGTCCCCAAGCCAGCAATGTGCAGAACCTGGATAAATTTAACTCAGAGCTCATCACCAAAGTGTGACTTTGGGACAGGTTGCAGTCTTTAATGCTCCCACCCCCAGACCTCACTCCCCATAGCCTGGGGCTATCCTCTGCCCTCTGTGAAAAGGCTTTCAGTCCCGTTCCAAAGGCAGGACCTGCCTGGACCCTCCCTCACTTTGGCAGACATCTTACAGTACACATACAGATGCCATGGTCGCAGTGGCCCCATGCCCTCTGTCTCACATAGGCCATGGTGTGCTAAGTATCAGCACCAAGAACCATCCCAGAGGCACAGAGTGCCCACAGAGACATTGTCCACCCCACCTATGCCCATGCCCAATGGGAGATGAGATGCCAACCAGGCTGTAAAAATCTTCCCTTGTGTGCCAGCCTCAGCCCCAACTGAGTCCCAAAACCATCAGTGCCAGTCTCAGCATTACCCAGCTGAGATCCCCAAAGAACTGGGGAGCATGATGCTGGCAGCAGGGCAGACCCCTGTAGCCTGTTTCAGCTCCAGCCTCCCCCACATCTAAAGTTCAATCTCTGAAATAAATCCCAGCCAGCATTTCCCCCCAGGGCTGTGCTGCTGTCCCTGCCTGTCCTTGGGACCCCTACACCCGTCCTGCTTGGAGCCGGGTGCGTGCCCTGGCACACAGGCAGCATCTGAGCATCGACAGGAGGCTGAGGTGACAGATTTCTGGGCAGTTGACGTTGGCATCAGTTGTGTCAAGCCTCCTTGGCTATAACCTTGTTGCCTGGGGCAAATGGTTTCATCTGGAGGGGCTGAGCTCTCCAGGGAATGTGGGGCAATGTCCTTGCTCCATGGAGGGAACTGGGTCTCACAGAAACTGTCAGAGACAGGCACGGTGCTGCCAGAGACAGGAATGGTGCTGTCAGCCCTGCTGAACATGGTGTGCCATGGCTGAGCCCAGTACTGCTGGGCTCCCCCATCCAGAAGCCCCTGGTCTGTGACAACATCACCCTGAAGCCTGCTGGGTCATGGGGCAGGGGTCCCAGGGTGGCAGGATGGCCATGACCAAAGCCAAGGTGGGCACAGCAAACTGGCTGCCTGGCACCTTCCAGGCAGTGGGAGCATTTGGGCAGGCCAGGGGCAGCTGCTGCCCAGAGCCAGGGCTCTGGCTGCTGCAGTGAAAGCTCCCAGCATCGCCAGCCTGTGGCTGGGCAGACCCCTGTGGCTGGGCAGACCCCGCGGCAGGGCACGGGCCTGGCCACGTGCAGCCCTGTCCTACGAGAGCACAGCAAACAAACACCGTCGCTGAGCGTGGAGGGTGGCTGTGCCAGCCCCTTGCCCGGGCACCCTGCCCCGTGGCAGTCTCTGGCCTCACACCCACGCCCCTCTCACGCTCACACTGCTCCCCACAGCCCCTCTCTGTCAATGATGCCTTGTGCCCCTGCCCACTCGCCCGCAGGAATGCGCTCCCTGGGTGCCCTTTAGGCACTGGTCCTCATCTCCTCCTCCCACATTGCAAACTGACACCTGACAGATGGGAACAAATGGTCCCATGCTACAGATGCCACCCTGGCACCGCTGCCTGGGCAGCTCTTGCTCGCCAGCATGAGTTTATGGCAAGAAAATGGTGCTGCCTGGTGTCTCCCATCCTAGCTTGCCCTTCCCCAGCCTCTTGGTGCCGGGCAGCACTTTCTGGTCTCCCTGCATTTCCCTTGGCTGGCCCGGGACCTGGGGAAGGTGGCACTGGCTCCCTTCAGGGCTTGGACCGAAAGATAGGTCACTGCCCATTCTGCTTGGCAGAGCAGCAGATCCCACAGTGCCTGGAGAGGGTCCAGCTCAGCAGAGCTGTGCTCTCACTGTCTAGACCAGGATGTGGCACAGGCTGGCCAGGCTGCCAGATGTGATCTGGGAGAAGCTGGGCAATGAGAGCTGGCATGGGCAGGTCGATGTAGGCGAGCCAGTTGGCACATATCTCCTCTCCCCACCCCAGAGCCAGGTGGGGCACTGCTTCAATCACACACCAGTAGGCACCTGGGAGGGTGTTGCTCTCCCCACCTCCCACACCACTAGCTCCTCTCATCCCCATGGCACCAGGAAAGGTGCCACACAGTCATGGGGCTGCTCTCCCCAGACCACACTCTGTCAGGCTATACCTGGGTCTGGGGTGAACAATCTTGGGGTAGTGCTGATGTTGTGGAGGGATGGTGGGGACCTCTCAGCCCACCATGCTGGCATCTGCGGGGAGGAGATGTGTCACTCAATGTGGTAGTAGCTGGTCTCCCCGTACCTGGTGTTTCTGTGACAGCCTGGTGTCTCTGGAGAGCAGTTAATAATGCCCCATGATGGGGTGTGGAGGGGAGAAGCCCTTTGGAAGATAACCCCACAAGTCTCAGAACAGGACAGTCTCCTAAGGAGCATCATCCCTGTAGGCCCCTGGTCTGGAGCATCCCTACCCTGTGCAGAGCATCCCTGCAGCGGGCAAAGAGAGCATAGATCCTGGCACCACACAGCCAGGGAACCCCCCACCCTTTGCAGGCTGGAAACGCTGGATGTGGGCTGCCTGAGACCCCTAGCACCGATCTGACCCTGACCCTCAGAGTCTAGGGCTTGATCCATCATGGGCTGAACTATCTCCAGCAGCCCTAGAACCAGACCTGGGCTCCAGATGCAGCTGCTTGGTCCTCCCATGCCATGCACAAGTGTGTGCATCCATGGAACCTCCCTGTCCTCCTGTGCCAGGCTAGGAACACATCAGCTAAAACAAGGGGCACAAACCTGCATGGGTTCCCTAATCCAGCAGCAAGGGTGCTTTTATCAAGCCTGTTGTTGAGGTGTTCCTCTGGCACCCACAATTCCCTGCTTTACATGCTATCACTTCTTGGGTATCTTGGCTTATTCCCCAGAAGGAGAAAGTTCAGGCTGGAGCAAAACAGCAGCAAACACAGGTGTGGGCACACCTACCTCCAGCACCCAGGGCTGTGCTGTGCCACCCAGGGGTATAGGGAATCACTCAAGCGGTCTCCAGACCAGGCTGGCAGCAGGGTGCCTGGAAGCAGGGTGTGATGGAGGAACCCCACAGCTTCACACCATGCTGTGGCACAGCCTGCTGTAAAAGGGGATGTCTGGAGCCTCTCCAGATACAGCACACACCAGGGCATGGAGGTGGACATCAGTCATGGGCACTGTATCACCAAGGGGCACAGATGAGGAGAAACCTTGGTCTCCTGGCACTGCTCCTTCCAACCTACTTCAGCAGAGCTGACTGATGCTTGCCAGGGTCTGTGGGTCCTGCTCCTGGGGGGATGGGCATGAAACCAACAAATGTTTCCCACATCACTTGTATCTCACCCACGGGCACTGCCACCACCTCGGCAGGCAAACAGCTCCGATGCTTGGCTTTGACACCCAGCTCTGGCAGCTCATGCTAGGGATGATGTCTTGCTTTCCCTCTCCACTCATGATGCCAACTGGCTGCAGCCTCACAGAGCAAAGTCTCTCGCTGCCATTTCTCTCCCGGCTGGGTGGGTTCGCTGCTCGCTGCACTGCCAGGAGCTGGGTGCCCTGGCGAGCGTCCCAGCTCCTCCTTTCCCACCTGAGCGGCAGCCTGGCGTTATGTAAGCGCAGGGAGAGCCTTCTGCCGAGGCCAGCTCCGAGGAGCAGCCTGCCTGGCTCTGCTCGGCTGGGCTCAGCGTGAGACGCTGGCTGGGCGCGGAGGCGGGCACACACCGCCCGCCTGGCTCACACGCGTGGGGCAGCCACGTGTGAGCCCACCCGCCTGCTGCGCCAGGCAGGGCAGCGAAGGTAGCTCTGACGCCTGTGCATGGCCGCGGGGCACACCTGCAGGTGCACAGAGAGGGGATGGGGAGGTGTCTGCCAGGTTGGGGGTACTGCCTGCACCCACCTGCATGCTACCCACCTGCAACTCAGGAACAAGCCCTGGAGCTGCCGCCTGTCCTGCCAGTCGCAGAGATGTTTGCCATGCATGCACTGATGGACCACATGGGGATGCGTCTCGCCTGCCGAAGCCACAGGCGGCTCTGGGTGCTACCACCCTGCACAGCCCCTGGTCCAGCTCAGATCTCCAAAGGACAGGATGAAGACCCCCAGGCCTGCAGCACCAACTGCTCCCTGCTGTCTCGCAAGTGCTTCCAGGGTAGCTGGGCACCAGCGCCATCCCCATCAAAGAGCCAGAGGGGCCAGTGCAGGACCAGAGACAGCTCTGTCCCCTCATAACCCTGGGGTCTATCTCATCAGAGCTGCGAATCCTGCAGGATGTCAGCCCCAGGGACCCCTGTCCAATCCCAACTGCCTGCAATGTCCGTGTTGGGGAGTGGGGAGGGATCCTATGCTCCTGCCTGCTCCAACCTGGACAGGGTAAAGCCCAAGGCGATGGCACCAGCCCCGAGCACCTCCCACTGCAGCCTGCACAGGACATAGGGATCAACTCGGTCAGGGGCATTGCCACTTTCCAGGGACAGGGAATGACACCGAGGCCAAGTCTGTCTCCGCTCAATTTACTCCACGGAGAGAGAGGAAAGCTTCTCTCAAGCTCCTTAACCAGTTTATCACAAACTCTGAAGGTGGCTTTTGAGACAGCACAACGGTTTTCCAAGTGATGAGCTGCCCCTTTCCACACAGGACTAAGAGGGCGATGCCCATTTGACACTGGGCACTGTCCGTGCCCCCGCAGCCTGTGTCTGTGTGGGTAAGATGTAGCCAGGGAGATGAACACAGAGTCTAGGGGCCAAGACACACAGCTGCAGGCTGTTGTCACTGCCCGGACAGACACAGGGCTCCGACAGAGGGGCACCCCTGGCCATCACAAGGCACAGCCATCCGGACCCGGACCCGAGGCTGGGGCTGGCACCACCCACAATGGGCAGACTGGGCTTCCTGCCACACGCGGCTGATCATGCTTCTCCCCACCTAGAAACCCCCAGCGCAGCAACCCTACCCAGCTCTAGGGTCAGACGGGTGCCCCTTCCAATGCCAGCCCCGCTGGCTGTGGTTCCCACGTCTCACCCCCCCACTGCCAGCTCCCGAGCACGTAGCCATCCCGGGTCTGGCTCCAGAGGCACCCAGCCCACGAGCAGCCCCTCGGCATGCGTGGGCGACACCCACCTGTGGAAGAGCAGGAGGATGGAGAGCAGGGTCTGGTCGATGTTCCTGTTGCAGATGCCCTGGTTGAAGAGGTAGCAGGGGTCCCGCACGACTGGCTCCAGCGAGTCCTGGCGCATGATGGAGCTCAGCTTGTCGGTGTTGAGGTTCTTGCGGACCAGCTGCTCCTGCAGCTGCCGGAAGCTGCTGACGGTGGGGCTGCCCAGGTTGTTGTTCTCGCCCCCGGCCCCCTCCTCCAGCCCGCTTCGGTTGGCCAGGTCCAGGCAGCAGCTGCAGCAGTCCAGCCCCACGGGCGACCGGCACTCCTCCGGGGGCAACGAGGACATCCCGGGACCCCCCCGCGCGTCGCCACGGCGGCGCAACCGGGGCCGCTCCCGGGGCCGCGGAGGGCGAGCGGCGGCAGGACGCGCCTGGCNCCGCCGCCGGCCCGGCCCCCGCCAGCCGCCGCCCCCCACGCGTGGGTCCACGCGCTGCTCTCTGTCCTCCTCCCCGGGGGTGCCCGAGGTATGGCCAAGGGGCCACGGTGCTCCCTACCCCCGCGGGGACTCTCGCTCTGTGCCTCCCGCCAAAGGGAGGTTCAGAGGGGCTGGGGCAGACCCTCAGCACCACTCCTGGAGCTTTGTCAGGGGAAGGAAAAGGCCCGTGGGGGTCCGGAGCAGGGACAGAAAGGAGGGAAAGGGGAAGAAAAAAACCCATGATGAAGAAGAGTTGAGATTCACCCAGCACCCCCCACCGCCGCAGGGAGCCGCTCAGCACAGAGCCAGAAACCAGCACCGGTGGAGATGTGAGAGGACGGACCAGGTGCTCCTTGAGGTCCTTTTCAACCCAATGTTCTGTGTGCGCTCAGAGCTGGGATGGCTGAGAACATGGGGAGAAGTTTGTGGCTTGGTGCTGGCTGCACACACAGGAAAAGGAAATTTCTTCAGAAGGAATAAAAGTGGCACCCCTGGCACTCCTGCAGCCCACTGGGAACATCGGTCCCACCAGTGAGCCCCACTGATCTCTGGGCTGGTGAAGAGCAGTTGTGCTATACCATGCTGCCCTGATGGTGCTGGGGCACAGCACAGAGCCAGACAAGATGTGGAGATGGCAGGGCTGTGGCAGGATGGGCATCGGGAGGGTGCTGGCGTCCTGGTTAGGGAGCACAGGCAGAAAGAGGATGAGAGAGAGCAGGTATGTGCAGGGCTGGGTGGCTATCAACTACCAGTCAGTGAACCACCAAGCCAGCCAGGAAATCCCTCACCCCTTTGGAGGGGAACACATCTGAGCAGAAGGACCAAGAGCTGCTGGAGAAGAGTTGGCCCAGGACCTGAGGGGTGCCTGGGCTGCCTGAGGGAAAGACTGGGCAAAGCCCACCGTGAGTAGGAGGGAGGTGAAGGAGGAGCAGGACTTGCAAATGGGTTGATAGAAGGAGCTGCAGAAAGCAGCAGCCGAAGGAGAGCAGTGGATCTGAAGGGCATGGAGTTGATAAGAAAAGAGAAACCAGGTCAAAATCCATCAGGACAAAGCCACCCAAAGCCCCAGGCCCCAGAGGTGCCAGCAGCAGAGCCAGGTTCACAGGAGATGCGAATGGGGGCAGCTGCTGCTGAAGGAAGGCAGAAGGGTTGAATAAACATTTCTGTTCCCTATTTGGTGAGAAGGAGGAAGATGCATTTGCATCACATGAGGGTGAAGCACTTTCCAGTCCATTAGTAACCAAGGAAGGCACAAGACAGCAACTGCCACAGATAAACAACTGTGCCACTGGCCAAGGAGGCCCTCAGACAGCACTTCTCAGTCAGTTGTCCTCCAGAGTCCCAAGCACTGGCCAGGATTAGGCTCTGCCAGTGGAGGTGGCACTACTAAAGGGTCCGGCATGGGCCAAGGTGACTGGCAGTCCTGGGATGATGCTGGGACCGGGCAAATTCCAGAGGAGAGGTGACTCACAGACTGCCACAGAGGTGTCTTTTCTCTCTGTGGCACTGGTGGATGCTCAGGATTGTTTTCAAGGGGCCTCCTCACCCCTTCCAGTGGTTGCTGGGGAGGCTGAGACCCATGGGAGGGAAGGGAAATTTGCCCTTGGGGTATCTGCCCTCTAGAGGAGCGCCAGCTGCATTGGCACGGTCTGGCGGAGGGGCTGGTGAGTGGGCCCTGAATACCCCTCCTGCTGCCAGGGCCCGCGGGAGCAGGAGGGCTCTGGGCTTTCTTCCATCTGTCCGTCTGGAAAACACCCGCCAAGAGCTGGGCTGGGGGGTCCTGGCCAGTGCCCCCGCCTCGCTGCTGTGCTGCTGTCCCGGGCAGAGCTCTGCCCACGGCGGGGTCGCCGGGGCGGGCTGTGGGGCGGGGGCGCGGCAGGAGCTGCGGGAGGCTGCTGCCACCCCGTGGGCACGGTGGGTAGGACACGGCGCCCTGCCTGTGCCAAGGCCTGGAATCCCTTTTCCCCCTCCAGCTCTCCCCGCGCTCTGCCCCTCCGCCGTCCTAACGGCTCGGGGGTCAGCCTGTCCCGGCAGCCGGTGCCCGGCGCCACGCTGGATATGGTGCTGTCCGGTGCTTGTTCCTTCCCGTGGCTGCCGTCCAAGCCTGTTCTGGAGTGTGTCGGAGCTGCTACTATTTTCAGCAGGTGGCATCATCTCCTGGAAGGAGTCCGGGGTGCAGGTCACATCCCCTGGCACCTCCTAGAAGGAGCCCGGAGTGCAGGTCACATCCCCTGACTCCTCCTAGAAGGAGCTCGGGGTGCAGGTTGCCAGCTCCTGTGGGCTCCTTGTGCTCTTCGGCTGCAGCTCCTGGCCTGTATCCCCTCCTGCCATTCTGGGAGCTGTTTCTCTGGGCCCGAGACAGCCACAAGCCTAGCACACTGCCCCACACAGCATCTCCTTGCTCCTTATCAGCCACTAGCACATGCCATGGGCTGCCACCCTCTCACTTGCAAGCCTGGCAAGCCAGGATGGGCTCCCCAAAGCCCCAGATCCCAGAGCCACGTGATGGGATGAGGCCATCAGCCAGGAGCAGGCATCCAGCCCCGCTGCTGGTGCTGACATCTGAAAAGTAGGTTTCCTATGTTTAGCTCTGGCCTTTTTGGGTCCTGCTGTTCCTGGGGCTGGGACGGTGCTGATTGCTACAGCTCCACACTCCCTCAAGGGCACTCAGTGAGGCAGCCTGCACCAAGGCACGGGCAGAGGTGCTGCCAGCACCGACATGGCTGGCACAGGCCAACAAGCTAGAGGAAGAGAGGACTTATTTGGGGCTGGTGCAGACTGGGAGAGCAGGGGACAGGTCAGGATGGTGTGTGGGACACTCCACGTTGCCTTCTTGGCTCTAAATGGGATCCCCTTCCCCTGTGTGAAATGTGGGATGCTCTGCCCCTGGCTCAAACAGGGATCTCAGTCCTGCCCCTGCTTCTCTTGCAGACCCCCAGGCTGGAGAGGGTGTGGGCTGGCAAGGAGAGCACAGAAGGAATGTGTGGGGCTGTGCAAGGGCCTGGGTTCAACCAGCTCCTTGCTGGTCATGTCCACTCCTCTCCTTGCAAGGACATCCAAACCATGTGCCAAAGCTATCCCAGAGCGGTGAGCTATGGGGGTCTGTCCAGGTCCTGCAGCCACAGTCCATCTTTGGAGCAATCCTGCCCATGGTGGGGGCTGGGAGAGGGGACTTCATCCTGCCTTGATCGCAGAGCAACTCCTGAGCCACCCCTCTCCATGCAGAGACCTGCTGCAGCTGGGTCAGTGCCAGACAGGCCTCCGGGCACAATCTGGCCGTGCCGTTTTCTCCATCTCCTCCCCGCTGGCACCTCGGAGGGAGCTGGTGCATGTAGCTGTGCCATCTGGTTGAGGGGAGCCCACCGGCTCCCAGCCGTGCTGCCAGGCAGGCCCCCGCGCCTCCACGGGTGCTAAGAATAACTGGCACCGTCAGCAGCCATGATATTTGCAGGCGCCCGCCGGTGCCACCCCCTCTGCAGGCTGCTGGGCACAGGATGCATCTGCTGCCTGACGTCAGCGCCAGCCACGCAGGGGGACGGGGACAGTGTGTGTGGCTGGTGGGAGAGGATATGTGCCCCCCGATCCTGAGCAGGGGCAGCATGTGGGACTGGGGGTATCGCTTGTACCCTCAGAGAGACCCAGGGAGGTGCTGGCCTGCCTTGTCCAGCTTTCCCTGGTGTCTCACAACCAAGTGCTTTGTTCTGAGCTCTTCAGGACCCACAGCAGATTCAAGGAGTCTCCAGGGCTGGGTGACCATAGCTCTGCCTTCCTGCCTGTGCCCTGCGCCACAGCTAATGGCAGAGCTGGAGCCATGTGCAGAGGAACTGGCTCCCATCTGGGCTCTGCTGTCTGGCATGAGATCTTCTCCATCCAGGAGGATGAGGCTTCCAGCAGCTGCTGGTCAAGGTGAAGAGTGGTGTGTGGAGCAGCTTTCCCAAGTAGCTGAGCAGTCCCTCTCTTTGTGTGAGCTGCATGCCTGCTGTGCCTCAGCCCTGTTCTGCCTTCCCTCATACAAGGGTGCAAACTATCCCCCACAGCTCTGCCCGGCTCTGCTTGGCTTTGTCCATCTCTGCCTTGCTTGGTGCCAGCTCCTCTGTTCCAGCTGCACACAGGATGCTACCCTAGCGTGGCCATCCTCGTGCCTGCTCTCCTGATGGCAGCAATCCAGATTGGGAGAAACTCAGAACTGCAGGGGGAAAAAATGCTCGTTAAAAAAATCCTCAATCCTTCCCTTCCCCAAGCTTCTCTGGGCAACTGTGGCACAGCCACTCCCGAGGCTGGGCTGGCTAAGGGCAGAGTGGCTGCTCTTCCTCTCAGGCTGTCTGCGGCCCCCACGGGTGGCTTTTGCTGGGACACTGCTCCCACCATGGGCTGAGGCAGCCCTGGCAGCTGCTGGCACTTGCATAAGTGTTGAGGAGCCCTTGGAGCCCTCTGCCTGGTGGTGGTGACTCATGCAGCCGCCAGCCTCGGATGTTTTCCTCTCTGAGTAACTCCAGCAAATCGTTTGAGATGCCCTGACAGGCCCTAGCCAGGAGCTGCTGGCACGTGGGTCTCCACGCACTGCCTTCCCCCTGGCACGGGCACCTGTGCGGCCCCAAGGGCTGAGCCCAGCAGCAGCTGGGCCAGGGGATGCTGGGGTATTTCAGTGAAAGGTTTTTCAGCTCATCTGGAAGGGATCAAAGCTGGAATGTTTTTCCCACATGTTTGGAGTGAAGCCTCAAAGTGAGGAGGTAAAGCTACCCCTTCATGATGCCCCTGCTTGGGCGAGCACCCGTTGGCATCAGTGAACTGCCCTTGGGTTCTGCGAGGTGCACAGCAAAAGAGTGCCAGGAGCTTCAGGGGTGCACTGAGGGGGGCTTGGCATAGTTATGGGCACCCAAAGGTGTGGGCTTGCTGCTGGGCAGCCTGGCAGAACATGGGGCAAATGAAGAGCAGACAGCAGGGCATATTTCTGCTGCAGGCCACAGCTCTGCTGCTCCCCAGGTAGGGAATCAGGACTGGGAGCTGGTAGGTTGCTGCCCATAGCCTGGAGCTGGGGAACCTCTGTAAGCACCTGATGAGGTTTTGCCTAGGGGCTGAGCTGGGCCAAGGCCATGCTGGTGGCCTGAGCAGCATTCAGCGTTTTGTTTCTTGATGTGGAGCTGCATTTTCCTCTGGTGAGAAGCAATTGCTTGTGCCAAGGCTATCAAGCCTGGGGCTGTGATTAGACACAGCACTTCCTGGGGTGCCTGCTCCCTCTCAGAGTGGGCTGTGGGTCACCAGCTACCCTGCAGGGCCATGCCACATGCAGGTAGGTGCCTCTCTCTGCTCTGTCTGGAGCTTCTCACCATTCATTCCTGTGCCTTCGTGCCCAGCCTGCAGCTCTTATCTTGCTCCCATGCTGCTGGGCAGGTGATTCCCTCCCTCTCACTGGCACATCTGTGCTTTAGGGATGCCACCCCACTCCCCCTCAAGGTGAAACAAATCCCAATGCAACCTGCAGGAGCTGTTGGCTCTTTCCCAGCTGTCAGGTGGACACGGAGCATCGTTGGGGTCTGGGAAGTGGTGGGCATGGCAGGACATGGGATGTGGATGATGGGAGATCATACTTGGATTGCCTGAAGCTGGGGAGGGACAGTGGGCAGCTGAGGTGTTTTGGGAGATGCAGGAGGTGGTGGGACCCATCCCAGCCTGGCAGCAGCAGTCTGGAGGGGAACACAGATGCCCAAGCTTCTCCTAAGCATGTACCTGCCTGCACACAGGCACCCACTTGTGTCTGCTTCCCCTCCTCACCCTCTCCTCTCCACGGGGCTTCTCTGTTCTCCAGTCAGTTCTGGCAGTCACAGCAAGTACCAGACATGTCTTATTTTTGGTGGCATTTGAAAGAGCAAACGTTCCACAAGACATTTATGTCTTTCCCTTGAGACTTGCTCACTGTTTCCCCATGGCAAAACATGCCAGTTTGGAGCATTCTGAGCTACAAGCAAGGCTTCTGGCTGTGAGCCCATGTTTCCAGCCCTCTCGGAGGGAAACCCCTTGTCTAGATAGAAAGGTGCCAGCAGAAAGAGGTTTGTGCACGCTGGGAGCCAGCTTTGCAACAACCCATGGGACAGTCCCATCAGCACTGCTGTTTCTCCTCCTATCTGCTGGCAGAGGATGAATCAGGTCTGCAGAGCCCACCCTGACTTCACTGTTCAGCACAACATCTTGATGTAAATCAGGAGGTGGCTGAAGGCTTCGTTCTACACCCTTGACTCGAAAGCAGATCCTCCTGAAGGCTCTGCTAAGGCAGGTGGGAAACAAAGCAGAGGTGATTGGTGGTAACCAGCAATGGCTTCACCAAGGGCAGCTCATGCCTGACCAATGCAGTGGCTTTTTGTGATGAAGTCACAGCAACAGTGGGCAAGGGAAGGGCAACTGACATCATCTACCTGGACCTGAGTAAGGCATTTGACTCTGTCCCACATGGCATCCTGGCCACCAGGCTGGAAAGACACAGACTGGATGGGTGGAGCACTGCTGGGTAAGGAACTGGCTGGATGGTGGCACGCAGAGAGGGGTGGGCAAGGGCACAGTGTCCACCTGGAGAGCAGTGCCAAGTGGGTCCCTCAGGGGTCAGTGCTGCACCAGTGCTGTTGAACATCTTTGTCAGTGATATGGACAGAGGCATCAGTGCACCCTCAGCAGGTTTGCAGATGACACCAAGCTGTGTGGCACAGTCGACTTGCTAGAGAGCAGGGATCCATCCAGAGGGACCTGGGCAGGCTGCAGAGGTGTGCCCAGGCCAACCTCATGACNCACAAGAAGGACATGGAACTGTTGGAGTGAGTCCAGAGGAGGGCCACAAAGATGCTCAGAGGGCTGCAGCAGCTCTGCTCTGAGGACAGGCTGAGAGAGTTGGGGCTGTGCATCCTGGAGAGGAGAAGGCTTTGAGGAGACCTTGTAGTGGCCTTCCAGTGTCTGAAGGGAGCCTACAGGAGGGCTGGGGAGGGACTATTGACAAGGCCTTGTAATGACAGGCCAAGGGGAATGGGTTTGAACTGGCAGAGGGGAGATTCAAACTAGATGTTAGGAAAGGGTTCTTTGCAGTGAGGGTGCTGAGACACTGGCACAGGTTGCCCAGGGAGGTTGTGGCTGCTCCCTCTCTGGAGGTGTTCAAGGCCAGGTTGGATGAGGCCTTGCATGACGTGTTCTGGTTGGAGGTGTCCCTGCCTACATCAGGGGATGGAACTGGCAGATTTTTGAGGTGCCTTCCAACCTAAACCATTCTGTGATTCTATGATTTACAGGGCAGCAGGCCTCAGCACCCAGACATGGATTGTGCAGACCCTGCATGGATGATGCAGGCATGGCACGTGTCTGGAGATCCCCTTTGGTGGCTGTGGTTGTTGTGAGCTCCCTGTTTGGAGATCTGTCTCCCAACAGGGCAACCAAAGTCTAGCAGGACACAACCTAGGGAAACAGACAAGTGTCCTGACCTGGGCTGCTAAGGACATGCCAGGTTGTGGCTTCCCTTCACAGGGAAATCATCTCAGAAAAGCCTCTGTGGCTGGAGGAAGGCATCACACTTGCTGCCCCTTGGGAAGAGGGAGCAGGGCATGTGGGTGCTGCCCCAGGGGATGCCGGCACACACCCCCCACCAGCTCCAGCTCTGAGCAGCAGTGGTGGCATTAGCCTGGTGCTATTGCCTAGCGACTGCTGGTGCTGCAGAGAGACTCTAGATGGTGTCACCTCAGAGCTGTTACCGACGTCCCAGTCCTCTGGCAGGGCCTTCTGGGGTGCTGCTGGATATACAGGAGATGTCTGCCCCTCCAGGCTCATCTCTGGGGATGAATGGTCCCATTATGAGCATGAGGGGGTGGGGTGGTGTTGTGGATGTGTTATCTCTGAAGTGGCCCAAGAACATATTGGGGTTCTCTTGCCTCACCTTGGCTGGGTACCAAGCAGGTTCTCATTCTCTGAACCTCCTCTGGAGAGGTTTCTAGAGAGTATCACCTTATTCAGGCACCTTTCTCAGCCCTTCTGCTTCCTCCATGCTCCTGGTGTCCCTCATCTTCTCTCTCCCTTATCAGAAGGGACGTGGCAGTGCCGGTGCCAATCTGATCAGGGCTGAGCAACTCCAGTCTGATGAAGAGGCCAAATGCCAGGGTGATTGAGTGGGCACAAAGGTACTTGAGGTGTTCCCTGTCTGCTCTACAGAGCTAGGGCTGGGGAAGGGGGCACAGGCAGAAAAGCTGCCCAGAGCAACAGCCTTTGGGCCTGAGGAGGGCACAAAGTGCAGGTGCCATGGTCTGGTTGACTGGCTAGGGCTGGGTGCTAGGTTGGACTGGATGATCTTGGGGGTCTCTTCCAACCTGATTGATTGTATGATTCTATGACAGTACTCTCTGTCTCCAAAGGTGAGGAAATTTCCACAGGGTGAGGTGCTGGTGACTGCACCCCATGCCCATCCTCAGCAGACACCATCTCCTAACCCTCCCCAGGGAGGCTGCTCAGCCTCACTGGGACTGCATGTGAGAAGAAGCTTCTGCATGCTCATGTGAGGGAGGCCACCATGCCTAGGGACCTGCCCAGGGACTTGTCCAGCACATGGCACAGCTGCGTAGCTACCTGTGTGTCCCCATCCCTTGCTGGTCTCTCCCACGAAGGTGAAAGAGCCACTGGTGTTTATAATCACTAGCGGGGCAGACGTGGCACAGCGAGAGACGAAAGCAAATCATCCCCGTGAGGCAATTCCCTTCCCTGGGAAGCCCCTGCAGTTAGGGATCATTCCTTCCCTCCCCTTCTTAATTTATGGGAGATGTTGTAACTAATCAGGAAGACAGAGGCAGCACAGCCGTGGCTGTGACTCCCAATTCTGCCTTTAAATAAGGCTGGTGATGGCACTGCAGCAGCTGCCACACATTAACTCCCCACCCAGGACCCTTGCTTGGGTGGCCATGGAGATTAGGGCTCTGCTAATAGGAATGAAGCTGCATTGTGTTCAGCTGAGCGTGCAAGCTCGTTTCATCCTGCTCAACACTTGTCCAACCCCTGACAAAACTGATGGACAAAGTCTTCTTGCAGAGCTTTCCCCTGGCCAGAGGATGAAGATGGAACCTCTCTAAACTGTGGGCATCATTGAGACAGGGCATCCAACAGACCTGTGGCTTGTGTGCCAACTCGGATGTCTCTAGATGATGAAGGTCCATGAGGGCCTTTAGCACTGAGCTGAGGCTGGCAGGATGGGGCAGGACGTCCTGGAGAGTGGAGAGTAGCTTACAGAGAAGCTCAGGGAAAGCCATCTGGAGTAGTGCTCCCTGGGGTGGTTCTGTGACCCAGGAGGAATGCTGGGCAGGACAGACCTCCCTCTTCCACGGCTGGGTGGCAGATGCCAAACAGAAGAGGTTCAGCTCTGCCATCGGTTACTCGAAGCCTCGGGAGTGGGGCAAGATTTACCAGTGCCCTCTGGGCAGCCCAGAACACGGCTGGCACCCAGGGCTGGCACCCAGGGCTGGCACCCAGGGCTGGGCCAGAGCACTCACTGGTCTCCATCACTGCAGCAGCCACTGGATGGCAGCAAGTCCCCGGTGCTGAGCCACCACCAGTGCCACCAGCAACCAGGTGCTGGGCCCGGTTGGCGGGCAGGGGCTTGGGCAGCCCGTGAGGAGCATCCCCGGGGCGGGTGAGAAATGGGGATGGAGGACTCCGGGGATGGAGGGGTTTCCCTGGGGCACAGGGTGGCCGGAGCCAGGGGGCCTTTTGCTGAGTTGGCTGAGATCTTAAAGTGAGGGATGGCTCCTTGCAGAGCAGATAAAGGGGCAGAGACAGAGGGGAGATGTGAGGGCAAGTCAGCAGGGCATGGGCCTGAAAGCAGAGCTGGAGGGTCCCCACAAGCCTGGGCACAGCAGGAGGCTGCACAGATGCAAGTGGCGAAAATACCCTAGAGCAAATGGTGCTCAGGAGGCTGCTGCTACACTGGGAGAAAGCTCCCTAACCCAGAGACTATCTCAGGAAGTGCTTCAGCAAATGGCTTCTAATCACAGAAGTGTGTGCTTGCAGAGGCACAAGCACTACACTGTGACCTGAGCTCAGGTCTCTGGGGTCTCTTTATACCTCTCATCAGTCCTGGACATCGGCTGCAGAGCTCCAGATGAACACAGAGCTCATCTGGACATGTTTTCAGTGGGTGCAGGATGCTGCTGCTTTAGTGCAGAGAAGGCAAGACCCAGACGGCTTTGATATGAGCATCTCCAAACATCTTTGCATCCAGTGAAATGTCCCTGGGCTGGTCCTGAGGATGAGCACAGGAAGAGGGATGAGGGCAGAGCAGGCTGCTGAGCACACACAGGCAGGGGAAGATTTAAACCCTCTAGCAGTGTTAACATATCCTGAGCCAGCAGAGAAAGAAGAGCTAGGACACCATACAGGGCAATCAGAACTAGGACTGTAAGGACTAGAAGGATCTGGACCAGCATGGTGTGGCTGGCCCTGCTGGGAGCCAGAACTACTGGTTTCCATGTTTCTGAAGTCACAAAGCCAGTCCTCAGGGCTATGCAGGGCAGAAAACCCAGGGAAAGGAGATGTCTGAGCCCTGGGAGCCTGCTTCTGGGATACCTTTGAAAAGGGCCTTATGATCCTGCCAGGATTTCCCATCCTGCCTGCATTCAGGTGAGCGCTTTGGTAGCATCCTCTGGGGATGTCTCTGAGCCTCAGACAGAAATCATCAGGCTTCACGAGTGGGATGTGAGGCTGAGGGGGTTGGAGAAGCTGGGAAGAACATCACCTTTAGCACCTCACCTTCAAACCAGGCACATAAATGGTAGAGGGAAGGTTGGCAGGTGAGAGAACTGACATGGTCCAGACCAGCTGCAGATGTGCAGAATGTAAAAGGGTCTCCAAAAGGTCCTCAAAATGCTGATGAGGTAGCTGAGACACCACCAGTACTGTTACAGGAGTAGAAGCGTGAGGATCACTGGTGGACGAGAAGCTCAACAGGAGCCAGCAGTGTGCACTTGCAGCCCAGAAAGCCAACCAGAGCCTGGGCTGCATCAGGAGAAGTGTGTCCAGCAGGGCCAGAGAGGTGATTCTCCTCTACTCCACCCTGCTGAGACCCCACCTGGAGTACTGCATCCAGTTCTGGGGCCCCTATGACAAGAGGGATGTGGAGGTGCTGGAGTGTGTCCAGAGAAGGGCCACGAGGATGCTCAGAGGGCTGCAGCAGCTCTGCTGTGAGGACAGACTGAAAGAGTTGGGGATGTGCAGTCTGGAGAAGAGGAGGCTCCCAGGTGACCTTCTTGTGGCCTTCCAATATCTGAAGGGGGCCTACAAAAAAGCTGGGGAGGGACTTTTTAGGCTGTCAGGGAGTGACAGGACTGGGGGGAATGGAGCAAAGCTGGAGGTGGGGAGAGTCAGGCTGGCCGTGAAGAGGAATTTGTTCAGCATGAGAGTGGTGAGAGCCTGGAACGGGTTGCTCAGGGAGGTGGTTGAGGCCTTGTCCCTGGAGGTGTTTAAGGCCAGGCTGGATGAGGCTGTGGGCAGCCTGCTCTAGGGCAGGGTGTCCCTGCCCATGGCAGGGGGGTTGGAACTGGCTGATCCTTGTGGTCCCTTCCAACCCTGACTGATTCTGTGATTCCATGATTAAGATGCCAGTGCAAAACAAGCCAGGAGCAGCAGACTGAGCTGTGAAGGGGGCACTGCTGATACTGTTACCAGAGCTGGGGCAGAGCAGGAGACAGAGTGGCACAAAGAGCTTGTGAGCGAGATAAAGCAGAAGTTTGTTAGAGGTTGAACACAATGAAGGTAAATTATGGGTTGCGTAATGCGAGACACGCGCAGTTACCAACGCCCTTTGGGGCTGTCTCATGTGTGACCTTTGTGAGCTGGCACCACATCTGTGGGGGCAGGATGGGGAGCAGGGGGAGTACCCACACCATGACCCACTGGGCTCCTGTTCCTGATCAAGGCACCCCTTGATCTTCTTCTCCGTCCTATGTCAACGGGGCTGGCTCTGACTGCTCCACAGGGTCGGAGCAGTCGTCATCACGAGGCCAGGGAGCAAGGCAGGATGCTCTCCTCTCACAACCTCATTATTCAGATTCAAGCTCCTCTTCCCTCTCCAGCAAACAGTGTGTCAAGGAACAGCAGGACTCCAGCACCAGAGCTCTCCTGGGAGGAACATTAAAAGCAACATCTTAAACATCCAGTTTATGTAACACAGGAAAGCCTCGCGGTCGCCTCTGCTCTGGCTGGGGTCCCCAAGCAGACATCAAAGGAGCCTTTCCCCTCAAAGTCCAAATCTCTTCACCCAGTGTGGGGTTTTGTCTAAGAAGCCAAACCCCAGGTGGCAGAAGGAGCCCCACGGAAGGAGGTGGGAGGTCTTGGGTGGGTGGTTTGTTGTCAACAGCACATGGGTCCCTTTGTGTTTGGGAGCCAGTGTTAAGGAGCTCCCTTGCTTCTGCACCAGTGTGCCAGGCTGCTAGAGTGATGAGTGCTTGGGCAGGGCAGTGCATTCTCAGCCTGCTGCCAGCACCCACCTAGGCAGCCTTGGGAAGCTGGGAAGAGGTCCTTTCTTATCCCAAAGAATTACTTTCCTTGAGCACTGCTTTAGGAGACAAGTGAGCCAGTGGTGCTCAGCAAGACCTGGGAAGGACAAGCAGCCTGGTCCTGCTGAAAACAGCCCTGTCTGCCTGCTGCAGAATGGATTTGGCTCAACAGTTCACAGGGCCTCAATTTGAGCAGTGAGGGACCTCAGTTCAGAACATGAGACCAAAGCAAAGCACCTAGCACTGATATCACCAGGAGGAGCAAACCCCTGCCCCAGGGGCTGCCAGGCCACAATGATAGTGGCAGAGCTGGTGAGGTTCCAAGAAGGAACTTCCAAGAGGGAGTCTCTGCTCTCTTGCTTCAGAGCTGCTGGATTTTAAAACTTGCCTGTTCTCCAGTGGAAGGAAATCCTTCGGTACCTCAGCACATCTGTGAGTGGTGGGTGGGGGTGCCTGGGGAGAACTGTGCCTGAGTGGGAACTGAAGATGGCTTTTCTGCAGCATGTCCCTGTTGCTGTGCACTCCCAGTATCCTGTCCGGAGCTGACTGGTGATCTAGAGGCAGAAGTGGTGGAGAAGGGCAGAAGTCAACTCTATAACCAGGAAGGGGTGTTGCTTGGATACACTGCTAAGCAACCTCAGGGCTCCTCAGGGATGGAAATAGCTTCTTTTCCTTCTTCAGTTCCTCCTCTTCATTAACATCAAGCTTGAGCACGCTGCTGCCAGGGATGTGGCACTGGTGTCCAGCCCAGTGCCTACACTTCATCCTCTCCAGCTCAGCTCCAGCCATTGCTTACCGTAGAACTCTCAGGCTTTTAATTAAATCTCCATGAAACACCCATTTGAGATGCTTAATTTAAAGTGAGAGCTAATTAATTTTATGAGCCCTTGCCACGTCTGTTTTATTTCAGAACTGATGCCTGGGATGGGATGCGATGGCAGCGAGTGAGGAACCATTGACTTTTGGATGCTGGCTAGGCTGCCGTGGCTGCTGGTGGCCGGGTGAAAGGCTGGCAGATCACTTCACATCCTCACTAGGCTCTCCCACTTCTTCAGCAAGATGCCCACTTCAGCAGAGGAGCAGAGGAAGGTGCTGGGTTGTGTCCCTGTCCTGGCTGGGCTGTGTCTTGGTCCTGCAGCTGTTAAACCTGAGTCTAAACACCGCATGCCAGGAACAATGTCTGCTCCACAGATGTGTCCCTGTTCTCAGGGTGATCCTTGAGCATGGCATTGCCTCATCATGAGTTTGTCTCCCTTGAAAGGACCTTTTCCCCTGCTTTGGAGCAGAATTAAGGCCAAAACTTTGCTGGCCTCCACAATATACCCAAATTCACTGCAGAGATCCCCATGGCCATGGCAGCTTATTGGAGATTTTTCAGCAGCATCTGCTCAGAGCAGTCTACCCCAGCCTTCCCATCCCCAGGGTGGTGATAGTGCTGATCCCAGTCGGGAATGCACCAGTGTGGGAGCCAAATTCCACCCACTCCCCAGCCTGCTGAGCCCCATGCCCATAGGACATGGGACAGCGGTGGCCCATAGCACAGCCCCTTGCCGCTTGCTGTTGGGGTGCTGGGGCCAGACTGCAGGATTTGGAGAGGAAAGCTCTTCCCTGGAGTAGCCCAGGACTGGAATGTGTCAGCTGGATTGTGGCAAAGGGAGATCTCCCTTCTGGAGTAATCGTCCTTGGGGTGTGGGGATGTCCATGTGTTCCCTCTGGGGGTGAAAGGTCTGCAGGTGCTGGGGTCCAGCTGGAAGTCTGTAGGTGCTGGGGTCCAGCTGAGCCTCTGGGCACTGTGAGTCTATCTGTGCAGAGCAGGGTGCCGAGGTGCCTCCATCAGAGGGAAGCAAGATGGGCTTGTTTTCAAGGGCCTGGCAGACCTGCAGGCTCCTGCTTTACTGCTGACTGTAAAGGGCCGGGTATTAAACTGTGATTGAAAACATGAATCATCTCTCTAATTAAACAGAGTTGCTCTGTGCCAGGAAATCTGTCTCTTTGTCAAGAATCTTTGTTTTTAAAGGGGAATAAATCTCAGGCAAGGCTAAAGATTGTCTCCTGCACCCTTTGTCACGGAGTGGCAGTGATTTATCCTGTGCACTCTGGCACCAGAGAAGGAATAAAATTAATAATAAATATTTATTTATCAGCCTGGAGGTGCCTAAACAGCTGCACAAGCAGCATTTTCATTCTGCACACTGCACACAGTGCTTGCTTTGGCTCTGAGGAGATCTTGCCATGGCCAGCCTTCAGGGCAGGGGCAGGGGACCAGGCCACTTTGGGATGTCCCCCTTCCTTTCCATGGGGACTTTTCACTCCCCCACCGTGCCAGCAAACACAGAGGCCACACAGAACCTGTTTGTGCTTCAGGCTGTGCACAGCAATAGAGGCAATGCACTGCTCTGCAGGGCACTGGTTCCTGCTGTGACCAATTTGGGCAATGGGTAGATTAATGCTTGTATCAACAGCTTGAACCAAGGTGGGTCAGGGGTCCTCTGGGTAGCACAGGCTTCAGGAGGGGAGTACAGGCACACATCCATGTTTGTTGTGGCCATAAGCAGGATCTCCTACTCCCACACCTCTGGGCAACAAGAGAGGGTTGGGGCTGGTGCTGTCCTGGTGGCAACCTGCTGTGTGCAGAGCCTGGGCACTTGTGCATGATGGAAAATCCATGCAAATGCCACTTGCAGATTTCCTTCCTGAGTATTGGGAGAGATGGAGCACCATGCCGGGATGCTAATGCCATCATGGCTGCTCACTGCTGCTGCTCTTTGCCACATCATCAGTGAGACTTTAGAGCTGTGCAGGGTGTTCTGCTCCTGCCTTGGCTGAGGGGGGAGAGATGGAGCACCATGCCGGGATGCTAATGCCATCATGGCTGCTCACTGCTGCTGCTCTTTGCCACATCATCAGTGAGACTTTAGAGCTGTGCACAGTGTTCTGCTCCTGCCTTGGCTGAGGGGGAACCCAGTTCCTGCCCCTATGCTAAAGCTTTGCCTTGCTCAGGGCTCTGGCTGCCCTGCCCAGCTCCTGGGAGCAGCCTCATCCCTGATATTTGTGCCATTTCCTTGTAACCCCTTGCTGATATTTACAGAGGGTTCCCAGGTGGTTACCTCACACCCACCAACCCTTGGGTCAACATTGACAAAGCCTGCAAGGAAGGAGGGCAGGCGCTGGAAACAGAGTGATGTGTTCTGCAGGAATATTCTGAGCTGCCGTTAGCAGCATCTGAGCGCTGCGAGGAGGGGATGTGGAGCAGATCAGAGCAGTAGATGCTGCAGATGGAGCCAGATGTTAATGTTCCTAGTATGAGGATGAAGAAAACCCAGCTCTGAATCTCCTGCCCCTCAGTCTGCTCTCCGAGCTCAGCAGAGCAGTGCCCCAGTAATGGATGCAGCAACACCATCAGCAAACCCCACCCTGAGGACAGTTTGTACCCCGCTGAAGGTCGGTGCTGCTGCACAGCTACTGCAGGGCATGTCCCCAGCTCAGCTCTTCCTCTTGCAGATGTGGCTGCAGGGTTCCCTGTCTGTGGGTTTTCAGGAGGACTTCACTGCCTCACAAACTGGTCACATCAGCCTGATGCTGGACAAGAGAGGGCTGTGTAATCCACCAGGATTTGTGTTGTGACCCGATGTGCCCAGTGCCAAGGGACTAGCTTGGGCACAAGAAAGAGCGTTGTGAGCACAGCTGGGACCCTACAAACCATCCCAGCCCTGCCCAGCACACCAGGTTCATACCGAGAGGACAATGAGAGCTGAGACAGGAGCTGCAGCTGGGACCAGACAGCTCCCCTGCCACACTTGGGGCTGGGGTGGGTTTGGAGCCTTTCTTCCCACTGCCCTAGGAAGATCTCCTGTGCAGATGCTGCTGTGAAGCCCACCAGCTCCTCTGTGAGATCTAGAGTGAGTGACAGGGAAAAAACAACTTCACTGCCTTCACATCCATCAACCCTCCACATCCTGGTGCCGACTACGCAGGGAGAGAGCTGGCAACAAACCCTTGCATGGGGATGGCAGTGGCAGGCAGGACCCATGGCCTGCTCCTGCCAGGAACAGAAAGTAATGGAGCTGTGGCTGAGCTTCCCCAAAAGCCTGCCAAACCCCCTTCCTTCCCTCCAGCCCAGCTTCCTCCCAGCCTCTGACCACAGCCAGTGCCGCTGAGCTGATGAACCACAGGATGTTTTCTCCCACTTTAAAGAAGGGGGCTTCAAAGAAGATGGGCTTCAAAACCCACTTGAGAAGTGAAGAAAACCAGACAGGGATATCAGCGACAGCATGAAACGGCTGCAGGAGGCTGAGAATGCTGCTGGGAAGGACTTTTAAAAGAGCAAACCGTGGATTGCTCTGGCTGCTTTTTCAAGGCAGCTCCAGCTTGTCTGGGGGGATGCTCTGGGTCAGCTGGAAAGCCTTGAACCTCTCGATTTCTGCCCAGACTCCCCCAGACAAACTGGGGGCAGCTACAAAAGAGAGTTCTAATAAGCTGGTTTTCAGCAAATAGCCAGCAGAGCCAGCACACCAGACGCTGTCCTGCCCAGGGCAGATTCACACTTTTTGTTGGTCACATAAGGAATAGGCAGAGAGACAGCTCCAGGCCTTCTATTCAGACAGGGGTCACCCACATCCCTCTGATCCGGGGCTGTGTCGGGAAGGGAGGTCTGGAGCTGCGTGTGACACCCCAGCATGCCAAGGGCAGCTCCACAGGGCTGTAACTGGCCAAGGATGGGCGCTGTGTGTGGCTCTGGGGGATGTGGCTGGGCTCTGGGATCCCAGGACCTGGACGTGCTCTCCTGAAGCGCTTTTTGGGGACCTCCACAGCTTCACACTCACTGATCCATCCTTCTCCAGCATCCCATCCCATCACTGCTCCCATTCCATCAGTCTGGGTGCGTTTGAAGCTGCTTTGCCAGGCTGGGCTGTCAGACCGATGTGGTTTGAAGCAGATGCTCCTGACACCCCATTAGTACGTGGAGATTAGAGGAGCTTGCAGGAGCTATGGGAGCTGTGGAGTGCTGCTGCGAGGAGGAGCTTCTGAGGGTGGGAATGCTCCAAGGAGAAGGCTCCCTGTGAGCTCCATCCATCCCCCCTTGGGCACCCTAGAGAAGGAGCTGAGAGTGCAGAGGGGCTGGGGCATGTGGAGGAGCGTCCGACAATCCCCAACACCATCCTTTCTGCAGGACCTATGCTCTGGGGTGGGACACCTCACCCTGTGCCCCACCATACCACCCAGTGTGGGGCTGGTGGCATGGGGTGGGAGTCGGGGGCAGCTCTGCTGTAGGATCAGCCCCGCTTGGAGGCAAAGCTTTTCCTGCTGTGGCTCCGGGAATTTTTGCTGCTGCATGCCTGTGCTCCTGCCGTGCATCACAGCCTCCCCCGGATGGAGCTCACAATTCTTGTCATGTTCCTTCTGCAAAGCAGCCTGGATCTGGGAAAAGTGGGTCAGGGACCGGGTCTGGATGTGTGGGACCTCTGCTCCTGGGCTGCAGCCCACAGCAGCCAGCCCAGCCCAGCCCAGCATGCTCTGGCAGCCAGAGACAGCTCCTGGCTCCTCCTGGGGTGGGGGAGAGAAGAAGTGCTGCAAGTTTCAGATTAATTGCAAGTTCAATGACTGTGTGCATGAATATTTAATTACCCGCATCTCCCATGAATATGCATGGTATGCAAATGCAGGAGGGAGCAGGCAGTGAGACGGAGCAGGCACAAACACAGGGGGAAGGCAGACAGTGGGAGGCAGAGAGGGAACTTTTGCATCTCTGAAGTGCGGAGACCAGGAGGGTCCTTGTAGGACTGCATCTGCCAGGCTTCATGCCCAGGGCAGTCCACCCTTCCATCCAGCCCTCAGCAAAGCCACCACTGGAGATGAGTCCACCATTCAGCCAGGCATGCTGCTGCTGCTGTGCTGGCAACAGAGCTAAACTAGGAGAGTGGGAGCCGTGCAAACACCCACCCTGTTGGGTGGGTGCACCAGCGTGGGTTGGGGTGAAGGCTTCTGAGCTGTGAAGGTGCTGGAGGGGCACACAGATCACCTGTCTGGGCTGGCAGGGACCCCACAGGCCCTGTCCTTGCTCCACCAGGGTGGAGCTGTGGTGGGACAGGTGTGGGGCAAGGCTTAGGGCTAATTGTTTCAGGGATAGTTATCGTGCTCGGTGCTGGTGGCCTGGCTGCCAGAGGCAGTCACGGGCTGTTATAGATCTGTCAGCACAGCTCTTTTTATCACTTGTAATTACAGCATGAAATAGCTTTTAAAAAAAAGAAATCTGGCATTAGGAAGAGCTATTAGGATGTGGGGACAGGGTTGCTGCTCTGCTTAATGCTCTCATAAAGAGCAGTCGCTGGCATTCGGGGCACAGGGGCCATGGGAGGAAGCCAGGAAGCCGTCCATCAGCTGAGCCTTGCCTCCTACCAAGACCCATCTCAGCCCACGCTGGGTTTTGGTGTGTGTACAGCACTCCAGCAGGGTGGCCCCAGACAGGCCAGGCCCCCACCTCTGCACCATGGGTGATGCTGTTTTCCCTAAGCTTTCATGAGAGTGGCTCAAGATGGACAGAATATCCTGCCTCAACTGTTCTGGAAGGATGATTTTGGTGCAAGACAGCATTCCAGGTCAAAATATACAAAGTAGATGTACTCTGGATTCATCCAAGGGAAGAAACAAACATCTCACCTCAGGCTCTGCCCTGGCAGAAGATCACCAGCCAAGCCTTTGGTGTAAATGTGGTGCTTGAAGAGTCTGTCTCACCTCCATATTCTCTGCAGATGTGGCTCGTGGAGGGACCAGACTGCTCTGGCTGCCCTCCCACTGCAGGGGAGGTGAGCAAATGTTCTCCATCTGCCTTGTCTGTCACCCTGGTGTCTTGCAAGCCTTGG
The DNA here is from genome assembly GCA_013400475.1 of Tricholaema leucomelas. Classification (NCBI taxonomy): domain Eukaryota; kingdom Metazoa; phylum Chordata; class Aves; order Piciformes; family Lybiidae; genus Tricholaema lacrymosa; species Tricholaema leucomelas. The sequence continues at coordinate 308,502 of WAAF01015816.1, forward strand.
TCTGGTTATCCATCAGCCTTCTCTTCCATTGATGGAGCCCTGGCCTTCTCCAGATCCTCACCACCTCCCTCTGGAGATGAATGTCCAGAACCATGCACAGCTCTCTGTGCACGCAGGCTGACAGCATCTCTCCTGCTCCCAGCACCCCCTCAGGTAACACAGGAGTCTGACAGAGTTTTCCCTGCTGCTGCTGAGCACTGATTTTAGAGATAGGTCCAAAACAAATCCTTTTGGGGGTGGGGGTTTGGACGTTGTGTTGGGGGATCATCATTTGTGTCCAAGGATGTTATCTTCACACCCATCTCCACCTGTTCTCCCTGACAAGACAGCAGTCAGATCTGGGCAGGGCAGATGGAGTCCACAGCTGTCAGCTCCCACTCAAAAGGTGCCATTTTCTGGTCCCAGTGACCTCTCCCCCACCAGCCCTGTCACTGCTGGGATTTCCCTGAGGACTGCTTGCTAATGGATTGTGGTAGCTTGTCACCCTCCAGGCTTCCCAGGGGCTTGCTGAGCTCTGTCTGTATCCACCTCTCCATCAGGCCCAGCTGGACTACATGTCCTTCTCACTGCCTTCCCATGACCCTTGGTTTAATCCCTTCTCCCCAGGAATTCTCTGGCTCCAGCTGATCTTTCATGGATCTCTGTGTTCAGTTTTGGGCTCCCCAGTTGAAGAGGGACAGGGATCTGCTGGAGAGGATCCAGCAGAGGGCTACAAGGATGATGAGGGGACTGGAGGGCATGGCTGATGAGGAGAGGCTGAGGGACCTGGGGCTGCTTAGTCTGGAGAAGAGAAGACTGAGAGGGGATTTGATAAATGTTTATAAGTATCTGAGGGCTGCCAGGATGGGGGGACAGGCTCTGCTCACTGCTCCCTGGGATAGGACAAGGAGCAATGGGTGTAAGTTGCAGCAAAAGAGGTTCTGCCTCAACACAAGGAGGAACTTCTTTACTGTAAGGGTCACAGAGCACTGGGACAGGCTGCCCAGGGAGGTCGTGGAGTCTCCTTCTCTGGAGACTTTCAAGGCCTGTCTGGATGTGCTCCTCTGTGATCTGTGTTAGATAGCATTGTCCTGCTCTGGCAGGGGGGTTGGACTCGATGATCTACTTGAGTCCCTTCCAACCCCTAACATCCTGTGAGCCTGTGATCTCCTGCCAAAAGACTCCCCAGAATCTAAGCTGCTAAATCTCTTCTTTGCTGGGGCTTCTCCCAAGGAATGGGATGTATTTCAGGGAATGCCACCAGCTTCATAACCTGTTTCTCACTCCTGGAAGACCTCCAGAAGTCCTCAGAGCTGCAGCTCTGCCATGAGCTGAGCACCAGAGGAGAGCCAGAGAAGAGCTGTCATTGCAGAAGGGCCAGTCTGGATCGTTCCTTGCTTGCTCTGCACCCTGTCCATCCAGCCATGGCCCACTTGGGACACCCCTGCCATGGTGTCCCAGGGACTGTGCACTCCTCAGGCCGGAAGATCAGGCCCTTGGTGGCACAAGGCCTGCAGCATGGCTGGAGTTCAGAACCTTGCAAAACCATCTGCAGACAAGGGCTGAGCTGCCAGGATTGCTCTTGTCAGTGCACAGTCGAAGGGGATCAGCAGGCTCTGAGCAGTGTTAACCAGGACAGGCCCTTTTTTAGGGACTGGAGGGTGTGAATTATTAATTCTCTGTCCTACTTTCTCTGCCTGAGATGGGGGAGTTTTACCCAGCAGTGAAGGATTCATTGCCTCTGAGTATCCCTGAGTTTACAGCTTGAAGTGACTCCAAACTCTTTCTTGAATGCCCAAGAGCAGGCAGTATGGGCTGAAGGTTGTCCTTGCTGTGGGGCAGTTGGGCATCATCACTTGAGACTGGCAGCATCATTTCCTGAAGGTTTCCATCCCTCCTGACCCCTGCCAATGGCTGGTGGCCCAGAGCTATATGGGGCTCTGCTCAGCCATGATGCTTCAGGGATCCCAAAGACCAGGCTCTCCTATGGACACCTGTTAGATGAGCCCAACTCTGCCTGGTGGGGCTGAAGGACACATAGCTGTGTGCTCTGTGCTAGCATCCCTAGGGGATGTGGAGGGGATGAAGCAGGAGAGCACAGAATCACAGAATGTCAGGGGCTGGAAGGGACCTCCAAAGCTCATCCAGTCCAACTCCCCAGCAGAGCAGGATCACCTATACCAGATCACACAGGAACATGTCCAGGTGGGGTTTGAATATCTCCAGAGAGGGAGACTCCACAGCTCCCCTGGGCAGCCTGTGCCAGGATTCTGTCATCCTCACAGGGCAAAAAATCCTCCTCATGTTTCCATGGAACTTCCTATGCCTCAGCTTCCACCCACTGCCCCTTGACCTGTCACTGGGCATCACCCAGCAGAGCCTGGCTCCAGCCTCCTGGCACTCACCTTTACATATTGATACACATTGATGAGAACACCTCTCAGTCTCCTCCAAGCTAAAGAGCCCCAACTCCCTCAGGCTCTCCTCATAAGAGAGATGCTCCATTCCCTTCATCATCTTTGTGGCTCTGTGCTGGACTGTCTCAACCATGTTCTATGTCCCTCTTGGACTGGGGGGCCCAGAACTAGACACAGAACTCCAGATGTGGCCTCACCAGGGCAGAGTAGAGGGGCAGGAGAACCTCTCTCGATCTACTAACCACAGCCCTTCTAATACACCCCAGAATGGCATTGGTCCTTCTGGCCACAAGAGCACATTTCTTTTTGCCAATGATGATGCCTGAAAATGAAACCTCTGGCCAGAACCAAGGTCTTGGAGTTTGCTTTAGCATTCTTGCCTCAACCCAGGAAAGCTGGGAGGAAGGGCAAGCCTTTGCAGCTTCTACTTGTAGAGATCCTGGGCTAATGAATAAATCAGTGGAGCTGGAGGCTTGTTTGCTGCTCACCACAGTGGATCTAAATTCAATTTAACTACACCACAGCCCTGTCAAACAGAACCAAGATCATTGCAACGGGGGATGAGCTAAGTTAACAAATGTCCTCACGTCCACTTCACCTCCTGCGAGGGTCTGGCTTGGTGTTCACAGCTGACCCACAAATTACCTCTCTGTGAACCACAGAGCAGATCAATCAGAGCTCGGCGGGCTCACCCCTGAGCTCAGGGTCACTGCACTGTGGGGATATGGATGCTGCAGGTCTCCCTCCTTGACTTGGTGCTGCCCAAACGTCCCATCAGTGAGCTGGGAGAGAAAAAGAAGCATTCTCTGGGGTGATTTCAGCCTGCCAGAGTTTCAAATATCAATAGGACAAACCAGGCTCCCAGCAGGGAGGGCCTTGAGTGTGTCATCTCTGCTGGAGGAGCACAAACCCACATTCAAGGATGGCAGGACTCTCTGGAAACCTCTTCTCTGCCACTCTGTGTGTGGCAGACCTGCTCTCTGCTCCAAGAAATCAGGTCTGGGAGGAACGAGCAAGCAGCCCACGCAGCCTTGGCATGGGGAGAAAGATCCTGCCAGGTCTATGAAGGGCCTCCACATGAAAAGAGCACCTCTAGCCTTCAGTCATGCCACAGAGATCTTTAAGACCTTTTCTGCAGAGATGCAGAGCTGGGCAGCTTGCCCTGCTGACAGGGCAGCAGCCTGACGTGCCCTTGGCAGGGCTGGTGCCACTGATGCCAGGACAGTGATGTGGGCAGCTTTGTTGCTCAGGGCAAAGACGTCTGCCCTGACAGAGACTCTTCTGCAGATGTGGGGCTCCAGATGTGCTTCTGGGTGCTTGGCAGCACAGACAGTCTCACCCTCCTGCTACTCTCTCAAAGCACATTCCTGCCGTCAGAGCCACTGGCACTGACAGAACGGAAAGGTTTGGGCAGACTGTGCTGGTGGGAAGGTTGTGGATGTTGTGCCTCTGCTGCCCAGATCTACTTGCTACATCCTCCAGGACTGTCTGCCCAGCTTAGGAAGCAATAAGCAACTGCAATTGCCAGGTGAAGGCCAGAGCAGAGGGTGCAGGATGAAGCAAAGTCTCACACTGACCTCTTGTGTGTTAAATCACACCACAAATCTTCAGCAGACCTCTGCCCTTGCTGAACGTGACAGCTGTGGACCTCAGTGGCTAAAGTGCTGCCCTGGCACCCTGGTTCACAGGGAGAGGAGCAGGCACCTCCGTGAGAGCCAGTGAGTGTCCTTGCAGACATATACAAGTGCCATCCTTTGCAGCTGGCACACCAGGATTGCTGACTGCTTGGGTGACAAGGGAAGTGATGGAAAGAGGCCAGGACAAAGACAGCAACACACTGCCCTGCTATCACAAATGCTGCCTCCTGCAGAGGACAGTGACAGATGTAGCCCTTTGCACAGGGCTGGTGCTTGAAGGTGGCCCTGGCTTGGCTCCAGCCCTCGGGCAGCTCCAGACTCAAGGCTGCACAGGGTCCAGGGCAGGGCAGAGGATGGGTTCAGCTCAACAGTGAGTCTTGGTCACAGCCCTCTGCTGTGTCTGGGCTCGCCCTGCCCTTGCAGTGAGTGGGCACTGAAGGAACCAGGCTAAGGGACGAGAGAGAGCTCCGAAATAAAAATAATCCCTTCCTCTTTCTGAAGGGATTTTCTGGGTTATTTCTTGGCTGGATTTCTTCCCTGCTCTGCTTCACAATGCTTGTCCCTGCAGCGGGGGATGACGATCAAGGACAGAAGAACAAACTCCCCAAACTGTCCCTGAGACCACAGGAGGTCTGTGCTAGGCCATGCCAGGAGGGACAGGGCACTGGCTGGTGACCAGCCCAGCATGTCCTTCAGCTAGTGTGGAAGCTCAGCAGGAAGGGACGGAGCAGAGTCAGCACCTTGTCCCAGCAGATGGGCACAGTGCCACGTCCCAGGCAGTGGGCACAGCCCCGTGTCCTGCCAGAGGGCACAGCACTGAGTCCCACGCAATGGGCACAGCCTGGCCAGCACAGTGCCCCAGGGTGTTGGTGTCCAAGCTGCTTAAAGCCAGCCTGCACATGGAGACATTCAAGCGTGCCCAGTCTGTTAATGGCAGCCCTTGGTTCATGCTGGTCACCAGCTCAGCACCTCAGGGTGACCCTACCCAAGAGCTGTGTTCATTTGAATTCTGTTACATTTTATGGGCTGAAATAATCCAGGTGAGAATCACAGAGTCACAGAATCAGTCAGGGTTGGAAGGGACCACAAGGATCAGCCAGTTCCAACCCCCCTGCCATGGGCAGGGACACCCTACCCTAGAGCAGGCTGCACACAGCCTCATCCAGCCTGGCCTTAAATACCTCCAGGGATGGGGTCTCAACCACCTCCCTGGGCAACCCATTCCAGGCTCTCACCACTCTCATGCTCAACAACTTCCTCCTCATGGCCAGCCTGAATCTCCTCATCTCCAGCTTTACTCCATTGCCCCCAGTCCTGTCACTCCCTGATGGCCTAAAAAGTCCCTCCCCAGCTTTTTTGTAGGCCCCCTTCAGATATTGGAAGGCCACAAGAAGGTCACCTGGGAGCCTCCTCTTCTCCAGACTGCACATCCCCAACTCTTTCAGTCTGTCCTCACAGCAGAGCTGCTGCAGCCCTCTGAGCATCCTCATAGCCCTTCTCTGGACACACTCCAGCACCTCCATATCCTTCTTGTGGTTTAATCCTCATCAGCTTCTGCAGCTCCAAAGACTCAGTCAAAGTTGGTGAAGGCTCAGAGCCAGCATTATCCCTTCTGTCCCCAGAACCATCTCTGCCCAGAGTCAATCCAGCAGGATGAGCCTGGGGCTGGACAATGCTGACCTCAAACAGCCAAATGGCAACAAGTGACTTTGTCAGCAGAACGAAATGCTCTGTTCAGCTGAGCATCAGCTGGGTTGTGTTACCAGGCAAGGCTCTGTCTCTGCTTGAGGGAGTTCCCAAGCTTCAGAGGGACAGAACCAGGTTGCCTTGACCTGGAGCTGTGACAGTTCTACCCCAAGAGGGGGGTCCATACCCTGGTAACCCCCTTCCCAGCTGTGAAGCTGGGAGATTCCTGGCACGTTTCCAGTGGGTTTGTTCACTTAGAGAGGTGGAGGAGGCGACTAGGCCTGAAAATCTGACCCCCTTGGAAAATGTGATCCGGTGGTGACTTCAGAGGGGTCAGCAGAAACATCACCATAAACAAACCGAAGGTCAACCCAAATATTTTTGCTTTTTTAACCCCCAGGTTTGGCAAAATGTTGCAAAGCAGCTGCTGTGAAGTAGAAAACCTGAGCAGAGGAGAAAACCTTTGCTGTCAGCGTCTCAGTTCCTCTCTGGTGCCATGGGCACTAGGAGAGAGCCGAGCTTTTCCCTCGGGCTCCCTGCTGACCTGGGAGCTCTGGCATCCCTCAAGTGCAGTGGTTCTGTAGGGTGTTGACTATGCAGAGACACTGTGCCAAGAGCTGGTGCCAGGCTCTGTTGGTGCCTCCAGTGGAGACAAACACCCTCCTGCAGAGCCTCCCCTCACAGGCAGTGGGAAATGTTCCCTCTTGTCTACATCCTTCCCCCCACAGAAGCACCCTGCGTGAGTGGATCCTGTTCTGGTTCCCAGAACAATGTGCCAGCCCAGCTCCGTGTTTAGTTATGGCAATGGGAGCTCTCCTGGGGCTGAGATCTCTCAGCTCTGGTCAGCATTACCTCCCCCTTGCAAATGTTCTTTTTTCCCTCCCCTGGGGCTGGCCTCCTGCCTTTCCCTGCTCCTGTGAGGGCTTCCACGTACTTCACATCTTTGCAGCCCACTGGGGAGGACTTCTCCCCAGCACAGCTCAAAGTGACCCCACCTGGAGTACTGTGTGCAGTTCTGGAGCCCCCAACACAAGAAGGACATGGAACTGCTGGAGTGAGTCCAGAGGAGGGCCACAAAGATGCTCCGAGGGCTGCAGCAGCTCTGCTATGAGGACAGGCTGAGAGAGTTGGGGCTCTGCAGCCTGGAGAGGAGAAGGCTTCGAGGAGACCTTAGAGTGGCTTTCCAGTATCTGAAGGGAGCCTACAGGAAAGCTGGGGAGGGACTATTTACACGGTCTAGTAATGTTAGGACGAGGGGGAATGGGTTTAAGCTGGAAGAGAGGAGATTTAGACTGGATGTTAGGAGGAAGTTCTTTACAGTGAGGGTGGTAAGGCACTGGAACAGGTTGCCCAGGGAGGTTGTGGATGCTTCCTCCCTGGAGGCGTTTAAGGCCAGGCTGGATGAGGCCTTGAGCAGCCTGCTCTAGTGGGAGGTGTCCCTGCCTGTGGCAGGGGGTTGGAGCTGGATGATCCTTGAGGTCCCTTCCAACCTAAACCATTCTATGATTCTATGAAATCTTCCTCCCATCACAGCAGAGAGAGCCTTGGTCTGCCCTGAAGCTGGTGACGCGCAAGGCCTCACCTGCAGCACCAAGAGAGCAGGAAGGGGTGGGGGCTGTTTGGGACCCCCTTCTTTGCATGCACCCCTCTCCATTCACCACTGCTGGGAGGGGAGGCCATGGACGGGCACTGCAGCTCTGCCTCCTGCCACGCTTGGCACAATCCCCTCCCCAGGCTCATAAATCCAGCCTGGTTAGCGATGGGCAGGGACTCATGGACTCATGCATCGATTAAAACCCCCACTGCATGTTAGTTAGAGGGGAAAAAACCCACAACAGCAGTGATGGAAAGGTCTTTTAATTGCACCTCATGGCTGCAGCCCTCACCTCCCTAACTGAAGGACACTGTGTTTGAGTCAATTAGGCACCATAAACCTCCCCTTTATCCCCTTCAGATGGTAATAAACTCACAAACTTAAACTCACTTTATTTGTAGCTCTCCCAACACCAAGCTGCTGTTATTTATACATTTCTAAGCTGTTTCTAAACAGAGCAGATTTTTATTACTTTCTGGCCACGTTCCCAGAATGGGTAAAGTTGGGGGGGGGAAATGGAAATCAACATGGGGAATTTCTCTGATTTCTCTCCTCTGAATCCATGAGCTGTAAGAAGGGGAGCAGAGGGTTAACCGCTGCAAGGGTCACACCAAGCACCATGGTGGGGTAGTGGTGGTGCTGTGTGTGCAGCAGGTCCTGCAGTGATGCAGTCACAGAATGGCCCCCTTGGCCCACAGCTCCCTCCGTGGTTCCTGCTTCTGGAGGCTTCTTCCCAAAGTCCTACACTTTGGCCACAACAACCCCAAGCAGTGCTACAGGCTGGGGACAGAGTGGCTGGAGAGCAGCCAGGCAGAAAGGGACCTGGGGCTGCTGGTAGATAGTAGCTGAAGATGAGCCAGCAGTGTGCCCAGGTGGGCAGGAGAGCCAATGGCATCCTGGCTCAGGGCAGACCTCACTGCTGTCTACAGCTACCTGAAGGGAGGCTGTAGCCAGATAGGGTTGGTCTCTTCTCCAAGGCAATCAGAAACAGAACAAGAGGACACAGTCTCAAGTTGTGGCAGGGGAGGTCTAGGCTGGATGTTAGGAGGAAGTTGTTGGCAGAGAGAGTGATTGGCATTGGAATGGGCTGCCCAGGGAGGTGCTGGAGTCACTGTGCCTGGAGGTGTTAAAAAAAAAAACCCAAACAACTGGCTGAGGCACTTAGTGCCATGGTCTGGTTGATTGGACAGGGCTGGGGGATAGGTTGGACTGGATGAGCTTGGAGGTCTCTTCCAACCTGTTTGATTCTATGATTCTATGATTCCATGAAAGCAGGTTTTCTCTGACCCATCTGGGAGCTACACTGTGGGATGAGTATGGGGGTCATGATGGAGAGCAGAGCTGGTGATGCTCACAGAGGCTCCTGTGACAGAGACATGGGCAGAGGAAGCACCAAAGCTTCTGGGATGAGAGGCAAGAGGCCAGAGAAGCCTTTTCACTGTGACTGGTGGATGGCAGAGCTGGATGGGTGCACAGATGGGTGAAAACTGGAACTAAACTTCCATAAACTCAGTGCTTTCCTCATTGTTTAAAAAGCAGAGCTTGGGGGTGACCACACCAGGAGCGTGTGTCTCTGCCAGCAGATGAGCTCAGTGTGGGTATTTGCAGCCATGCCTGGGCGGCACAGACCTGGCAGTGGTGGTGCAGCTCCATGGTGTAGGACCTGGCATCGCAGCAGCATAGGGAAGGTTTTACCCAGTGCAGGCTGTTGCTTGCTGGAAAGGACAGCATCTTGATCTGTTGAAGTGGTGAAGCTCCATCTATCATGCAGAAAGTACACCCTGATGATGCCTTCTCCTTCAGCCTCCAGCTTCTTGGCCCTGATTTAGCACACCACACCAGGAGCAGCAGTCTGTTATCCATGGTCCATTGAGCCCCGAACCTCCAGGAGACTCAGCCGCCGCTGGAGCGGGTGTTGAAGGTGTCACTGCCTCCAGCACATGTCACAGAGATGAGGAGATGCCACTGAGCAGCTGCCTGCTGCAAACGGCTCTTCTTGTTAGGAGCTCTGCATCAGAGAGCCACTGGCAATGTTACCTGCAGCCCCACACCCCAGCCTGTGTCCCTCTGCCCTGGATGCCCCTCTCCTGACCCAGTGCTGAGGAAGAAAATGATCTTCACAGCTCTGCTCAGATGCACAGTATCACAGAATCATCAAGGCTGGCAAAGACCTCCAAGATCATCAAGTCCAGCCTATAACCTAATACCACAACATCAGTTAAACCATGCCACCAAGTGCCACATCCAATCTTTTCTTAAAGGCCTCCAGGGATGGTGACTCCACCACCTCCCTGAGCAGTCTGTTCCAGTGCCTAATCACCGTTTCTGTGAGGAAGTGCTTCCTAATATCCAACCTCAACCTCCCTTGGCACAGCTTTGGACCATGCCCTCTTATCCCGTCACAAGTTGCCTGAGAGAAGAGCCTGACCCCCACCTGACTATGACTTCCCTTCAGGTAGTTGTAGAATCTCCTCTTCTCCTCTCCTCCCTGGTCTGGGTGTAGGAGAGTTAGAAAAGGAGAAGGGAAATGCCTCCAAACCCTGTTTTGGAGCACTGGAAGTTCAACAGGTTTGGCACTGGAAGTCCCAGCTGCTGGCACAATTCATGAAGCACTGAGATCACACAGTGTAGGCATCTGGCTGCCATACAGGCTGCTGTGGTGTGCAGGGGCCTCAAGGTGGTATCCAGGAGGACACCTGATGGTTCTTCATCTCAGCTGTTCCTCAGTTATTAACTTATGGCTGAGCTGCAGAGGAATTCATGCTCAGCTCCTTAATTAAGAAGAGGGGAGCTAGCTAAGTCCTGGCTGCAGTGAGCAGCTTCATGCTGGTGTTGATGGTGTCTCGCTCACTCCGTGGACTGCTGGCAGCTCCCCACAAGGCAGGGCTGGCAGCTCCCGAAGGACACTGCCGGTGCCCACAGGTTTCTCAGTGCATTCTTCTCCCTTCTCTTTCTCCCCACTGCTCCTTCCTCTCTCTGCAGGTCTGGAGGCTGTGTGGGGCTCCCATCTCAGCTGAAGCTGCTGAGGGGATGCTTATGCCAGGTACCCCTGGCCCTCTCTGGGGCTGTGCACCAGGCAAAGGTGTTGGAGCCAGGACACAAAGTACAGGCATGGTGGCAGAAACACGGGGTTCAGGGCCCAGAATAGAACTGAGAAACAGCTGTCAGTGAGAGTGCAGCCCAGACAGCAACCCTGTGCTGGGCTGCAGCGGGAGCAGTGTGGGCAGCAGGGCAAGGGAGGGGATCCTGCCCCTTGGCTCTGCTCTCCTCAGACCCCACCTGCAGTCCTGTGTGCAGTTCTGGAGCCCCCAACACAAGAAGGACATGGAACTGTTGGAGTGAGTCCAGAGGAGGGCCACAAAGATGCTCAGAGGGCTGCAGCAGCTCTGCTCTGAGGACAGGCTGAGAGAGTTGGGGCTGTGCATCCTGGAGAGGAGAAGGCTTTGAGGAGACCTTGTAGTNTGACCTGGGCTGGCACCCCTGAAACTAAAAAAAGAGAGAGAGGTTTCCAGTATTCTCCATGCAAATCTCAGCTCCAGCTGAACAAAAGGTCTCATGGGTGGGCAAGTGGCCAGGGGGGATGTCACCAGCATCCACCTGCACACACATTTGTGGCTGCTTTGACTCTGACCCGCAGCACCTTTTGCCCTCTTAGCAGAGTCTGCTGCACAGCTGGAGTCAGCACAGCCAGGCTGAGGGCAGTGTGGGGCCAGGCAGAGACACAGCTCCTCAGGGGTCGTGTCCCTCACTGGCACGGTGCCCAGCCCATGCAGCTCCGTTGCCAGAGCCTTCTCCTTCCACAGGCTGAGGGACTAATCCCGCTCTAAATGTCACAGGTCTGCACCAAGAGCTCCTGGTGGTGTGTCTCCCTCCAATTTCTCGCTCTGGTGACTCTGGCTTGTGTGAAGTTCTGTGCAGAAGGAGCCACTCCAGTCACTCACTGTCACCAGTCCCCACTACAGGTCTTGCAGCCCCAGCAGACCATGCCTCTGTGTTTGCTCTGCTCTGTCCTCACCTCCTCCAGCTGCCCAGGGCCCATGGAGACACCAGTCACGATGTGACATGCCAAACACACCTCCAGCTCTCCATCATCCCCAGGAGGCTGCAGTGCCACCAGCACTGGGGCTGGCCAGCCTCTTCCTCTTCCCTCCTCTTCCCTCTCCCACTGGCATTCATTCAACTCTGCTGCAGGTTTTGTCACATCTAACCTGCCTGCAGACACAGTTGGTCCAGCTGTGTTGGAGCAAAAGGAGATGGGATGAGCCCACAGTTCAGTCGCACTTTTCACAGCCCAGGTTCAAGTGGGAAATGTCCTATCTCTCCCTCTTCCCATTCAGAAAGCCTAAGTGGAATTTGCTCTTCACCACAACACAGGGATGGGACTTTTAGTGCTCAAGAGCTCACAGCTTGGTCCATGTTGGCCAAAGTCAACCTCTGACTTGCCAGCCCAGGGTTCCCACTGCTGGGAGGTAACAGAGGCCCTCAGATGGGTCACTGCAGCCAGGCAAAGCTGCCAGACACACAGGGATGACCCAGCCCTACCAACACATTCACTGAAGCATGATTGCAGAGCTCAGCAAACACAATTGCCAAAGCAAACGTCTTATTCACACTGTCTGGAGATGTTGGCTTGGTGTCCAGATCCCACAAGGATTTTTTTTCCCACAGCTGGGACAAGATCTTAGATGACCTTAAGGTGATCTGTGACTCAGAGCAGGCTAGGCCAAGTTCAGACAGCCATGCTCCATTGAGCTATTGCTTTCACAGGATACAGACCCTGAGGTCTAGGCATGTTCCTGACTTTTCTTTATGGGAAATCAAGGCAAGAAGGGGATCTAAACTGGGAAGCAGATGGTGAGGCCCTCAGAAGGCTCCCTGCTGTGCTCCCTCTGGTCCATGGCTCCCGGCTATGTCTAGTCCTAGCAAGCACACACAGGCAGCAGGCTGGCATGGTTGGTCCCCTCTGTCCATCCCCAGGGGGCTTCATTCCCTGGAGACATGAGAAGGCAAGGGCTTGAGATCTTTGGCCTCAAACCCCTCCCCAGGGGGCTTCATTCCCTGGAGACATGAGAAGGCAAGGACTTGAGATCTTTGGCCTCAAACCCCCAACCCACACCTGCCAGCCAGGATTCAGCAGCAGTATCTGGTTTGGTCCAAGCTTCAGGGCAGAGCCAATCTGAGGCACACGTCCTGGGATTGCCATGACTAGGGGCAGGTGACAGAGACCTGCTGTTGGTCACAGCAGTGTTCCCACAGGCAGAGGCAGCCTGGACAGCCCAGCTCCTCCTGCACCTCAATCTGGCATCTGGCAGCGCCAGGCAGAAAGCGTTTCATAACCTAGCGACAGAGGAGGAGGTGTTGAGCTGGACATACATTACTGCAGACACTTTTCTGATGATGCTTTGACTCCAAACTCTTTCAACTTTGGAATGAGAGATGTCAGGCTGTTAGCTCCTGGTGCAGAACAGAGCTGCTTGGAGCCTCTGGGGCTGGAGGGGAATGATGTGCGAGTCAGAGGATGATTCCGTATGCACGTTCTTTCCTTTTTTCTCTTTTCCTGATTCCCCTGAGCCTTCTCAACTTATAAATCTCTGCACTTGTGTGGCAGCTACGTTGAGCAGCTCTGTCATGTCAATAACCCATGTCAAGCAGTGTCCCGGGGAGCTCGTGACACAGGAGAGCACAGAAGCTCATCCCAGCCCTCAGTCCCTCCTCTATCCACCTCCAGGTATGTCTCTTAAATAAAAGCTGACTTGAGCACACGGGATGAGAGCAGCAGGGACTGCTGGAGAGTGCAGAGAAGGTTCAGGGCAAGCAGGACATCCAGGACTGAAACACTTTGGTAAGTGGCACTGGGCAAAGTAAGTAGAAGCAGCAAATAGGAACCTGAGGCAGAAGCAGAGCTGAGCTGGCGCCGGGACCTGGGCAGCCATATCTGGTACCAGATCAGGTCCAGAGAATGAAAAAGGGACTATAGCAGTGGTGGGCACCATGTGGCAGGGAAAGCTCAGCACGGCTGCTGGAAGCTGTCTGCCTTTCTTCTAGCCTTGGCAGCAAACCCCCACCCAGGGTGAAGCGCTGTGCTATGGGTGCCTGCCCGTGGTCCCCACCACATCGTGGCTGAACAGGAGGGGTTCCAAAGCACCTCTCTGCTCTCCAAGAAGAGAGCATCAATTGCACTCTCCCCAGCAAGTAGCTGCTGAACACGCCAGTGCTTTAATGAACTCTCCTCGTTAAGGAGCAAAGGCCTCAGCACTGGGGGCCAGCAGAGCCCCTGCCCACCCACCACCTAGCTGGGCATGCAGCCTCTCAGGCTGCTGCTCAGAAGGGCTTTGCCCTTATCTGATCTGCTTCGAAGGTAGGCTGCAGACCCCCCCATCAGAAGCAGTTCTGAGGGAGGCTGGTTGTGTTTGTGCTGAAGAAGCACGCTGCTGGCCACCACATTTGCTGTTGCCTCAGATGACAATCCTAGGATGGCTTTCTGAGGCGAGGAAACCTGCTCTGACAAACACATTCACACCTGGTGAAGGACACAGGCTGGCAGGATGGAAAAGCAGGGCAGGGCTACCTGGGAGGCAGTTTTTCTCCCCAGCTCCACTGGTTACTGGGACAGCAGCTGCTGGCTGCAGACCCAGCCTGTGTGGATTAGGGGATTTGTAAGGAAGCAGAAGAAAGTATTCCAAGTGATCATGGCCATTGCCAAACCACAGACCATCAGTGTCACTTTGAGTCGCGACTGTCTCCGCCATTCTCCATTGCTGGATGGACCCGGGGCAGCCTCAGAGGCTTGGTACCATGGCACCCACCTCTGCCTCCTTCCTGGGCATCCATCTCCACAGAGTTTGAGAGTCCTACATCACTTTTACTTTGCTTGGCAGAGATTCGACTGAGCAGCTCCTCGAAGCCAAGGGGATTGTTTGTGGGGACCAGCTCGGCGACACTGACTTTAACATGGCCTGGCCAAGCCACCAGCTCCACGCAGGGTGTCAAGCCTGCCCCACTTGCCTCATGCACCTCTCCCAATGGTCAAAGCCTTCCTTTGCAGACCAGCCATTGCTTTTTGACACAGAGACAAGGACATTTGGGAAAGCTTCTCCACAAAAGCAACCCCCAAGATTCCCCTTTAATTTCCCTGTGCAAAACAAAAGCAGCTCCCCGCTCTATTTTTAGCCTCCCCATAACAAGCTGCCTGAGCAGGCGAGAGGAGCAGCATGTTGATGAGGAGGTTCTTGTGCTCCCATCACTCCTCACACAAGTTGTGCTCAGCGAGGGTCACCAGCAGCCTGTGCCAAGGTCTCTCCCAGCTGGAGAGGAGCAGAGCAATGCCGCAGGCAGCAGGGGTTAGGGAAGCTGTTGAGCTCCTCCTTGCTATGAGTGAGAAGTTTAAGCCTGCCTGAGAAGCTGGGGCTGGACAGAGATGTGCTGGCATCATCCTGCTGGGACAGAGCAGCCCAGCTGTGGCCGAGCTCACTGTGATAAGGATTCATGGATAGGTTTAGTCTCTCTGCTTCGAGTCGAGGTTTGAGCTTTGTGTGCTGGGCAAAATCCCTGTTGTGGGAGGGAAGGGCAGGCCCTGCTTGGGGAGGAAAAGCTCCACAGAAACATCTCGGAAGGAGATGACAGGGCTGAAGCATGGCTAGATGGCAGGGAAGGGCAGCACTTCAAGCTCCCTGAATCACTCTACAAAAGGAGGAATGAGCTTGACCTAGATACATGAAATAACGTGGTCCTGGCAAGGAGCTGTGGCGAGAGTGAGGATTTCACACTCATTACCAACCCAACTCGCACGCTGCCCGCAGATCCAGCAGCCTGGATTCCACACACAGAGGGAGGAGCGGCTTCAGCTGGATCCAGATCCTGAGCCCAGGGCTAGGTCTGAGTGGGAGCCCCCAGGAAAGCTGTGTGCCCCACCTGCTCTGCCCCAGGCTGCTGTGCCAGGAGCTGCTGCCTTTACCCATCCTCCAGGGACTTCACTGGGGCAGACTGGTCCATAGTTGGCTTTCCAAAGGCTGAAGGCTTTCAGGAATCTCCCTTGCCCCCAGCATGCTCTAGTCACAGCAGATGGAAGTGGTCGGGGAGTTATGTCACACCAGGGTGTCCCAGCATTGGTGTTATGGCCCTGGTAAGGATGCATCGAATCCTCCTGTCAGCCAGGAGCAATGGTGACATGGGAACCTTCTTCTGGCAACACCTGGCCAGAGTGGCTGTTCCTGCCCTGCCTGCTGGGATGGGTGTGTTTATGCCCTGCCACATATGATGGGGATGCTCTACTGCAAAATTGGTGGCCCGTGGGTCTCTACAGGTAGTCCATGCTGTGTGGGAGGCTGAGAGGCACTGGTGGATTCTTTGCCTGGGGTTACCAGTTGGCATCATTGCTTGTGTGCTCCCAGCATGGTGCAAGGCTGCTCCTGCTCCGTCCATCACCCTGGAGGCATTCTTGGGTTTTGCCTCTCGAGTGCCTGACTTCCCGAGCTGAAACAAGACGGCTCAGGCATTTTCCTCATGCTCTGGAGCAGGGAACACAGAGAAAGGAACGTGGAGCAAGGATCATGGAGGTCTCTGATCCTCGTACTCTGTACAAAACATGCTGGGACTGGCAGAGCCTGTCTGGCAGGGGCTTGTTAGCAGGAGCAGCTCCTCTCTGGCACTCTGGGCTCCTCTTGGAGCTTGGGCACAGCCTCAGCTCCCCACCCAGGAGTGTGGGAATCACAACTGGCATTGCAGAGCCAGAGCAGGGTGCTGAACGTAGGCAATCAGAGCCAGGGAAGCGTGAGGAAACTCGGGCCAGCTTTCATTTGGGAAGCAAGGAATTCGTGAAAGAATCCCCACCCACAGCCCACAGGCATGTTGCAGCAGTGCTGGCCCAGGTTTCCTCCCACTGGGAATGCCAGCACTGGGGGTTGATCCCAACCACACAGGCTCATCCCATGGCAACAAGCAAGATTCTGCTCCTGAGCTGCTTGTCCTCTGCCCTTCTCAGCGACCAAGAAAGGTGCCAGCACCTGGGCTGCCATCTGCACCACACAGGAACAGTCAGAAGGCAAAGGCAACAAAAGCCTGGGAATAGTTAGAAGAAGGAAAAGCCCAAGTCTGGGCTCTGTGAGGGGCTGGTGTTTGTGTGGAGGGAAAGGGCTCAAGAAAGTCAGTTTTCTCTGGGCTCAGTGTTAGTCAGAGCTGTGCACTGTTAGGAAGCTTTGTAGTGCCACAAGTCCAGGAGATTGTCCCCAGCCTTGGTCCCTCCAGTGCTGCTGGTTTGGTGGAGCCATATGCATCTGCTGAGCCCACAACCAGCACAGCACAGCCAGCTGTACTGGGACACTCAGCCCTCAAGGACACGTTGCATTAATCTGAAGTGAAAAGGTTGAAGGCTTAGTGTGCTTGGCTTTGCCTGCTTTGATGGCTGTTTTTCACCCTGTCCTCTCCTGGCCTTACAGGGACCTTATTAAGAACATATTTTTGGGCACCGTCAGTGTGACCTAGCAGGGTCACCACTGAGAGCAGAACCAGGACTGTGCATGCAGCACAAAGTATTTCCCTGATGCTCAAGGGAAATAATTTGTTGGAGGTTAAAATGTTGTTTACCCTCTTTGGGAGAGGGGAGAAGCCTCTCCCCAAAGTGATGGAGGGACCCAGCTCCCGTTGTTCAGAGTGGGAACATGCCATCCCTCCTGGCCCTGCCCAGCTCACACAGCAACAGCTCAGCTGTGGTCACCCCGAGCAGTAACAGCTCTAACTCAGAGCCCATCAAAGGCAGTGAAAGTCTCTCCCCTGGCATCAAGATGGCTTAAGATCAGGGCTGCACCAGCCTGAGTCCCCTGCATTGACTCCATACCATGTCTGTTCCTCCTGTGCCCTCTCCCCCAGCCTGCAGCCACAATGATGGTCTGTTGATGACTTCAGTGACTTTGTGTGCCAGAACCTCTCTTGGAGCTCTTCCTTCTCCATCACCTTTGCAGTGTGGTCTGTCCCAGGTAGGGACATGGCAGCTGCCTGGTGTTTGCTGTGCTATCAATCAGTGTGGGAGAGGCAGGTGCCCTGTGAGTGGGACCAGGGGTCACAGCCTGGATGGCTGGTTGCAAGCAGAAGAATTGAAAGGCTCCTAAACCTCAGCTGTCAACACTTCTGAGTTCATATACTGAGATCTCCAGTGCTGGGTGGATGAAGGAGCTGACAAACTCCATCCAGGATCCAGTGCTGCTCAGAGTGGTAGTGCTGGCCCCAGGGCTGTGCCCAGTACCTGCTGTCAGCACAGTGTGCAGGGAGCAGGCATACACTGGGCGTCAGCCCCGGACACCAGGAGCAGGGCTGGAAGAGAACAACTTTCCTCTGCAAGAACCTTCTGGGGAACATTTTCTCTCCCAAAGCAGGGTGTAACATTCCCTGAGCTCACCATCACTGATTGCCCAGGAAGAACTCAGCCAGAACTACTCGAAATTTATCAGCCTGACACATTCCACCTTCATTTGGAGCCATTTAAAACTTTTCACTACTTTTCCTCCAAAAATGAGCTCAATTATGCCAGCCTTGCTCCTTGCTCAGTGCAGAGCCTGCAGCTCTGATGGGGTTGAGACCATGGACAAGCCTCTCCTGTGAGCACTGCTTCCCAAAATGAGGCACAGATGCTGGTGCCTCCCTTCTTGCCCAGCTCCATCCTTGCACATTTCTTACAAACTCTTGCAAGATTTGGGCTGGGAAGGCAACAGCCTCATGTAAGGGACTGCATCTTGGGACAGCCATGCTGGAGGTGGAAAGCACAACCCTTTCATATCAAACGGGGAGAAAATTGCACCCAAGGGAAATTTCCCAGGACCTGTGTGTCTAAAAGAGAAGTAAACAAGGTCTGGAGTTATGCTTCTGAGGTATCACTTGGGAATCCAAGCAGAGACAACGAGCTAACAGGAGTCGTAAAGGAGAAATATCTCCAGCCATTAAGAAGGGGCTGGAGCAACGCTGCCTCCTCAGCTCTCATCCCCATGGATGAGAGGTTTTACAAGGTACATAAACGTTATTGTCGCTGGTTTACAGCAGGGGATTTGAAGTGTTTGCAAGAGACATGCTTTGCTAAAAGTCACCAAGCAGCATCCATGCCTCCTGCCACCAGACAAACGAGCTGCCTGCAGAGTGCACCCTGCCATCGTCACCTCGGTGCACCTCCAGGCAGGGTCGGCAAGTCCAGCTCCAAGTGCCTTAACCAGTGGTTAACAAGTGAAGGGGATGTGGCATGCCTGAATCCTGATCTCACCTCTGCCACAAGCTCCTCATGCTGCCCCTTCTGCTGTCACGCTGGGCAGGGGACAAACAGCAACTTCCCTGCTTGGGGAAGAGTGGCAGGACAGAAAAGTCCCAGACCAAGTCCCTCTGGATTTCAGTTATGGAGAGCAGGAAATGTGCTCTGTCTGTAGCCAGAGGGACTGAAACACTCTGGGTGGGAACCTCCTTCACCAGCTTCTTCTGCTCTCTTCTGCTCCTGAGCCCTGCAGCTGCTGCGGTGTTAAGGGTAAAGAGCACACTGGGTTTGTCTGATGCCAGCAGACGAGTCTGCTCCAGGGACACTCCTCCCTGGGAAGAGAAGCCTGAATCTTCACACAGCCTGGAGTATCTACTCATGGCAGAGTGGCTGGAGGAAAGCAGTGCAGCTGTCCCCAGTAACCCTCCAAGGTGACACTTCTCTTTAAGAAGGAGACGGATTTATTCTTTGAGCCTTTTCTGCAGGGACAAAGGCTAAAGAGAAGGGACCTTACTTCAGCAGAGGTCATGGAGAGAAGGATGCAGCCCTGATAAATTCTTCCATGTCAAAGCACCAGAGCACCCCCTCCTCCATCCCAGTGCTGCTCTGCTGCCTCCACATTTGTGCTCAGTGGATAACCTCCTGCCCTGCCATAGAAGAACCTGCCTCTGGCATTGCCACCACGTGTGCTCCTCCTGGGACCACACAGCCCTTAAGAACCAGCACATGGACATTTCTGAGAGCTGTAGCTGAACACTGGGAGGGAGGGAAGCCACAGCCCAGGTTTACAAGGTGGTGCCCAGAGCCAAAAAAGCCAAGGAATGTTGTTATTTAATCTCTCCCGTGGTGCAAACCTGAAGGGGTTTGCATGAGGGCAGAAATTCATTTAATTACAGACTAGAGGTCGGGCAGTGATTTCTTCCAGAACAGAGGAACTGGAAAGCAGTTGGCAGTGGCAGCTCTGAGCCCTCCACTTCAGGGTCGTTTGAGATCCTACTGCAGATCAGCCTGGGATAACATGGGTGTGGGAGAGCTCAGTGGGGGCAGGAAGCCACAGAGCGGTTATTTTAGGAGCCAAATCAGGAGCACAAACTCTGCTCATCTGAGCTTCTGGAGCCTGTATCTTCCCATCCCTCAGACCCACCAGGACACAGCACCAATGGCTCACTCCCAGGCAGTGCTACTGCCAGAGTATCCCATCAGAGCTCTGCAAGCCATGTTCTGCAAACATGTTCACCATGTTCTGCAAACTTCACAGAGGAAACAAAATCTTCTGCTTTGGGGCTGTTGCTCCACAGCCAACCCCAAGCCATGGATCTCCCCAGTCCAACCGACCCAAAAGTGTTCTGAGAGCACTGGCCTGAGGCAATAACAGCACCCTGGGTGTTTCCACAGCTGGCCAGAAGAAGAGATGAACGTTCCATGGAGGCCTCCTGGCCTAATGGCTCTGGGGCCAGGGCAGACTCTGTGGGTATCATGAGGAAGGTCATGGTGTGCAGCCTTCACATGCTTTCAATCCCAGGGAAGCAGAGGTGGCTCTGGGTGCTGCCAGCTCTTCATGCTCCTCAAGGGTTCAGCAAGGTCTTGATCCCACCATTACATCTTCTGTTTTCTTAAGCCTGGTTCGGGCAGGGGGCATGCCAAGAGCTTGGCATTACCTGGACACAGATGGCCTGGGCTCTCTTTGGGACACGGTGTGCCAGAGCTGCAGACAAAAAGCTCTTCAATTAACTTTCATACTGAAAATGCTGCATTTGCAGAGCCAGGTTGGCAATGATGATGGCTTGAAGGAGCGTTCTGGTGCGGGGAGGGGAAGGGCTCCCCAGTGCCCATGGTACAAAGGATTCCTGAGAGCTTCACCCCGGGGCATTCCTGTCTAACGAATGCACTCCGTGCTCAGCCCCAGGACACCGACTTTCCTTGGGCAGGATCTGTTTTTCCTTCTTCTCTGCAACCCCTTTTCCCCTCATTAGGAAACCATAACTAGGGTTCTAAAAAGCTAGGCTGGGCTCGATGTGCGGTGCTGGGAGGAACTGGTACAGGCAGGGAAGCTTTAAAGCCGAGGAGTGGGAAGAGATCTTTGCAGGACACAGGAAGGTTTCAGTTCTTTCCGAAAGAGACGAGAGAAAAGCAGCGGCAGAGACAGAACAAGCGACACGTGTCTGTTACAGCTGCTAATGGAAGATTCCCCGAGGCGACCCATCAAGCTGGCAGCCCTCCCGTGTCACTTCTTGACAGGTTCCTCTCTTCCACCGAGCTGTCAGCCCTGACATCTCTCTGCTTTGGCACTGGAGGGCTGACAGCCAGCAGCGGGAGGGGACAGCAGGACACAGCCCGGGCGCCAGCGAGACCCAGCAGAGCCTAGCTCAGGGACCACGCACACCTCCTGCTCTTCCACCTCTGCTCCAGCTCTGCGCTCAGACAGGTAAACATTTTCTCTCTTTCGTGGTGGTGACTCTGACTCGGGTAATAGTTTGTGGTTAGGGATGGACCCAGCCAAGCTGAAGTCTGCCTGCCTTAGTGCTCCATGCAGCACAGCCAACAGAGGCCAAGGGCAGCTGGGGTCCTGGTTGTGGTATGTAGTGTTTGAGCTGGTGGATCTTTGCCACTCTGGCTCACATGGAGATATCAACCATGTCCATACTCATGACTTCCTGCTCCAGGCATGGTCAGGACAGGGAGATGCCCAGTGAGCACAAACAGCTCCCCAAATTGTAAGTGGGCTCATCTCAACGCTCCTTCTGCATCCCCTTGGAGGGTTGTGCTGGCCTGTAAGTGTTTGGATCAAAAGGCAACTGAAAACCTTTCTGCAAAACTTGCAGAACGTCAGCCTGGAGGCTTTTGCAGCATGGGATGTTGGTGTGGGGACAGACCTGGCTGTCTCAGGTCACATCACAGGTCCCAGCAGAACAGTGCGCATTGCACTGAGGGCAGACAGATCCAATAGCAATTAATTAGCAATCAGGGTCTATTGTTAGTAGCCCTCTAGTGTCTGGTTCCTACAGTGGGAGGGAACACTCTCTGCTAGAGGATGGTTTGTTTAAGCGCTGGAAGTGAGGAGTAAAGACTTGTGGTTGCTGGTTCTGGGCACTGCCAACCGTGCCCAGGCAGCTGGGGAAGGTGCACGTGTGGTGTGTGCCTGCGGGTGCCATCTCCTGCAGCCTGTTGGTTCATGTCTAGAATCAAGGAGCTGAATGAAAAGCTGAAAGTGAAATGCTCCAATCTTGTGCAATGTGTCCAGAGGAGGGTTCCTCCTCCAAGGCAGCAGCCACTCAGAAATGGGGATGCTCAGTAATAAAATGGAAGGTCTATCAAAAAGAAGGAAAAGAGTCTGGTTGGGGTTTCTTTGCCACACTGCCCCTGCCCACTGCTCATATCACACACCTCAAAAACTCAGAACAAAGTTTGTCTGTGGCTGGCACTGGGCAAAGCAGGAGTAGAATTGCCTCTAAAGCCTCATCCACACCGTGCCCAAATTCCTCTTCTCTGCCTCTGCGTTCCCAGCAATATGCTGTGACAACACAGCAGAGTTTGGGGATGCACTGCAGACTTTCCTAGGAAAACACACCTGAAAATCCCAGTTGTGAGCTTTGTACTCATCTGGGACACTCAATGCCACGTGATCCACGCAGCAAATCGTCTGGATACTGAATAATTACAGCCTAGTGCTAATAAATGAGCAACAAGCTCATAATTATCTGCAGAAGTAATTTGATGAATGATTTAAAAACCCTACCACAAATCTCACTAAATTTGGAAGGGCTCAGAAGCTGTCTGCAGCCAGGGGTGTGAGTCAGTGGAGAAGAGGAGCCCTGGCCCTTTGCTCCTCACACAGAGCAGGGGGAAGTTGGCATCAGTTTCCACCAGCAGCTGCGGAGGGTGGATTCTTCTCACATCCCACAGGGGCTCCAGAAAGTTTCAGTTCGCAGCTCCTGCAGAGCAATGCCTGCCACTGTGCCCTGGGTGTGAATGCTGGCATCAGCTCTGGTGTGTCCAGAGGAGACTTTGCTTTCCACCTGTCCTGGTTTTACTGGGACAGACCTGCAGGCTGTTAGCAGTTTGGAGTCACAGCAGCTGACCTGAGTTGGTGTATCCCAGCTGTATTCCATCCCATAAACATCACCCTCGGTATAAAGGGGGAAGCTTGCTGAAGCAGAG
This sequence comes from Tricholaema leucomelas, assembly GCA_013400475.1. Taxonomy (NCBI): domain Eukaryota; kingdom Metazoa; phylum Chordata; class Aves; order Piciformes; family Lybiidae; genus Tricholaema lacrymosa; species Tricholaema leucomelas. The sequence continues at coordinate 331,200 of WAAF01015816.1, forward strand.
GTTTCTTCTGCTCTTGACTGAGTTTCTGCTGGCCCTGCTGCTCTTTGGCTCCTGAGGACTGCCTTCCTGTTTGACTGCTGCGTTCTCACTGGGTTGAGTAGAACTTCCTGTACTTGAGGTTGGTGTTGCTTTGGCTCTTTCAGTAGGTGATTTGATTTCACCCTATGGATCTTCTTTTCCTGATGCCCCTTCTCTGCTGGGCAGCAGTCATCAGATGGGAGATCAACTGCTCTAGTTGGGCCCCAGATACAGGCTGCATTGTAGGCAGAGGGTTAGAGAGGGACAAATACCCTGGGCTGTTTCCACTCCTCTGTAGCTTCTCAGACTGACTTAGCATCACTTAGGCTTTGGAGAAGATTGGTCTTTGGGGCTGGCTTGTCAAAGGGAAATGGTGTTTGGGGCATGCTTTAGACACCCTCACAGTGCTGTGCAGTGGTGCTGCTTGTGCTGGTGGTTGCCTGAGACCTGGAGCCACCAGTGCTAACCCTTTTGGTGTTGCCCGGTTGCCATCTCCCTGGCTTTTGTAATGTGTGCAGGAGAGGGAGCCTCCGCCCAAGTGCAAGGAAGGACAAAGCCTGTGGAGGGCTGGTGGAGGATGTTTTGCCTGTGGGTGATTTGGATGGCAGCAATGAGATCCCATTGGAGCAGGCAGCTGCCTGATGCCCTGGTGAAGGTTGGCAGGGAGTCGTGCCCTTGCACTGCACCTCTGCTTTCCAGCCAGGAGCCACCAGAGCCCCAGCTGGTTCCCAGCCCCTGCCATAGGGCAGGGCCAGCGTAGCCTCCTCTTCCAAGAAAGGGCTTGGCATGGCCTGATCCTACCCTGAGATAGCAGGAAGCTGGAGCAGGGAGTAACAAGGGCTGTGGAGCCCTGCTCTGTGTGCCCATACATGTCTCCACCTCAGCATCACTACTTTAAGAGGGTGGCTGCTGGTAGTGCAACTCCCATCAGAGACCTGGATGAAGGAGGTGGAAGTCAACTTCAGCCAGTCCTCCTCTACACACCTTTCAAAAGCCCACTGTGCAGGAAGAGGCTTGAAAGTTCCTCCACCCTACCCCTGCTGCCATTGGCATGGGCCTGGTGTTTCTGCTTGGCCATGGCTCCTGTAGAGCTGAGAAGAGACCTCAAGGATCATCCAGCTCCAACTCCCTGCCATAGGCAGGGACACCTCCCACTAGAACAGGTCGCTCAAGGCCTCATCCAACCTGGCCTTAAACACCTCCAGGGAGGAAACATCCACAACCTCCCTGGGCAACCTGTGCCAGTGTCTTACCACCCTCACTGTAAAGAACTTTCTCCTAACGTCTACTTTAAATCTCCCCTCTGCCAGTTTAAACTCATTAATCCTTGTCCTGTCATTACAAGGTCTTGTCAATAGTCTCTCTCTAGCCCTCCTGTAGGCCCCTCAGATACTGGAAGGCCACTACAAGGTCTTCTCGAATCCTTCTCTCCTCCAGACTGAAGAGCCCCAAGTCTTGTAGCCTGTCCTCATAGCAGAAATTAGCATCTTCATGGCCCTCCTCTGGACTCACTCCAACAGTTCCACTTCCCCCTTGTGTCTGGGGGTGAAAGCTGAGGATGAAGCACATGCTCCTCAGCTCAGCTGCTTTCATATCAGTGGCACTCTGTTGGTGTCGGTGCCCTGCACTGTGATCTGAGCTCCCTTCCAGCTGAGCTAGGGGAAATCTTTTGTCAAGCCTGCGCAGCTCTGCCAGTGGATGTAAAAGCGACAACCCCACCCCAGCCGCTGCATCGTCTGGCAGGGCTGCGGGCAGGAGCTCCCACGGCAGCTGCCTGCTGGGGCAAGCTGTTAGGCTGTGCAGCTGGGGAGCATAGGAAATAAATTGGAAATAAAGATTTTGGGGTTTTCTTGCTCTCCCCTTGCTCTTGTAAGCCTTGTGCTCCCAGAATGGCAACTCCTGGCTGGCTCACAGGTATTCAGGAGCGTTCCCTCGCCGGCAGAAAGAAATCCTTCAACCAGAAAGGCTCTCCAAAGGTCCTCGTAGGCTGTGATTTGTGACTGTTTATTCTCAGCAGCGGAGCAGGATCCATTTCATGGATGTGCCTCTTAAGGAGCACATTTCCCTTCTCCCTGGGAAGTGCAATTACAATAATAAGCTGCAGGAGAGCAAGACCAACTTCTCAAACAGCAGGTCTTGTGAATGGCACAGCTCCACCATAAACCCCAGGACGAGACCAGCGTGAGAGTGGAAATGCCTCCTCCATCAGACCAGCACCTCCAGCTTCCCTTACTCTGATGTTCTGTGGTCAGCAGGGCTCATGTCCGAGCAAGATCCTCCAGGCAGTGATCTATCCTCCCCATCATGGACCATGCCTGGAAGAGCTGGAGGCTGCCAGTCTGGCCTCAGTCCTCCACCCAGAGGAGCTGCTGCCACCAGAGCACCACAGCAGGAATTTGATGCTGTCTGAGATCCTTGGATGGCTGCACTTTGGTTTAGCCTAGCAGGAGCCTCTCAGGGAAACAAGGAGATAAACCACCTCAATAACAATACTTCAGAGCTCTTAGATGTGAAGATTTTACCTTTTATCTCCATCCAAGTTAAAAATATTTTTGTTTTGCTGTCAGATGAAGGGACCATCAGCCCTTCCCAGGGGCTGAGGGCAGCTGGGATGAGCTGGATGCTCCATGGCACAGCCCAGCTCCGCTGTGGGTCTCTTCTGACTGGAGGAGAGTGATGCGGTTGGCTTTCAGATCTCTGATGATGATGGAGATGCCACCACATCCCTCATTGAATTGTGTGAGCAGCTAACCACCCTCAAAATGAGCAGTACAGGATATGCTTCTGGGTGAAATTTCCAGCTCTGGTCTCCTTTGGACTTGTTAGATGAAATAGGCTTTCCCCATCCCATGTCAGCTGCCCACGCAGGTTTTCACGGGCTGCACTGGAGTGATCCAAAGTCTCTAAGGGTTCAGAGTTTTGTGCTGGCTGTAAAGCCTTTGTGTAATTTCTTGTCTTGTCCAGGGTGCTCTTTTGCTCTACAGCCCCCCTTTGGAGGCCAGGCAGCAGCAGTAAGGTCCCAGGACTGCCTCCCAGTTCTCCCCCTGCCCTGGGATGGCAATAGCCCTTTCAGCACTGTGTGACATGAGCTCAAGTTTAACATTTTGATGCCAAATTCAGCTGTGCTACAAATGTTTCCTCTGAGGCTTCTGCAGAAGCGTCTGCCAAAGCAAATTCCCAAAATGTCTATGGATAAGCATTTCTTGGAGCATGTGATTTAGAGAAGGATGCACAGAGAACCTTGAAGGAAACCTGGACTTGTCTAGAGCTGGTTTTAATCCCTCCTCAGCACTCTGCTGCCTGCATCCAGGAATATTATTCATGAGGCTTGAAGCAGTGCTTAAAAAGAAAGGTTGACCAGATTAATTTTCTAAGCATAGTGGCTGTCATTATTTCATTTCTCTTTATCAGCTTGCTCATTATCTTGTATTACCTGACTTACCTTTTTAAAATGACCTCTCTAGAGTGTCCTGGAAGAGCCTTGTCCCCATCATGTGGGAAATTGCAATGTATCTGGAGAGGTAGCTGCCAGTGACTCATGAGTCCTTCAGCTCCCCCAGAACTCCTGCATTCGATTAACTCAAACTTGTTGCTGAAATGAGCTGCTGAGAAGCCTCACTTCATGCAGGGCAAAGCAGTGGATGGCTGCACATTGTCACGCTGCCTTGGTGCCTGCTTCCATGCCCATTGAAGGACATGGACCAGACAGTCAATGCATCATACTTGTGCATGGCTTTGTGTGCATCTTTATCCTGACTCCCATTTCCTGTTAGGATGGAACATTGCTGTGGTGTGAGAAGCCAGCATGCAGCTGCTCCAAGCACCCAGATCCCCTGAGAAGGGAGGAGCAGCAGCCATGTTCCCAGCTGGTCCTGCTGGGTAAGGGAGCGTGTTAGGCAGGGCATTTCTGTCCTGGCAAGGAGGAGCTGTGCAGTGCCCTGGGGAGAAGGTCAGGGAGAGGCTGACACCCTGCTATAAGGTGGCAGCAATAGTCACTGGGAGGATCTGTCAGCTCTGCCTGTGACCTGGCCCAAAGCACACCCGCTGCAAGGGGAGTGCAAGGAGCGAGCTGTTGCTTGTGGGATGGCTGCACTCCTCCACCAGACATGTCTCCCTGCTTCTCCCCTGCTCTTGCTCTGCTTGTCCTTGGCCTCTTTCCAACCTAATTGTCCTCCCTGTTGCAGATTTGTGCAGGCACAGCCATCCCATGGGCTAAGGGACCATCACCACCTCATGCTCTTGCCCACTGCTGGGTGAGCACAGTCCCAGCTGTATCCATCCTTTGCCGTGGCACCCTGTACTGCAGACCCCGCTGCTGTGCTTCCATCTCCTCAGCTTTGCTGCCTGTCCAGTTCTGCTCCTGCTGAGCACTAGCAGATCATACCTGAGATGAGCTCTGGTCTGGTGGCTGTTTTCCCACTCCCCGTGGTGGGACTAGTGGGCTGGTTTCAATCCCTCTGGGCTTGGTGTGAGCTACTGGCCCATCTCCTGCTGGAAAAGGACCAACCACCCATCCCATGTCCAGCTTTCCTCTGGGTTTCAGCCACAGGAGACACACAACTCCTCAGGCTGCCTGCCTGCTGGGGAGTCTGGTTCCCAGCACCTTCCCCCTCCCTAACATCTCTGTTTTGTCTGATGCAGGCTCTGTTCAGCCTCATGCCTGCACCCCACAGAGACCTTGCCTGGTCCAGCCTTTGGGAAGCTGCCCCATGACAGGCCCCCAGTGACTCCTGAACCCATACTGCCTTTTGTGACAGCCTCTTCTCTCAGGTGTTCATGCAGTACATGGCTTCAGCCTCCCTTTTGCAGTCTCCTCTGCCTCATCAGTGCAGACAGAGATGTTTTGGAACATGGCTGGTGGGTAGTAGCTCAGGATGGCACCGTGTGCAGGCTTGGGCAGCTCCTCAACTCAGGGGTATCACCTTGGCAAATCTCAACCCTCCCCTGTGCGCTGCCCAGTACCAGGAGAAGTTCTGCTACCGTTTGGCTCTCGCTAAAGATTAGCAGTGGTCCTTCCATCACCTTCCAGCTGAGGAGGTGCAAACAAGGAGGAAAACCTTCTTGCCAGTGCTGATGGCGCCAGGTGGACCCTCCAGGAGGTTTTAAACCCTGCAAGGAGCAATGAGGGGAGCCCTGCCGTGTCAGGAACAGTGGCGGAAGGTGGCTGCCATGCCCAGGAAGGAGGGGCGAGCAGGGACGGCCCTTTTGGAGGCCTGACTTCATCCCCTGGGGGCTCCCAGCCTTTTTTCCTCTGCCGTTTTCCAGGCTTAAAAATGCCTGAACAGGGAAAATCGGGTTGTCACGTGAAGCTGTTCCGTGCCCCGTGTGGATAATCAGCAGATCCATCCTGCGGATGCGTGGCACCGGCGCCTGGCTGCGGCAGCAGAGGCTCCTCCAGCCCTGCATGTGGCTGTGGTGGCTACTCCCCTCCTCCGTGCACCCCCAGCAGCCCCCTGGGGGGCTGTTGTGTTTGCTCCTCAGTCTGGGAGCTCCTGGGCACCGGCCCATAGCTGGAAGGGAAAAGAACTGAGTTCTCTGCTCTCCGCTCCCCACGGAGCTGGACCCGTGCAGCTGGCTGAGGAGCTGCTCCAGCCTGGAGGCACTGTGGAGGGAAGGGGCTGTTGGGCAACAGGACTCTGGCTCGGTGAGGGTTTGAGGGAAGAAGAGATGCAGACCAGAGTACTTGTGCTGTATTTTGGTGGTGAGAGTCCTGGCTGCTGCAGGCGTCTGTGGGAGTCCATCTCTGTGTCTTTAAAATCCAGCCAAAGGCTTTTCCCCAGGAATGTTGCTTCAGGTCTCTGCCAACCTGGAGCAGGCAGCATTTTGGTTTCGTGTTGTGACCCTGGAAAGGTGGAGGAGACCTGGCTGGGGCATGTTGTGCAATACGCCTGCCCAGCCCAGTCTGGGAACAAGGGAGGATTGGGGCTTGTCACGGCATGGGAAGGGTTTGGAGACGCCCACCACCCCCCTCCCAAGAGCTTCCAAAACAAGGAGCAGTTCTTTCAGACGTTTCTGTGGGGAGTTCTCTGCTTCCCTCCAGCTCCCAGTTCCATATCTCACCTTCTCTGTGCTTGTTCCCAGGCAATGGGTGTCTTATCTCAGCCTTCATCCCAGCCCACTGCTGCTCCCCAGCAAATCTGGGGACCACTTCTGCTGGGAATGGTCTAAAATCTCCCCTGCAGTGCCTCAGCTTCCTCATGGAGGTCTCTTCTTCCTCATGAGGAGAGAGAAGGGTGCTCTTCTCTCTGGAGAGGGCTGCATCTGCTGATGCTTATGCTGGCCTTCAGCACAACCTCCTTCCTTGCAGCTTCCAGGATGGTTGAGCTCTAGCATGAGGGAAGGCAAACATGCAGCTGAAATATGGAGGTGGTCAGAAGATGTCCTGAATCCTAGCTAGGTATTCCTGGCCTATCCAACCCTGACTCCTCCTTCAGGTGAGAACTTTGCTTCTGGGGGTCCAGGGGCAGCAAAAGTATGGGATTGATTTCTCACAAACATGTGTGGTGCACGATCCTGCCCTATAGACCCTCCTTAAAGACCTGGCTGGCTTGGGACCGTGCTTGGGACTGCTTTGTGTGCAGAGAGGAGATGCACCATGCACTGCAGAGGACGGCTCTTGCTCCCCAGGGCAATTCAGCCCTGCTGCAGGTGCTTCTGCAGAAGGGTGTTGAACAATGAAGCCTTAACAGAAGCATCATAACTGATTCCTTGTGAGATGGAGAGATGTTGGGCAAGTGGCTGCTAAGCCAGAAGATCTTGTTTGGGGGCAGGTGAGGAGAGAGATGGAGATTGGAGCAGGCTCTGAAATTCCAGGCCTCAACATGAGGTGGTGCAAAGCATCCACATCCCATCCATGAGCCGGTTCTGTGCTCCCTGTGCAGCAAGCAAGGAGGAAGAGCTGAATGCCTTTGGGGAAGAGCTGAAGATAAAGGAGGTGCTAATGAAAGCTACAGGAATGAAGTCATCAGAATACAAAAAGGAAACGAGAAGAGACTCTTCTGAGGGAATTAATCCATCCCTGCTCATCTCCAAACTGCCTGCTCTTGAGAAGCAGCAGGACAGGGGATGCAGGAGTTAAAAGTATTTCTAACCCCTCTGTGCTTTCCACCTAGGAACATCTTTCGAGGGGGATCCTGCCCTGTCCCCGGTGTCGTTTATCCAGTGGCATCCCAGGCACGTGGCACAACTCGAGCGTCTCCTTTCCGCCTGTGAAATGCAGAAGCTGAGCAGTTCCGGCCCTGGGCAGGACCACCTCTGTTCCCCGCGTCCAGCAACACGCTCATGGCTGTGTGCTGCAAAACCTGGGACATTGACAGGTCCTGCTGGAAGGGCTGCTGAGCCTCAGACCAACTCCGTTGGCAAGAGATCTCCCCAGCCCTGAGGAACCTGACTCACTCTGGAGTCGTTAGCACATTAGCATGGAGAGCTCAACCCTCCTGCCGCTCTGCTTGCCGCCCTGCTTGCTGCCCTGCTTGCTCTGTTACCATGCCATTTGGACCTGATCCACACAGACACACAGCACCCCTGTAATTGTCAATATTTGCCCAAGGTCATCCCTGGCACCTTCAGCTTTGAGTGCAGAGGCCAGACTCATCCCAGAGCTCATCCTGTGGTGAGCTGGGCTGCAGCTGTGGGTCATGCCTTAGGAAAACAGTTTGGGGCACTTAAACCCCACATTCTTCTGTCACTCAGCTGTGGTTTGGTGGGTCCCAGCCCACGTGGATCTGTTCTGCAGAAGGAGCCTCAGCTCTGTACTCTCATGGCTGTTCCTTGGCCTGTGAGAGCACTGGCAGCAGCTGATCTCCACAGGGCAGAGGAAGACTCTGTGGCTGGCCTCCACTGCTCACTCCAGCAGCCACTGCAGTCCCCACCATGCTCCCCAGCCCTGTCACCAGTGCTGGCAGTGCTGGCAGATGCTGTGACAGTGTGATGCTCCCCAGCTAGCCACCACTGCAGGTTGCTCTCTGGGCTTTGCTGCTCCCGGGCATGCCGTGGGAGGAAACCTGAAGGTCTCGGAGTTGAGCTGCCAGCCCCTGTTCCCCAGCAGAGATCAAGCAGCCAGGCTAGAGCTGGGAGTCCTTCGATGCTGGGCTGTGCTGTGACCTCCTGCCATCTGCTCACTGCTAGCAGCCTTCTTTCTTCCCCAGCCTGTGCCTTGTCTGGGGGCTGCACATCTGTGCTGTTACCCTCACTGTTTTGTCTGGCTTCCAGCACCAGGAGTGCTGAGCAACCCAAACTGATCTCTGTCTGCCTGCAGTGGCTGTGGCAGCCCTGGGCTCAGTCCTGCCCATCCGGATGGAGAAGGACATGGCTGTGCCAGGCTTTGCTCCAGCTGTTTGCCTGCTGCAGCTGCACAGACATGAGTGGTGAGAAGTGGTCCCAGGACAACGACGGTGATGTGACTTGGCCGTGGCTGCCTAGGCTGTGCCTGTAATGCCAGAAAAGCAGAGAGAGTTTTCATGCAGTCACTGCCCAACTGGCAGAGCCCCTGAGATTGGTGGTTCCTCCACATGGCAGAGCAGAGGTGGAATCGGCTGTGGCCATAGTATTGACCTCCACCGCTTAGTCCCTTGCAGCCACCAGGAGATCACAGAGTGACAGGTACAGCCTGCGCAGGATGGCCGTGCAGTTACAGAGTCTGCCTGCACAGTGATAATGGGATTGAAGTGTGGTAAGGGCAGGGAACAGCTGCAGGTCCCTGCTCACCAAACCCTCTTCCAGCACCTCCCTGTCTCACCTCAAGGAACTCCAGGAGCCAGGCCCTGTGTCCCTCATGTTTATTTTAAGCAGAGAGCTCACGAAGCATGTGGGCAGTCCTCAAACACAAATAACCCATACAGTGCAGACCCACCTTACATGGGGTGAACACACACGGGCTCCCCACCCTCGTTTGCCTTTGATGTCCTTGCTGTGCACACACACACCCCGACACGTGCTCCTCATGCACAGCCAGGCAGCCTCACCCAGCAGTGCTTCACCCTGGGGAGAGAACCAGGACAGTCTCTGCCTTCCCAGCCAGGGAGCAACACTCTGATTTAACTGATTTTTCAGCTGAGGGGAACACAAACACACTGAAGGGTTTTCTGCTGAGCATGAACTGAAGCATATCTGTGGTGCTCTATGACATAAGAACAAACAAGGTCCTCTGTGACATAAGTACATATATGTTTCTTTGTGGTATAAGAATATATGTGGCCCTCCATGATGCAAACATATATAGCGCTCCATGACATAAGAACATATATTGTTCTCCATTATATTGCTCTTTACAATAAAGCTGGTGAGGGATTTTTAGGGCATCACTTAGTGATAGGACTAGGGGAAACGGATCCAATGGATTTAGATTAGATGTTAGTCTTTCACAAGGGTGGTGAGACGCTGGAACAGGTTGCTCGGGGAGGTGGTGGAAGCCCCATCCCTGGATGTTTTTAAGGCCAGGCTGGATGTGACTCTAAGCAACTTGATCTAGTGAAGGTGTCCCTGCCCACGGCGAGGGGTTAGAAGCAGACGGTCCTTGAGGTTTAATCCTTTCCAACCCTGTCAATTCTGTGATTCTGAGAGCATACATGGTCCTCCATGACATAAGAACATGTGTCATTCCCCATGATATAAGAACACGTATGACCTTCCACGCCATAAGGGCACGGTGTGCATGCCGTAAGAGCACGCATGCCATGAGAACGTGCACGGTCCCATGCAAGCACACGTGGGACCCTCTCTGACAGAAGAACATATCCGCGGTGCGCTATGCCACAGGAACACACACGGCTCTCCATGATGCAAGAGCGCACACTACAGACGCGGAAGCCGCCCCGCGCCCGAGGGTCCCGGCCGCGCCGGTGCCCCGCGCCGGTGCCCCTCGCCGGCTCTTCCCGCAGCGGGGCGGGCCCGCTCCGCCCCTCCGCGGCGTCGGCGGCGCTGCCCGGGGCCCCGCGGCCAAGTGCGGGGCGTGGCGGGAGGCGTGGCCAGAGGCAGGGAGGGAGCGCGAGCGCTGCCCCGTCCCCCCCCGCCCCGCGCGTCGCCGCCGCCGTCTCGCGCGCGCCTGCAAGATGCCCGGGCCGCGGCGGGGCTGCCGCAGCCCGCGGGTAGGTACCGGCGGCACCGGGCAGGACAGCGGGCAGCAGCACCGCGGAGGAGGGAGGCGGGGGGCGGGCGTCGGCACTGCCGGCCGAGCGAGGGTCCCGGCCGTGCCCCTTCCTGGGGCTCTGCAGCAAGTGGCGCGGGGGGGGTTCCTGGCCTTCCCGGGAGCTGGCGTCGATTAGCGGGCCCCCGCTGCCTCCACTCGGCTCTCCCGACTCCGGGGCGTCTTGGTGATCCCGCCCCGGTGAGGATAACCGAGAGGCTGCCCAGCGTCTTTCCCCCGCCCCGACCCTCACCGCGGTGGGCAGCGGGAGCCCCGCGTCCTTCCCGGCCCTTTCCCGGGCTCCCGGGAGTCGTCCTGTCAGGAGAGGCGATGTCCCGCCGGCCTGGAGCGGCACTTCCTCGGCTCCCCCACACACACCATGCTAGCCCCCTGCCCGCGGGGGCTAATGTCCCAGCACCTCTCTTACCCACTGGTTACATCTCCGGTGTAGCCGGTCCCGTCCCTCTGGCCTCCGAGCCCGGTAGCCGCATTTGAGAGCCCGGCACGTTTTGGTTCCCGGCTCCCGCTGCTGTCGGAGGAGCTCGGCGCGGAGCCGCTGCCTTGCGCCACTTCCCATTCCCCCTCTCAGCGTCATGTCACGACTTCAGTCGCGATAAAGTTTGGTGAAATGGAGGCGAGGAGGTAACGGGTCCTCCCGGGACTGGCACCAGGAGTGGCGCCGGAGAAACTGGCTTGAGTGCTGTTTGTACCGGCGCGGCCTCGCTGTGACACCGGCATCCGGGCGGTGTTGGGGGGACACTGTCGGGGCATCGCCGCCCGGTGTGCGCGGAGGTGGTGCGGCTGGCTGGCAGCGGCACTGGGGACCTGCTGAGCTGTGGAAAGGCGCCCGGGAGTTGCATGTCCTTATCTTGCTTCACTTATGTGCCTTGCCTCCAAAATGCACAGACCCCTGTGCCATCGTGGGGATATGCAGTTGGAGGCGGCCGTGACCGCGCTGGGGTGGCACAGGGCGGCTCAGCCGAGCGGGTGCTGGAGTTTGAGCGGAGGGCAGATGGCTCATGTTGCTCCATCGCCTCCTCGAGTTCCGACACGCCAGGTGCTGATGGCTCCGGCGCTGCCTGCCCGGCCTGGCCCTGGCCCAGACCTCGTCGTGCTCCCGAGCAAGCCCCTGAACCTCTGCCGAGCCCTTCTGGTTAGAAGAAGGCTTAGGGCAATCGGCTCTGCTTGAGGAGCTGCTGAGGCCAGGCCAAAGCTGTCAGTGTTGTGGTGCCAGCTGAAGCGTGCCCGTTGCATTGGGTCTTGATGGTTTTGGGTAGCATTGGCTCAGTGGGGGAGTAACTGCTGGCCAGTGCTGCAAGCCCCTCACCCTGTGTCCACGGGGTCCAGTGAGGCTTGAGCTGCTCCTTGACCCATGTAATGAGATCAGTGATGCCCTTCCGTCTGTCTGTCCTTCTGTCCTGACCTCCTGTGCTCGGTGAGGCATGGTGTGTGTGCCGTGGTGGGGCTGCCTGCAGAGGGCTAGAGGCAGGCAGACGCCCACTCCCCATCTTCTGCAGGTGCTGTGGGCTCTGTGCTCTGGTTATCGCGGCTGTGTCTCACTGCTGGGAGCAGACTCCAGACTCCTCGCTGGGCTTTTCCCTCCAGTGATGACACTAGCCACAACACAGGAGGAAGGGTTGTGGTGGTCTCAGCATGGGAATGCTCCTATAACCAATGGTGCCATTCCTTGAAGATGCTCCTGGGAAAAAAACAGCATATAGGGCAGAGGTGCGAATCGGAAGAGCCAGCGCTGGCAGTGGGAACAGTTGCATCAGTTCAGGCAGGTGTTGTGGTTGCTACAGAGCCCTGGCTGTGCCAGCTCCTCTCCACCAGCATGACAGGCAGGTCTGTGCCCTGCAAAGTCTTTTGTGGCACTGGGTGAAAGCAGAGCGTGTGTGCAGGGTCCCAAGACTGGCACTGCTTGTGCTGGGTATGGTGCTGTGGGGAAAAGAAGGAAGTTGCGGTGGGGGGAGAATTCCCTCCCAGGCGGGTGGCACAGGTACAGCTCGGGGCTGACGTGCTGGTGGTTTGTGTGTCGTATGCATACGTGGTTGTGAGCAGGGTGGGACCATCCGTGGCACCACGTGAGGCTGATAAATGACTTATTGTTAAAATCAGGATTGTGTTGTCCCTTGATCATCTCCTGGAGGGGATGGAGGTTCCAAACCTGTGTTTGAGTTTCTCCTCTTGAGCCCCTTAGGCTGTGCTCTGAGCGGGTTTGAGGCCACAGGACTGGCCAGAGGAGAGGTGGGGCTTTGAGCCTGTTAGCTCAGCTTCTAGGGGTCCTCACATCGTGGAAGCTGGTGGCTGGAGGGACGGTGGCTCACAGCTGTCCCAACGGCAATGGTGGAACCAGAACTTTCTCTGCAGGCTGCACAGCTGGTTCTGTAACCCAAGCTAACGAGCCCTGTGACTATTTTGTACCCTTGGAGGGAGTTTCTGCTTCCAGTAACGTGCCCACCGTCACTCCCCGGAAACCTCCCGTGGGCTGCTGCTCCCTGCTTTGGGGCGAGCCAGCAGAGTGTCTTGGGAAAGGTTGTGGCTGCGGAGGGAGGGACTAACAGCGTGGGGAGGTTTGGGGCCAGGGCTTGAACCTGTGCTTGCCGCTTTTCCATGTTTTCAGTGCTCTTCCACTGGCGAGCGAGTGCGTGTCACAGCTCAAGAAGTGCCAGCTTTGCCCTCAGCTCTGCCAGCCTCTGCCCTTAGTAAGGGGATGCGATGTGGCAGCCGATGGCCCTGGGAGAGGCTAAGAGCGCCGTCGCCTACTGGTGTGGAGCCCGGGGTCCTGCGAATGCCAGGGCAGGGGGTCACTGGTAGGGAGAATGGGGTAACTGTGTGCAGCTGAAAGCTGCCTTGTGTGGTGCGAGGGCGTCGGGGCCACGGCTGCCGGCGGCTGTGGCAGCGTCGTGTCTCGCCCTGCAGATCCTCTGCCGCCTTCCTGTTTTCCTACACCCTGCTGCCAGGAACCAGCCGCTTGGCTCTCTTTGCCAGCAGCCCACGACCTGCTTCTGGTCTGCTGGGAGTGGAGAGGGGCATGGTGCCCAGCTCCGAGCCCGTGGCTTCTGTGGTTTTTGGGGGTGCCATGGGGCAGAGCTGGGCCCCTGCCACCGTCACTGAAATGTGCAGCACTCGTTCGCCCTCCCCCTGCTCCTCACCCTAGCCCTGAGCAGGCTGGGGAGTGAGGCCAGCGGCAGAATAGCTTCTTTTGTGCCTCTGGACACGCTGGCCTTGCTCAGGAAACCGCTCATTGTGTTCTCTGGCAGCGCCAGCCTCCCCATCACCTCCGCTCCTGCTCCTGCCCCCGCTCCATTCCTGCCCCTGGGCTGCTCTCAGCCCTGGCTCCCAGCATGTCCTGTGCCTGGGGGCACTGGTTGGGATGAGGACCTTCTTGCTCAGCTGGAGCATGCAAAGCATCCTTCTCATCCCCACTCCTCCCTGCCTAGCAACACCCACCAGTACAGTGGGGAGGAGACTGGGGTATTACCCCTCAGGACTGTCCTGGTGTGGTGACAGGACTCGGTGACAAAGAGCTCACCGTGCCCAGCTGCCCCTTGGCATGCCCAGCCATGCTGTGCCACTTTGCTCTGTGCTGAGTAACAACAGGCCCTGTGAGACTGGGATGCACCCAGTGCTGGCGTGGGGTCGCAGGCTGGGGGTCAGGCATGTCTGCGTGGGAGCTTGTTTTGCCCTCTTCCCATGCCCATTTCACCCCCTTGGTACTGGGCTGCTTTTGTGCAGCATAATTGCCCTTGCATCACTGGCTGGGCATGGCTACCTCCTTGAGCAGACCAGCCCACCATGCCTCTGGGTGCTGAAGGGCAGGGGACATTCCTCTGCCACCCCTTACCCTGCTCCCCTCTCTGCTTTGGTGTTGTCTTTGCAGCCGTACTCAAGACATTGTCTCTCTCTTGCTCCCTTATCCACCACAAGGTCCCATTTAGTTCCTCTGTGATGTTGACTTCTGCACAGTGGCATCTGTAGGTGATGTGGACTGTCCCAGTGTTATACCAGCATCACAGGAGCCATCACCGATGTGCCTGGGAAAAGCTCCAGGGCTGCTCCTAGCCTCAGCCAGGGCCACGCTGGGACAGCCTGGGCACGATCAGGGCTGTGCTGAGCCAGGGGAGTCTGAAATTGAAGAGGAAATGGCTCGTGGGGTTCAGGGTGTGCTTGGGAGCCTGCAGTGGGCAGCCAGCTCTTTCCTGGCTGACTCTCAGCTGGTTTCCTTTTGGGGCATTTCCTGAGGGATTTCCTCGCTTCTGGAGGAAGAGGGTTTGGGTGGGGTCTGGTTGGAAGGGGATCTTCAGCCAGAGTGCCTGCGATGAGCTGGGACCCTGGATGGACTGAAAGCAGTGCTGGACTTTTTGCTCTCGGAATTAGGGAGCAGAGAGACTCCGTGGAACAAGGGATGGCTCTGGAGAGGTTTTTGGTTGCTTGGGGGTTTCTGGGTGGTTTGGTTATTTTACAGCAGTTGCAGAGCTGGATGCTGTGAACTCTCAGGTCCTAAAGCTGGGTATTTTATGTATCTTGCTATCTGGAGGGAAAAGGGAAACCCAGCAGCTTGTGCAAAGCCAACGTGAGAAGTAACAGGAATCCTGCAACGTCACTGAGCAGCTGGGGGCAGATCTAGGAGAAGCTTCCTGCAGGCCGTGCAAGCAGACATCTACAGGTCCCTGTGCAAGCAGACATCTACAGGTCCCTGTGCCAGCGCTGCGTGTGAGGGGCTCGGTGTCTGCCGGCAGCGCCGGGGCTTTGCCGGCCCTCGGTGGCACGGCTTGGGATGCTGCTGTGAAAGGGGCTCTGTGCTCTGCAGAGCGCTGTCACTGTTGGTTGTGACTGGAATCTGTGTCTGGAGACATGAATTGCTGGCTCTGTTTGTTTACTCCTCGTCTGCGGCAGCTCCACCACATCAGGCTAATGGCCCAGGAATTGCATTTCGTTTTAATACACAAACCCAATTTTGTGCTGGTTTGACCAAAGGGAGGAAAATTAACTTCAGAGAGCGGGCAGAGACCTTCCTGAAGTGGGGCTGAAGCTCAACATGATGAATGCGAGCTGGCTGAAGATCTGCTTGGGAGCAGAGAGCAGATGCATGTATACAGACTCCTCTGAAACGCAGCAGGGGAGGGAGCTCTGCTGCCTTTCCCTGTTCCTCCTGTCTGTCTGGGATGCTTCAGGCACAGGGGTGGGATGCTCCAGGTGCCGAAAATATCCAAAAGCTCTGAGTTGTTGCAGAAATACATTGGCTCAGGCCGTGTGAACGCATCTTGTTTATCTCAAAGCATCCAGCGTGTTCCTGGGGAGCTGCTGGAGCTGTGGCAGCATGTCCTGGGAGCAGCCTGCTCATGCCCCCTGAGCACTGCCCACGAACGTGGTCACCACCATTCTTCTGAGGGCTTTTCCACGTTCTCTCCTGCCTGGAGCTGAGCAAGGCTGGAGCACCCCAGCACCAAGCTCACCACACTGGTTGAGCAGCCTCACCCCAGTGGCCCTGGGCTTGCCGTGCAGCTGCAGCTCCCTGGGGCCTGACCTCGGCTCTCTAACCATGCTTCTCTCTGCTGCTCTGCTTTAGTTCCCTTACAGAACTGAAGGGGCTCTGATATTTTATTTCCTTCTGCTCAGAGGTTTTCCCTGGCTCGGCATAGCTCTAACTCTTGCTGCCTGCTGCTGGAAGTGCTTGCATGCTGCAGGAAGGAGAGGTGGCTGGCCTTTGTCTTCCAGGAGGGTGCTAGGTGCCCAGCTACACAACTTGGGGCCTTTTCCATGGCGAGCAAGCCTGGCCACAATCATCTCACTTGGTGTGTTCCTCCTCCTCCGTGACTAGTGGATGAGAGAAGGCCTCTGGGGTCTCTGCTGGCCCCACAGCCATGCCTGAGGTTCTTCTCAGCCCATGGTTTTCTCTGCTTTGTCTCTCGGGTTGGCTTTCCTGTTTCTTCATCCATGAGGGGTAGGTTCCTCTTCTTCATCCTCTCTGGGATTGCTGAATGAGGTGGGTGCCTTGGTGACAGAGGGCACAAAGAAGGTGGACTTACTAAATGCCTTCTTTGTCTCCATCTATGCTGCTGGAGACTGTCCTCAGGAGCCCCTGCCACCTGAGGCACCAGAGGAAAGCATGACAAAGGAGTCTTCCCTGCTCGATGAGGACTGGGTTAAGGAGCAGTTGAGTAATCTGCACATCCATAAGTTCATGGATCCCGATGGCATGCACCTGCAGGTGCTGAGGGAGCTGGCACAGGGCATTGCCAAACCACTCTCCACCATCTTCAGTAAGTCATGGCAGACAGCAGAGGTGCCTGGGGGCTGGAGAAGGGCAAACTTCACTCCAATTGTCAAAAAGGATGAGAAGGAGGACCCAGGTACCTACAGACCTGTCAGCCTTACCTCCATCCCTGGAAAGGTAATGGAAGCACTTATCCTTGGTGCTGTCCTCAGGCGTATCAAGGACAATGGGGCCATTAGGAGCAGTCAACATGGTTTTACCAAGGGGAAGTCATGTTTGACCATCCAGATAGCCTTTTATGAGGACATCACCAGGTGGATTGATGGTGGTAGAGCTGTGGATGTGGTTCATCTTCATTTCAGTAAAGCATTTGGCACTGTCTCCCACAGCATCCTTCTGGCTAAACTGAGGCAGTCTGGTCTGTGTGCTCACAGGAAGTGAGGTGGATTGAGAGCTGGTTGAAGGAAAGAAGCCACAGAGTTGTGGTCAATGGGATGGAGTCTAGTTGGAAGCCTGTGACTAGTGGAGTCCTACAGGGGTCAGTACTGGGACCAGTTCTCTTCAATATGTTCATCAACAACCTGGATGAGGGTGCAGAGTGCACTGTCAGCAAGTTTGCTGATGACACCAAACTGGGTGGAGTGGCTGCCACACCAGAAGGCTGTGCTGACATTCAGCCAGGCTTGGACAGGATGGAGGGGTGGGCAGAGAGAAATGTAATGGAATTCAACAAGGGCAAGGGTAGAGTCTGGCACCTGGGAAACAACAACCCCAGGGATCAGTATAGTTTGGGGACTGACCTGTTGCAAGGCAGCAAAGGGGAAAAGGATTTGGGGGTCCTAGTGGATGGGAGGTTGACCTTGAGCCAGCGATGTGCTCTTGTAGCCAGGAGGGCCAATGCCATTCTGGGGTGTATTAGAAGGGCTGTGAGAGGTTCTCCTGTCCCTCTACTCTGCCCTGGTGAGGCTACGTCAGGAGTATTGTGTCAAGTTCTGGGCCCTCCAATTGAAAAGAGACACAGAACTGCTTGAGAGAGTCCAGTGCAGAGCCACAAAGATGATTAAGGGAATGGAACATGTCTGTTATGAGGCGAGCCTGAGGAAGCTGGAGCTGGTTAGCTTGGAGGAGAGGAGACTGAGAGGTGACCTCATCAATGTTTATAAATCTATAAAGGGTGAGTGCCAGGAGGCTGGAGCCAGGCTCTGCTGGGTGATGCCCAGTGACAGGTCAAGGGGCAGTGGGTGGAAGCTGAGGCATAGGAAGTTCCATGGAAACATGAGGAGAATTTTTTTCCCTGTGAGGATGACAGAATCCTGGCACAGGCTGCCCAGGGGAGCTGTGGAGTCTCCCTCTCTGGAGATATTCAGACCCCACCTGGACATGTTCCTGTGTGATCTGGTATAGGTGATCCTGCTCTGCTGGGGAGTTGGACTGGATGAGCTTTGGAGGTCCCTTCCAGCCCCTGACATTCTGTGATTCTGTGCGTTTTCTCCTCAGCCCCCAAATCCAGACCTGATGCTTCCTGGCTTCCCTTGAAAGGAGGGAGTCCAGCTTCTGGCTGTCATTGGACAGTGCTTTTTTGGGTGCCAGCTGCTGTCACCTTCATGCCCCCAAGTCTCCATGTGTGACACCTTGGCATTTTTCTGGCATGAAATACCTCAGCCTTTTTTCATCCCTTTTATCTGGTTCCTGAAGTCCTTTACACCTTCTGAGCAATCATCAAGTGGCATTGTGGCCCTGCTTGTCGAGAGGTGGTTTGGGCTGGCATGGGGGGTCATTAGTGGCAAGGTGATGTTTGTCACTGATTGAGATGCTACAGGGCTGGTGTACCCTCAGAGCGTGGGATGGTGATGCACTCTGCTGTGCCAGGGCTGCCATGTGAGCCCCAGCCTCGTCTCTGGGCACCTCTTCAGGATCTGTGATCGTTACAATTGCCAAGTGCAGAGTTTCCCTCTTCCCTCAGATCCTGGCAAGAGCCCTTCACTGGTACAGAGCAGGGGTTGTCTGTGCCCTGCCTCTTGTCGCTGCCTCCCTCAGGCAGCCTGCAGGCACGGCGGGAGTAGGATGGCAGGAGGAATTAATTCCCTTTGTAGTTCCCTGCTTCATCTCATCAGCTGCATCTGAGGAGAGCTGGAGGGGATGGTGAGGGGCCCCATGGAGCCATCCCAAGTGCCCGTCCGAGCATGGTGAAGCGCTCAGTTCGGCTGAGCCTTACTGGCTGGGAGTGTGGGATGCTGTGCTAGGGACCAGGGGTCGTGGGGCAGCCTGGATGCCTCTAATCCTCGAGGAGACAGGGTGGGATTGTGTGGGTGTTCAGTGTGCTGGGCTCCAGAGCAGCAGGTCAAAGGCTGTGCCATGGTCTTTAGCTGCATTCTGAGCTGCTGGATGGCTTGGGGAGCTGCTGGTCCTCACCCAGCTGTGTGCTCAGGACCTGCCTTGATTTGCTTGTCGTTTAATTGTCTTCCTGTCGTGAGCCATGGGACTGCTGGTGGACCTTACTGGTCCTACTGATAGCCTGGCTGTGATTGAAAACTCATTGACAGCCCAGGGCTGCTGCAGAGGATGCTGAGTGAGTCATTGCTGGTGGAGCATCCCGTAACACAAAGCCTGAGCGAGTGGCTGCTGGGCGGCATCCAGAATAGAGGGTGAGACATGAGGCAGGTGGTGTCTCTGCCATACTGGTCCCCTCTGTGTGCTTGAGTCCCTTTGCTCACACTGTAGAGCCTGAACTGCACTGCATGTGCCTCCTAGCATGCCCAGGGTGTTGTGTTAGCAACTGGAACCTGGAGCTGGCCCTACTGTGCCATGCACCCTGCTTCCTGTATCCCTGAGCCTGTGCCAGGTCTGAGCTGCAGATATTTCCAGCCTGGCACTATGGGCTGAGTAACAAAACCAGCCAAGCTGGAGCTGCAGAAAGCAGAGCGTGGTGCCTGCTGGTGGGTGGGCATCACAGTGGTGGCAGCACCAACAAGCAGAAAACATCCAGCTCTGCGAAGCCAGCACCAGCTGCTCTGTGCTGGTCGTGGTGAGGAGACTGGGGAGCTGTGGACCTGCCAGCAGCTCTGTGTCACTGCAGCAGGGTGGCTGTCAGGGGCAGGTTGCCTTGGGCAGGGGCTGGCTGCTGGGTGCTCTGAGCACCTTGCTTTGAGCTCGGGGCTCCCAGCGTGGTGGGGAAGAGTTTGCAAATACAACTGCAAAATAATCCCTGTGCTGGCTGGAACACGGCTGGGGAAGAGCTGAGCTGGCTGAATTGGTGCTTTCTGCGTTTTTTGAGATGAAGGCTGAAAATGCTTATGTGCAGAAGTGATTGAGGGCTGGAGAGCCCTCTCCAAAGGGATGCTAATGGCTGTGAGTCACCTCGGAGTGAAGGAGCATTTCTTGAAAGGCTTCAAATGACTTTTTTTAATGTGCTGGCAAAACACCCAGGGAGCTCTGACGTCCCTGTCCCTCTGTCACCCTGCAGTGCTGGGAGGAGGACTTGGGAGATCTAGCTCAGAGAGCACTCCCCAGGAGCCAGGGTAGGAAAACGCTTAAGAGTATGGTACTGACTTTAGGATAAGCTTTGATTTGTCCCTCTAACAAATGAAAAGGTGGGCACTGTTGCAGCAGAGGGTCTCTGACATCCTCTGTCGCAGTGGTGGAAGGAGTAGGGTCTGCAGCTGGGCTACACCCTCCCTTGCAGCAATGTGGGAGCTTCCTGAGGGGTTTGCCCATGGCTGGTCTGGTGCAGCACCACTGTCTGTGCCATGCTGGGAGTGAAGCAGGGCTGGGACATGGGTGCAAGCTCTGTCCCCAAACCACCTGCGCTGGGACCCTTGGTGTGCAGGTGCTTGCAGCCTGAGTAGTGCCTGGAGCTGTTTACACTGGGAAAAACGTGTCCCCAGAACGTGTGCCTGGTGCCCCAGCCTCCTTTGCAAGGGGAATCCTGGAGTTCCTGGGCTGATCCTCTGGTCCCTGGCATGTTGCTTTGTAGAATAGAACCATAGAATCATTAAGGTTGCAAAAGACCTCCAAGATAACAAGCCCAGCCTTCTACCCAGCCCTTCCACGGCCACTAGACCGCGTTCCCAAGAGCCACGTCCACACATTTCTCGAACACCGCCAAAGATGGTGACTCCACCACTTCTCTGGGCAGCCTGTTCCAATACCTGACCACTCTTGCAGGGAAGAAACTGAGGCCTCTTAAGTGTTTTGTGTCTTTCAGCTACGACCCATGGGCCAAACTGCACCAGTCTGGGTGCCTCTTTCCTGAGCGCGGCAGGGGGGAGGGTGTCACAAAGTCCAAAATATCTGCTACCTGCATTGTTTGTGCCCTGAGGTCAGCGCTAATTATTCCCCCATTGTCTCCAGTTCCTGCAGGAAGCTTTGTTTATCTTTGGTTATCCTGCCTACCCTGCCAGGAACCCGAGCCTGGGAGCTGATGGATTCAAACCCGCACGGGGCAGCAGCACAACTTGGGAGTTCCCAGCTCCCTGGCAGCCCCGCAGCTGCCTCGGAGGGCTTGTAGTTGGGGACTGGAGGCTGGAAGAACCTCTGAGCGATAAGATGGCACCAAAGCAACGTTGTCTGCAGCTTTTCCTTGGGCTGGGAGCTGATGCAGCACCATGCAGATCACTGGCTGGGGGCACACCGTAGCCCTTTGCAGGCTGAAAGCTGATTGAAACCTTGCTCCGGGTAGCTGCTCCTGGTCCTTTTGGAGCCATGAGTTCCTTGCAGTTAGAGTTTTCTCCGGTGTCACTTTGGAGCGTGGAGGGGCTTGTGCCAAGCAGCAGGCTGGCACACTCTGACTCTGCACCTGTGCTGGGGCTGTACCTTGCTTGAGGAACCCCTTCTTTGGTTATGGATTTGTCTGCGTTCTGTCTCTCAGTAAATGTCCTTTCAGTAGTAGCCTCGAGGGGCCCTGGGCAGCACCACTGATGCTCCTTGCTGTGCCATGCTCTTGTTGCAGCAGCACTGGCCCCTTCTCAGGTTTGGGTCTATGTCTTGGTCTTCTCCTGACTCATTCCTGCAGGGGACTTCGCCATGAAGCCTAACTCATTGGTCATTTCTCAGCACCTCTTTAAAGCCTGCTTGCCTATGGGTGAGCAGTGCTTGTGTCCTGTCTTGAGACTTGCTGGCCTAGTAGAAAATACTGGAGTAGGGGTAACTCATGGAGTGCTGCCCCCAGGGATGCTTATTGCTTGGAACAGCGCGGGGGCTGCAAGCACTGGAGCAGGCTGATGATGCTTCTCCAGCCTCTGGAGACACTGAGTTCACCGCTGAAATGCGGTGCTCCTCAGCCCCCCAGCTGCTCTGAGGTCGGGGAGGGGTGCTCTGCTCTGCTGAAGGAGCTCAGCTTCTGTGCTTAGTGCAGCTGGAAAAGGCGGTGGTGGTGTGGGGTCCCTGCAGCCGGCAGCTGTGGGCTGGACGTGGGGCTGCGTGGATCGGGCCTCTGTCTTTGCCAGGCAGTGTGTTTCTGTGCAGCATCCATCTGGGGGATGAGAGCCAGGCTTGCTCCTGAGCCCAAGAGGTGGTTCTGAGGCAGCAGCTGCTGCTGTGCTGGGTTGGCAGCTGTGCCCTCCCTTGTCCTTGCAGGGCCAGGGGCCGGTGCTCGGCTGGAGCTGCAGCTGCATTGCAGGCTGAGGCAGGGGCAGGACTCAGAACTGCAGGGTGTGCTTGGAGCAGGGCTTAGAGCGAGAAGCTGCCGCCATGTGTAGCCTGGCAGGAGCCACCTGGGCACGGGTCTGTTCTCGGGAGCTGATGTGAGTGCTGTGCTTTGCTCTCAGCCGTGCAGCAGCCACATACCCTGCTGGGCAGTGGAGGACAAGACCTGGACCAGGGTGACAGGACAGCAGGTAACTGCAGGAGAGGTGGTGAGACCTGGGGCAGGGCAGGGGGTTGGCAGACAGGGCAGGGAGGATGGCAGGGTTGCAGGTACCAAGGCCATGGGAGTCCTGAACGTGCCAGTTTGGTGACATGCCAGCTGCTGTTCTCGGAGACCGGGCTGTGAGTGGTTCGTTCACAGCTGCTCCAGCTGGGGAAGGTGGGGCTACTCCTAGCTGCTCCAGCTGGGGAAAGTGGGGCTGCTCCTGCCGCCACTGCAGCCCCTGGAGCTGGGTGTCTGTGGGCGTCCCTGGCTCTGGCATCGCTGTGACCCTCCTGGCATTGCTCTGACCTCCTGCCTGCGAGGCTCCAGCCCCTGAGCTGCGGTGCTGGCAGAGGGGCTGGGGAAGCTGTGCTGGATGGACGGGTGTGGCATGGTGCATGGAGAGGTCTGCAAAGGGCATTACCCCCTCCAAGGCTCCTGGAGGGTGATGGGCACCGTTGCTGTGTGGGGCTGAAGCAGTGCAGCTGCTGAGCAGCCTGCATGGTGAGGGGCTAGCGTGCCTGGCTGCAAAAGCTGCAAGCAAACTGCAGACATCTCTGTCTGCCTTTGCATGCTGTAAACTCCCAATGCCAGCTCCCTCAGGAGCGTTTGGGGGACGCGCGCTGTGCCGAGGTCCCTCGGGAGCTCTCATCTGGCTGAGCAGGGCAGAGCGCGGTGCCTTCTGGCACTGCTTGTAAGATCTTCCCTTCGACCAGTGTGTTCCTGGAGAAAAAAACAGATGAGCTTTGTTTGGTACTTGCCCCTCTGATGTCTTGGAGGTGAATGAAGGTTTGGTCTGGTGGAGGCCTCGTGCGTTTTGGCCAGAGCATCTGTGCCCTGTGCAGGTACCTGAAGACAAGCTCCTTGATGCGCCTTCTGCTTCCTGGTGAGCTGACCTGAAGTGTGAGTGGTGCTGGGATCCATCAAGGGCTTTGCCTCTACAGGTGGAGCATTCAGATCCGTCTGTGGATGGTGGTGGGTTTGGCATGCTTTAAAGGTTCCCATAAATCCAAGCAATGTGCTGCAAGGCTGAACCCTGATGATGGTGATGGGGAGCACAGTATGGTGATGGCTTGAGTTCCTGTGTGGGCTTAAAACAACACCCTGGCCCTCTGCTTCATCCTGCCTTTCAACCCAGCCAGACTGGACAAACAGGACATCAGCAGCTGATGGTTTCACAGCAGGCCAAACTCCCTCCCTCCCTAAATCCTACTGCCCAGCTGCCCCGGTGGCAGCTGCAGATGGAGGGTTTCACAGCATTGCCAGGACAAATGGTACCATCAGTTGATTGCCCAGCTGTTAAAGTCATCAGCCTTTGGAAGCCATGGGGAAAGTTCAGCTCTGTGCTGGCAGGAGGCCACAGACAGTAGAGCAGGCCGGGCACACAAGGAGCTGAGCTGGGGCAGCTGTTTGGGGGAGCACTGGAGCAAGCTGAGTTGAAGGCTTCTTGTTTGTGTAGAAACTGTAGCAGTCTTAGGGGATTGATGGGTAGTGGACACCAGTGGAGCTGCGTGACAGGCAGAGAGATGTTTTGTGTGGGAAGGGCCTTAAGAGGCCATCTGGTGCAACCCACCCTGCAGGGACATCTGTGACTAAAGCATGTTGTTCAGAGCCACAACCAACCTGGCCTGTGATGGTTCAAGAGATGGGATATCTCCCACAGTCCTGGGCAACTGGGGCCGAGGTCTCATGACCTTCTTATTTGGAAGAGAAGAGACAGAAAAAAGGATGGTAAATGGACCATCCTAAAGCAAGAGTAGCTGGAGGGACAGCAGTGGGGATGCTGATGGCTGCTGAAGATGCTGGACCCATGATGCTGGTGGGGCTGGAGCATCCTGGCTTAGGGCAGTGACAGCATGGTGGCTACTGAGGTTGGAACAGGCTGCCCAGGGAGTTGTGGAGTTTCCCTTTCTGGACATGTTCAAGACCCACCTGGATGCATTCCAGTATGACCTGCTCTAGGTGATTCTGCTCTGGCAGAAGGATTGGACTGGATGATGTTTGGAGGTCCTTTCCAGCCCCTAACCTCCTGTGATTCTGCTGTGCAGAGTTTGTAGGGGGAATAATCCCACTTGGGGGGAAACCCGACTAAACCTGTTTGTGCAAGCTGTCTAAGGGGCAACCCACCAGCTGGGAGCCTTCCCAGCCCCACAAGCTCTGCTTAGGCACAGAGCCTGGTAAGAGAAGTTGAGGAGAAAGGGAATGATGTGAGGAAGTGGAACGGTTCCGTCTCACCAGTCAGGAGAGCATGGGCAGTGAGGAGGATGAAATTCCTCAGGGGAATGAGGTGCTGTGCTCAGGGAGAAATTAAAGAGCAGCAGAGGACTGTGTCTGGTGAGCTGCAGCCAGCAGCTCTGGAGGAGTTTAACAGCAAGCACAGAGTGGCCTCTCACTAAATGACTGCAGCAAGGGAGTGCAGCTTCTTCTGCCCTGTCCTTCATTTGGAGAGGCATGGGAAGGACTGGGAGTTGCAGAGCTGCTGGCTTTATGGTGGCAAATTGGCTGAGAAAACAATTAAAGCTGGTGTGGAAGTGCTCCTGCCTTGGTGTGATGGATTAAGGACAACAACGCAGGGCTTTTGTACAGGAAATCCAGTTTAATTAGGGCTTCTTCCTCCTCCTTTCAGTGCTGTGGAAAGTGACTGGGAGAGCAGGTGGAGGATGAGCTCTTTGTGTTTGCAGGCCTTGGACAGGTTTCTGAGTTCCTGAGGGAACTGTTGAGGCAGGAGCTGTGGGAGGAAAGGCCAAATTCAGTGCCACGCTTTCAGGTTTATGGGAAGGAGAGAGCAAGTGAAAGGGGCAGTGCCTGGGGGATGCTTGTGATCAGAGGGGTGCTGGTGTACCGGGGGGATGCTCAAGGTCAGAAGGATGTTGGTGAACCAGGGGGATACTCGTGGTCAAAGGGGTATTGGTGAACTGGTGGGGATGCTTATAGACCAGGGGGCATACTCATGGTCAAGAGGGGTGCTGGTGAACTAGGGGGAATGCTCATGGACCGAGGGGAATGCTCATGGTCAGAGGGGTGCTGGTGGACCTGGGGGGATGCTCAAGGTCAGAAGAGTGCTGGTGAACCGGGGGTGAAATGGGGGTCCATGGACCATGAGGGGATGCTTGTGGTTGGAGGGATGCTCATGGATCATGGGGTGATGCTTAATGGCCTAAAGCCGTGCTCGTGTCCAGGAGCTGCTCCTCAGCTGTAGGAGCTTTAAGCCTGCAATCCCCTGTTAAACATGCACAGCAGCTCCACACGCAGCAGCCTGTGGAGGTTGCAAGCCAAGCACAGAAAAATGAGGAACTGCTCGGCCTGAACTGTCTGACTGAGCCTGACTACCTCACTCCGTCCCCCGAGGACCTTCGTTAGGCAGGAGCTGCTGCTAATTGCACGGTCAGGGGTTTTCCCCGTAGGACCCTGCTTCTCCTGAGACAGGAGACCTGGCCCAAGGGCAGATGTAGGGCAGCTGTTTTTAGGGCTGATGTTTAGGTAGCAGGGGCGGGGTGGCAGGGTTAGGGTATAGCGGGGGGGGTTTGTTAAGGTGTAGCCCATGTCCCACTCAAACTCCTGGTGCTGCCAGAGGGTGCCACCGGCTGTGGCAGGGCTGCGTGGGAGCTGGAGCTCGTCGGAGCCGGGCTGTGGCTGCTGGATGGGTTTTTATTTCTCCCCGAAGAGCGATCCAATTTCGAGCTAATTTTCACGAGGACAACAAAAAGCACACAGACAACTGCTGCCCGGGTTTCATATCCTGCTGTCCTGCAGCCAATTAAGGGAAGGGTTCCATATTTTATTTTTTTATTCCCTTTTTTTTTAAGCACTGGGGTGGAGCAGTGTGGCTGTTCCTGAGCCTCTTTCTTGGAAGTGGCTGAGCAGTTTGGGCTGCAGCCTTTTTGGGGAGATGAAAAAAGGGAGGGTGAGGAAAACCAGGGGAGGGAGGAAGAGAACAAATCGCAGTTGGTGTGGAAGATACCAGCCTGAAGAGTTAACGTGGAGAGAAGAGGTGGTTTGCAGAGTGGAGCTCTGAAAGGCTGGCAGAGCCCTGCCCAGTTTCAGTGCTTGGGGGGACCAGGAGGAATTTCAAGTGGGCTCAGCAAACACTGATGCAAGTGAGGCTGGTGGAGATCAGAGGTGTGCTGGAGGGAAAGCCTCACTGCAGGCAGTTGCTGGTGGGTGTAAATGCTCTGCAGCGGTTTGGGAAGGGGGATACTGCTGCGTCCAGCTTGGCAGAGGCTGGTGCTTGCCGCACACAAGGCACATGGCCCTGTGCTACCAAACAGCAGTGAACCCAGGTGCCAGGTGGGACAAGGTATTTTAGCCTGATTGACCATCATTCTATGGGAATGACAGTGAGAACTGCACCCTAAATCAATCAGACCTACTGCTCACAGGCTTTGGGAAGGGCTGTGGAGCTGGCCCTGGGCAGGGGCAAGGGGACTGACCCAAGATGTAGTTGTGACTAAGGAATGAGCAGAGGCTGCAGCTATTGGCTTTGAACACAGACACAAGGCTCTGTGTAGATTGTTGGTATCCAGACTCCATGACCTGTGTGGTGGTGTGATGTGTGAGCAAGAGCTGTCCTTCACTGGGGCAAAGGGAGACCACAAGGAGCAGGGGCAGTGTTGGGCTGCCTGGAGATGCTCAGTGGGACCAAGGGGAATTTTGGGATGGTCTGGCCTGGCCTGAGGTGATGTACAGCAGGATGTGATCTCCCAGGTGTAGGTGGGGTGATGTGAGCAGTATCTCCTGCTGACACTTGGCTCTCCCCTCCCCTTCTTTCCTTGGTGACAAACCCCTGCGTTGCTCAGGAGGAGCCTCTGAGCTGGAGGTAGCAATGAAGGGTGTTTGGCTTTGATCTTGTGAAACAACCGTTTGTGAGAGGGAACCTTTGTGTCAAACCACTCCGGTGTGATTTGCTGAGGATACCCCACGCAGCCCTGGGGCTCACCGTGCTCGTGCTGCTGCCAATCAGCATGTGGGTTTTGGAGCCTGTCAAAAAGCCAGGCTTGCAGTAAAAACACCAGACACCCTGTGTCTTGGTGGAGCTGGCATCTGGCTTTGCCACCACTGTGGCTGCTGCCTTCTTGGCTGCTGTGCTGGTGTGGGCCAAGGGTGCCTGAGGATACTGGAGGGCTGCAGGGGCTGGAGATGTTCGTACCAAGAGCTGCTGACAGGTTTTTGTCCCTTTGGGTGAAGGAGAGCTGGAGTGCCAGTGCCATTGCCTGCTCCTGGGCTGGCACAGGAGCTCTGGGTGGTACCCAGCAGGCTCCCACCACCCTGAGCTATGGCCCTGGTAAAGAGGCAAGGACTCTGACTGTCCTGTGTTTGTCCCCTTTGGCAGTTGTGTCTTGCCCTGCCAATAACCCGGGAAGCAGGGAGGTGTGGAGCAGCACATGGAAACGTGTGACACCCGTGGAAGATAATTTTTAAACTGAGGGTGCTGAGAGCCTGGCCCAGGTTGCCCAGAGAGGTGGCAAATGCCCCATCCCTGGCGCCATTGCAGGTCAGGTTGTCTGAGGCTCTGAGCAACTTGCTCTGGTTGCAGATGTTCCTGCTGACTGCAGGAGGTTGGACTGGATGACCTTTAAAGGTTCCTTCCCACACAAACCAGTCTGAGGTTCCACAATTCCATCTCACCTGCTGCACAGGCTGGCCTCCAGCAGCGTGGGTGCCCGCAGGCTGGTTGGCACCCACCTAAAGCCACTCCTGGCTGCCCTAGCACCAAGCAGAGGACGCCGCATGCCTCTGAGGGTTACGCAATGGGACAGATCCCACCCACAGCAGAATGTTTGGGTTTATGTTCCTGCCCTGAGGATCCACTGCTGCCTGTGTCCACAGCCCTGCCCAGCCTCCAGGAGTGTCCCCAGTGCCAGTTGACCCCTGGCACGGGTGACACGGCTCTGTTTGTAAACAGCATTAATATGTTATAGCCTTTATATTTAGGGAGTTAATGACTCCAAATAAGGCAGATTTTAATCTAATCAGCCATTCCTCGTGCCACATCAATCCTGGACATCAAAGGGAACATCAAAGGCAGAGGCATGAAAGGCTTCGCAGGCAGAGCCAACTGCTTCGCCCAGGTGCGTTGGAGCTGCTGGTCCCTTCTCCCGCCCTGGATGGGTTCTGAGGCCCCTCCCAGAGCTGGGGGATGTTGTCCTGGGAGGGAAAACAAAATTAGCACGCGAACAGCCACAGGAACAAACCAAGAGGCCGTTTCCACCATTTTTCTCTCCGATGGCAGCAAAGCCGGCAGGATGCCACTTCGGGGGATTGTCCTGGCCACGACCAGCTCTTGCCGTGCCCTG
The DNA here is from genome assembly GCA_013400475.1 of Tricholaema leucomelas. Taxonomy (NCBI): domain Eukaryota; kingdom Metazoa; phylum Chordata; class Aves; order Piciformes; family Lybiidae; genus Tricholaema lacrymosa; species Tricholaema leucomelas. Next base: position 359,699 of record WAAF01015816.1, read on the forward strand.
CAGGGGCTGTGGGGAGCTTCTCCCACCAATCCCTGTTTTTAAATGCTCTTCTTAATGTGGTCAGACTGGAACAAATCCCGTTCTCATCCTCCTTTTTCCTCGTCTTCTACTGGCTGGAGAGTACCATGACTACAGTGGGGAGGTGAGGGCTGTACCCATGCTGGGGGGATACCCATGCAGCTGGCAGCACCGGATCCTGCGATGAGGCAGCTGCTTCACATGGGCCAGCCTGGCTCAGAGGCAGGTTGTAGGAGTCTGGACTGGGAGTGCTGGGAGCTGGCAGCCATGGCAGTGTGGGGGTTGTGGCCATGCAGCAGGAACCCCTCACCCTGCCTGTCCAGGAGTGCGGCAGAGCCCAGCAGATCCGGCTGGATCGGCGCTGGTGCTGCTGAGCTCGCAGAGTCCGGGCGGGCGGCCAGGAGCGTTTCCTCCTGCTGCATTCCCATAGCCCAGACAGGCTCAGAGGCCCGAAACGCAGAGAGGACGCTGCAGGGAGCCTTGGTGTTCTTTGGCTCCTCTGGTTGCAGCTGCTGCTCCACTGCCTCTCTTCGGGGGAAAACCCCTTTATTTAAAGACCTCTGTGAATGTATCTGCCTTAGCCGGGGTCTGGCCAGGCCTGAGGAGGTGACTGCAGCACTGATGCGGCTCAGTACCCAACTGCTCCGTTTTATCAACCCTGCAGCCGCGCAGGAAGAGCTGAAGGTCTCCTCCAGGTACTTGCAGATCCTCTTTCAGGAAGAGCTGGTGCGATGGGCAGGGACAGGTACAGGCAGGTTCCAGCAGGACTCTGGGTGGTTTGCCATTGGCAGGGCTGCCTGGAAGTAGTTGTCCCCCCAGGGGTGTTTGGTTGCCGTTGTGTTGGGGACAGCTGCCAGCACCTTTCACTGGCGAGGCTGGAGCTGACCCTAGAGCACGCTGTGGGCTTGGCATCACTCGAGGCTCTGTACCTGCATGGCAGGAGGAGGTGGATTGGAAAATACCTGCAGGAGGTGGCACCGGTCCTGGCCTGCTGGCCCCTGGGCTGCTCAGCCACAAGTTCTGGCTGGTGCCCTGCCACCTCCCCTGCACACTCAAAGGAATTTTGAGGCTTCCTCAGGTGGACATCACTCAGCCCAACTCTGTGGGGCTGGAGAGCTCAGATGCACTTTATGTCGTGCATGTGGGGACCAATACAGAGCATGGGTGAGAAAGTAAAGGCTGAGTCCATCCCCTGATGCTCCTAATGGAGTGCACTGAAAGGGCACAGAAGCTCTGCCTTGGATTTGGGTGACTGTTTGGTGTCCGGAGGCAGCGGAGCCATGCACAGCTCTCAGCCTTGGCTCAGTGTCCATGACACAAAGCCTGAACCCCTTGGTTAATGGGAGCAGGATCAATAGCACCCAGTGCAGCAATGCCTGTGAGCACCCAGGTGACGAGCACCCAGATGACAAGCCCCTGTGAGGGATGGCTGGGACTGTGGCTTGAATTTGGGATCCAGGAGCTGTGGCTGATGGCTTCTGGTCTGTGGTGGGACAGGCAATGACATGCAAAGGGATGAAACAAACAGAGAAGCCAGGGTGGCTGTCCCAGGGGGATGGCAGTGTGATCCCCTGGCTAATTCCTGTGGCTACTTGTCCCTTCCTGGCTTTTGCTGTGTGAAGAAGTGAAGCCTCACTGTTGGTGAAGGCTGCTGAGATACGGGCTGGTGAGAGGAATGTGCTTTGAGTTCTGGGGCTTGATCTTGAGAAGGCCACTGGAGGTGCAGCTCGGTGCTCTGCAAAGGCAGAGCTTGGCAACTGTGTGGGAGCAGGTTCAGTGACCTGCAGAGAGCCTCATGCAGGGGAGGAGATCTGAGAACACGAGGCAGTTGTTGCTGGAGAGCAGCAGAGGACAGCTGAGATGGAGTCTGCAGGCTGTAATTTTGCTGCTTGTCCTTCCCTGCCCTGCTCCCAAAAGGCTGGAGAAGCACAGAGCAAGGGACTGTGTGTCAAAGCTCCTGGCTGGCTTTGCTCAGTTTCCAGGAGATGATTCACCTTTTCCCCCTCACCGCGGGGACAGGACCGTGTGGCTGCTGGAGGAGATCTTTAGGGCTTTATCTCTGCTGTGCCTTTTCTGCGTGGAAGCCAGCGCAGCCTCTCCTCCTGTCTTGAGCAGCACTGGCCAAAAGAAACATGAAATCATGTGGTCTCTCCTGGGTTTATCTTCAGTCCTGCTGTCCAAGTCCTCTTTCTTGCCTGGATGGGAGTAAATGGAGAGGAGCTGGCTGTTTCCTTTTCTGCCTTTCCCTCCAAAGGGCTCCCCTGCCTCACAGCATCGCTGGGCGCTGACCCCAGCCAAGTCCTCGGCTCAGGTGGCTGGCATGGTGAGAAGCTCGAGCCACAGCAGCATACTCTAGCAGGACCCTGGCTGGGCTGTAGAAGCAGTGCTGGGGTGCTGCAGATGTGATGTGTCTGACTCCCTTGGGTGCCTTTCTGGTGGAGAGGAGCTGCCCTGGAGTGCTGCTGCCTCACATCTCTGCTCTGCTCTTCCCCAGGTACCAAACCACCTTCCCTGGATTTTGATGCTGAGTCAGAATTGTTTTCACTAAAGATGGAAACACTGGAGTCAGAACTGACCTGCCCAATCTGCTTGGAGTTGTTTGAGGACCCCCTCCTGCTGCCGTGTGCCCACAGCCTCTGCTTCAGCTGCGCCCACCGCATCCTAGTGTCCAGCTGCTCCTCCAGCGAGTCCATCGAGCCCATCACCGCCTTCCAGTGCCCCACCTGCCGCTATGTCATCTCCCTCAACCACCGGGGCCTGGAGGGCCTCAAGAGGAATGTGACCCTGCAGAACATCATCGACCGCTTCCAGAAGGCATCCCTGAGCGGCCCCAACTCCCCCAACGAGAGCCGCCGCGAGAGGACCTTCCGCAACAGCCCTACCATGTCCGTGGCCGGCGAGAGGATCGCCTGCCAGTTCTGCGAGCAGGACCCGCCGCGGGACGCCGTCAAGACCTGCATCACCTGCGAGGTGTCCTACTGTGACCGCTGCCTGCGGGCCACGCACCCCAACAAGAAGCCCTTCACCAGCCACCGGCTGGTGGAGCCTGTGCCCGATGCCCACTTCCGAGGACTGACGTGCCTGGAGCACGAGAACGAGAAGGTGAACATGTACTGTGTTGCTGACGACCAGCTCATCTGTGCCTTATGTAAGCTGGTGGGACGCCACCGGGACCACCAAGTGGCATCCCTCAGCGATCGCTTCGAAAAGCTGAAGGTAAGCACCCAGTGAGTGCCTCTGCTGGGATGGTGTCTGCTGAAGGATGCTTGTCTGAGCAGAACCCTGCTTCTGGATGCCCCAAGCAGTACCTCTTGGTTAAGCCAAACACCTCCTGGAAGATACATGGGCTGCAGGATGTGGCTTGTGGGCTCCTCTAGGACCCTGGTTCTAGGGGTTTGAGCTGGGTCTCACTGACACAGTCAGAGTGAAGTCTTTGGTGGTTTATTTTCTTCTTGCTGGTGTGAGTCTTTGCTGGTTTATTTTTCTCGTGCTGGTGTGTGTGTGTTCCAAGCCCAGGAGCTGAAGCTCTTTGATCATCTTTGCAGCTTCTCCCTAAATACCTGGCCAATTAAGCATTTTTGGGTGCTGGGAGGCCATGTGGCCATTGCTCCAGGAGTGTGGCTTTTCCCTCGCATTTGTCCTGTCTTGTGGAAGCGAGGGTGGCAGAGAGTGGCCTGGGGGACCTGTGAGCATGATCCACAAAGTTGTTGTGCTCAGTCTGTTTCTTTTCAGCCCTCTTGGAACAGTACGGGTCAGACTCTGGGCAGTTCCTTCTGGAAAGCTGCTCTGCAGGCTGCACTGTGTTTAGTTTACACTAAAAGAGGGAGATTCAGACTGGAGAGAAGATTTATTATGGCCCAGATTGCTCAGAGAGGTGGGAGATGCCCGTTGCTGGAACCATTTCAGGTCAGGTTGTTTGTAGCTCTGAGCAACCTCCTCTAGATGCAGATGTCCCCGCTGACTGCAGGTGGTTGCCCTGGGTGACCTTGAAAGGTCCCCTCCAACCAAAACACTTCTGTGATTATATGACAATGATGAAACTCCCCTCTGCATCCCAAGCACCTCAAACTCCTCCTCTGTCCTTCACCCTCTCACAGGATCTCAGTGATCTCATGGAAGGTGCCATTCCTGCAGGTATTGGTCTAAGGAGTCCTCTATGTCTCCCAGAGAGACTATTCCAGGGCTGGTACCATCTGACAAGAGAAGGTGTCTGGAGGCTGACCAGGATTGGGATTTTAGGGTCTCACTTCCACCTCCTTGTGCCAAGACCAGCATTCCAGCAGCAGGGAGCTCTCTTTGGTGAGGAGCTGCTTCTTTGGACAGCTCATATTTTCCATCATCCTTTCCCCAAGCTGGAGCAGCAGAGGCAGGCACTGGTTCTGCGTCTCCTTCCCTTCAGCCCGTGTCAATTTGAGCAGCTGTGGTTCTGCTGGAGAAGGCAGGAGAGAGCCAAGCCTCTGCGATCTCCCAGGGACACTTTGAAGCTGAATTCTGATGCGGTGGCTGTGGTGGCACAGAGTGTTGCGTGAACCCAAACGGATGATGTTTGACCTGTGTGAAGTCAGAATTCCCTCTGTCCCCCGTGCGCTCTGCATGAGTCTGCAGAACTCTTTCAATCCCACCTCTTTCATAGTGAAGAAACCAGGGCTGGTCCCCTCTGAGGTGACACCGGTGTGGCTGTGGCTGCAGGCATCCTACCCACATTAGCACCCATCTCGTGTTTCCAGCTGCCTCATCCTTGGGCCTTTCTACCTTAACGGTCTGGGCCTCTTCTGACCCCAAAGTGCTTTTCTTTTTGGCTCTTTGTCTTGCTAATGTTTTGAACAAAATCGATATCTCTGCTCTGGTGTCTTCACAAGGGCAAAAGAAACACTTCCATCACTCCATCAGAAATACAGAAGACTTCTTGTGTGTGTCTGTGTGCTGGCCAGGTTGTCTTTTGCTCTTTTTGAAAACAAACTGATGCCTGGAAATAAATCTCTCAGGCTGTCCAGTTTCTTGGGCTAGTTTCCCACCTGTCCTTCTCTAGAAACTTCCAACCCTGATGTGACATGCCCAGGGATGTGACCTTTATAGCACAGGATGACCATGCTGTAGGATGTCTTGCACTCCAGGATGGCTTGCACTCTGTCTCAGTCTCCACCAACCCAAGGGCTGACTCTGGTAGGTGCTGCCAGGTGGTTTTACCAACAGGTGAGGTGCCAGGGTCCGTGGTGGCTGGATTTGCCTCCAGCCCTTGGTGTGCCTGTCTCATCCTCACATCCCACCTCACCTAAGCTTCTGCTGTGTGCAGAGCAGCGCCAGCAGCTCGATCTTCAGTCCAGGACATTCTTTTTCCATGAGGAAATGTCTCAATTAGCAAATTGGAAGCCTAAGGAAGAAACGACTGTGTACTGTGTTTGCATGCAGTAACACCAGGGCTAGAAATTAAACCTCCTTCAATATTTCCCCCCCCATCCCAGCCCACGTTGGCCAACCAGGCAAATCCACCCTGAGACAAAACCCCTGACAACCTGAACTGCTGCTTCAACCAGACAGAGTCTGCAGGTTGCCAGAACACCTTTTTTTTTTTTTTCTTTTAATGTCCTTTTAAATAGCAGTCTGTAGTGATTTTGGATGAGGAGAGAGCTCTCCTCAGCTAGGAACATTCTTTCTGTGCTATTCATCAGCCTTGCTGATCAGCAAGACCCGGAGCAGAAGTAGGGAGCGTGTGGCTGTGGGTCAGAAGTGGCTTTCCCCTGAGGCACAGCTCCTGCCTGTCATCCCTGCCTCTGGCTGTGCATGGGTCAGGCTGTTTTTGGATGGCTTTGTACCTCCACTGTGGGGATTACATGGGATCAGTGCCCAGTTCTGCCAGCCGAGTCAATATTTGCATTAGGATTTGGTGTCGTTTTCCCCTTGCAGCCTCTCTCTGTAGCTCTGACCATGGTGTGCTCACTGGCGAGACCCCAAGCACTGCCCAGCATTTGAAGTGCCCAAAGCCATCCAAAATGGGCTGTGAGTATTGGGGATGCTGCTGCCTGGAAGCCTGCTGCTGATGGAGCTGCTCCCTCTATGAGTGCCCCATTCATAGATTTATAGATTCATAGAATGGTTTGGATCAGAAGTAAGCTTGAAGATTGTCTAGTTGTAACCCCCCTGCCATGGGCAGGGACACCTCCCGCTACAGCAGGTTGCCCAAGGCCTCATCCAGCCTGGCCTTGAACACCTCCGGGGAGGGAGCATCCACAATCGCAACCTCTTCCAGTGTCTCCCCACCCTCACTGTAAAGAATTTCTTCCTAATCTCCAGCCTAAATCTCCTCTCTTCCAGCTGAAAGCCATTGTCTCCCGTCCTAGCACTACAAGCCCTTGTAAAAAGTCCTTCCCCAGCTCTTCTGTAGATCGTTTCAGGTACTGGAAGGCTGCTCCAAGGTCTCCTCAGAGCCTTCTCTTCTCCAGACTGAACAGCCCCAACTGTCCCGGCCCGTCCTCAAACGGGAGGTTTTCCAGCCCTTTGATCATCTTCGTGGCTTCCTCTGGACCCACTCCAGCAGTTCCATGTCCTTCTTGTGCTGGGGGCACCAGAACTGGATGCTGTGCTCCAGGTGGGGTCACACCAGAGCCTGATCCCCCCGTGCCCCACAGCAGGGCTGCCTGTGTCCTGCTCGTGGGGCTGTGTGTGTGTCCGCAGTGCCCCGCAGCAGGGCTCTGTCCCCTCCTGTCTCGCTGTGGGTTGCTAATCCCCGCGCCCGGGTGCCTGCAGCCCGCAGATCCGCGCTCGCTTGGGTGTCGAGCAGTTGCTGTTAATCTCTGGCTTTGATCCCGCGGCTGGAGCGAGCTGGAAGCGCCTTTCAAGTTGTTTTTCTGATGGGAAGTGGGGCTTTGAAGCGAGCAGCTCGGCTCTGTCAGCAGAGCTGTTGCTTTCTGCCGAGATCTTTGGCAGGAATTAATTTCTTTTCCTCGTTGGCAGAACAGACAGCCTGGAAACCACAGCAGTGCTGCGACCCCTAAAGCGCTGCCCAGTGCTCCCCACCCCCTCCGAGCTGCTTTCGCACCGAGAGAGGGTCCCTGCCTCTGGCAGGGGGTTGGAACTAAATGGCCTGTAAGGTCTCTTCCAACCCCAAACCATTCTCTGAATCTCTAAATCTCCGGTGCGTGCTGGCAGTGTGACTTTGCAGTGAGCACTCTTCAGTGACCTGTCCATGCCGTCTGTGCTGCGCACCTCAAGGGTGCTTCAGGTCCCAGCTTTAACCCCTTCCTGGCTCTTGGTTTGTGCATCAAGAGCTCTTGTAGCTGGTGTTATAAAGGAGCTAGGGAGTATCTCCAGTGCGTGCTGGCAGTGTGACTTTCCCGTGGGCACTCTTCAGTGACCTGTCTGTGCCTTGCTGCGCACCTCAAGGTGCTTCAGGGACCAGCTTTAAACCCTTCCTGGCTCTTGATTTGTGCATCAGCAGCTCCTGTAGCTGGTGTTATAAAGGAGCTGGGGAGTGTGAGCAGTTTTCTGGGCTGTGGTTAATCCGAGTCATGAGTGTCACAGGGCTGGGATCTGGACCTGCTCTGTGGTTGCTCACATCATGCTGGCTGTTTGAGATGAATGAATTCCTGCTCTGATCATGCTGCTGTTTGCCAGAGCACTGTTCTGTGCCTGGGTCTTCCAATCTCACTCGTTGGCTTGTCCATTAAATCAGCTCCCTTTCCTAAGGGCTTCACATTGGACATCAGCATTGCCAGCTCAGCTGCCATAGTGATGGTGCAAGCACCAGGGATGCTGACCAGGCAGTTGAACCTGTGGGTCTTTCCAACCCTGGCTGCCTGATGATGCTGGATTTTCTGTGGTGGAAGCATCCACGTGTTCTTAGGATGGACAGGAAAGGTTTTCCCAGCTCCCCTCCTCGTGGGACTCGCAGGCTGGCCCTGGTTGTGAGATGGGAGCCTGGATTGGGGAGCATCCAGATTTCAGAGACGACCTCATGGGATGCTAGGCAGGATGGAATGGAGATTGAAGCATATCCAGGAGCTTCCCAAAGTCTTGGCTGGATGCATGCTGCTTCCCTTGGAAGGCTGCACATCAGGGATTGTCAGCTGCAGAGAGCACAGGGGAGGGGGAGAGCAGCTCACTGGATGGAAAAAGTGGAAAAGTGCTTTGCAGAGAGCAGCTTTTCCCAGCACTGGGCTTAGCTGGAGAGCTGTGGACACTGGAGATGCAGTGCTTGGCGTGGTGTTCTGCCAGTCATGGGGTGGGCGAGTGGGCAATGTGGAATGGACCTGGAGAGAGGGTAGGCAGGAGGTGTGATGCTCTTTAGGGCCTGGGTTTCTGCTCCTGGTTTCCGCTTGCTTTGAGGTTTCAGCGTTTGCCAGTCATAAGCTCTTTGAGTGGGTCCTGCCATGGTGCAACCCACGGTGCCAAGGACTCTGCACCAACAGATGCTGCTCCTCAGCCAGCAGAAGTGCTTACATAGTCATCTTCTGCTGCCTTCTGTTCACTGAGCTGCCATGGGAGGGAGAGGAGACAGAGCTCCTTCCCTTCTCTCTCCCCAGGCAGGGCAGCATGTGCGTCACCGCTTACCCTGGTCAGAGGGCATGACCATCTGTCTCTGCTTCCAGCTGCTCAGCTCAGCCAGAGCCCTGGCAGGGGACACTGATGGGTTCTTCAGGCAGAGTCTGGGCACAATCTTGGATGAGAAGTCATTTGGTGACATAACTACATCTGTGTAGGGCAGGTAGCTCCAGTTCCTGCTTGGCTTTGGTGTGGGACCGTTCAGATGTCAGGAGAATCACAGAATCCCAGTATGGTGAGATTGGAAGGGACCTCTGGAGCTCAGCCAGTTTAAGCCCCTGTGAGGGCAGGGTCAGCCACAGCAGGCTGCCCAGGGTCACAATGTGCAGGTGGGTTTGGAAGCTCTCCAGAGAAGAACACTCCACCAACCTCTCTGGACAGCCTGCTCCACAGCTGCAGCACCCTCACAGCTAAGAAGTTTCTCTCAGGTTCAGATGGAAGAAGGAGGTAGTATCTTCAGAAAGTGCTCTGAAGTTGTCACTGCACATTTGAAGGTGTCTTTGTGTTTCCTGTCCTCTTGCAGCTCACCTTGCAGGTCTCTGGCTGCCAAAACCCCCACAGTGTGAGCTCTCAGAGGCCCTGAGATCCCACCTAAATGTGTCTTTTGAGGAGTGTGCTGCTTAACATTTCCTTCCTCAGCCTCAGACTGCCTGTTCTGCTGCCTTGTGGTGGTGAAGCACCTGCCAGCAGCACGGATCAGGCTCACTACTCCAAGCTGATGGGCAGCAGGGGCTTGTCTGTGGGCAGTCCAAGTGCATCAGGTCTTGGTGCTTGTTTTCATAGAATCATAGAATCAACCAGGTTGGAAGAGACCCTCAAGCTCATCCAGTCCAACCTATCCCCCAGCCCTATCCGATCAACCAGACCATGGCACTAAGAGCCTCAGCCAGGCTTTTCTTGAACACCTCCAGGGTCAACGACTCCAGCACCTCCCTGGGCAGCCCATTCCAATGCCAATCACTCTGTGCAGAACTTCCTCCTAACACTCAGCCTATACTTCCCTTGGCACAACTTGAGACTGTGTCCCCTTGTTCTGTCCCTGTTGCCTGGCAGAAGAGCCCAACCCCACCTGGCTACAGCCTTCCTTCAGGTAGCTGCAGACAGCAATGAGGTCTGCCCTGAGCCTCCTCTTCTGCAGGCTGCACACCCCCAGCTCCCTCAGCCTCTCCTCACAGGGTTTGTTTTCCCTCTGTGCATGCTCAGGAAGGGTCAAGGTGTCAGGGCAATGTCTGTGGACTTGGCTGGCTGGAAATCGACGTTACCAATCAAATTAAAAATGGGTGCAGACTGAGAGCAGAGCTAACAGCTTGACCTAGATAAGGCGAGCGCCTGGGACAGCAGCACGTTATCTGCTGTGTGGAATCTCAGCCAATTATAAACACTGATTGCTGGGAACTGCTAATTAGGAGCCTCTCTGTGGAGTCTGCCCTGGGTCCTGCCCACGCCGGGCATGGCTGCAGGGTCAGGCTGGTGCGGTGGGGAGGACTCCGACCGAGGAGCTGCAGCTGCCTCCTTCCAACCACAGTCTGGGCTGGAGGAAATCGTAGGATCAGCATTAAGGTTGGAAAAGACCTCTAAGGTCATTGAGTCCAACCACCAACCCCACACCACCATGGCCATTAAACTGTGTCCCCAAGTGCAGACACTTCTCGAACACCTGCAGGGATGGTGACTCCACCAGCTCTCTGGGCAGCCTGTTCTAGTGCCTGACCGCTCTTGCAGCAAAGAAATTGTTCCTTCTGTCCAACCTAAACCTCCTCTGGTGCAGCTTGAGGCCATTTCTTCTCGTCCTGTTGCTAGGAGTGTTTGGAGAAAGTGTTTTGCCTTAATTATTCTGCTGCTGTCCTTTGCTTCTCCATCTGCTCCATTCCCTTCACAAGAACCAAAGAAGGGCCAGCTTGGAGTAGGCTTCTCCTTCGCTGTTGCTGAGGCTTCTCTTGACTGACAGGCTGGAAATACCCAAAAGAAGGGAAAGCTGTGTTTTGTAACGCTTTTATGTCTGCTCTTTGCTAAGGGAAGAGCAGCAAGCCAGGTGGAAGCCTATTGTCTGTTATGTTTTGGGGGTGCCTCCAGGGGATTTGGGTGGGTGGGACTCGGATGAAGGCACCAAGGAGCTCCCCGTGCCAGACAAATTGTGTGCAGGGAGCTGGTGGTGATCACAAGGCTCTTAAGAGAGTGGCAGGGTAGAAAACCGAGGGAAAAAGCCTTCTTTCATGCTTCCGTGTAGGACTTCTTCGCCTTGGGACTCGTGAGCGTGTTCTCGCTTGCGCTGTGAGTCACCGAGATTGCTGCTCAATGCATAATTTACTGCAGAGCCATGGGGCTGAGCCGGGCTTCAGATGCACGCTGGTGTTTCCCACCACAAAGAAGAGGCAGCTGAGAGCCAGGGCTGCGGTCGTGACTCCCACACAGCACATGGTGGGGGCTGTCACCAGCAGGAGCTCCCAAAGCTCTGGCTGTGGTGTTGCTGTCGGCTCCTTCACCCCCAGCCTGCTCCAGACACCCTTTTGCTGCAGCTTGTAAAAGAAGCAGATGCAGACCCAGCTGAGAGTTGCTGCAGCCCTGGTTTGTGGTGGTGGGAGCTGGCACAGCCCTGCTGCTCTGAGCAGCTGGTAACACATGGTCACAGGCGATGCTGCAGGACCAGCCCTGGGGGGAGAGGGGGTTTGACCTCCTCCCTGGCTTAGATTCACAGAATCATCACAGAGTATTTTGAAAGGGACTTTTAAAAGCTCATCTAGTCCTGCTGCCTGCCTGACCAGTCCTGCTTGCATGGCATGGGGTTGCTCACTGCCCAGCAGAAGGGGTGCTGGGCTGCTGTGGGGAGACATTATCACTTCTGGTCCCTGAAAGGAGGGTGCAGCCAGGTGGGAATCAGTCTCTTCTTCCAAGAAACAAATGATGGGACAAGAGGAAACAGCCTCAAATTACCCCAGGGGAGATTTAATTTGGACATGAGGAACAAAATCTTCCGCTTGGGGGGTTGTCAAGGCCTGCCCCAGGCTGCCCAGGGCAGTGGTGGAGTCCCCATCCCTGGAGGGGTTTCAAAGCCATGAAGATGTGGTGCTGAGGGACATGGTTTGGTGGTGCCCTGTCAGTGCTGGGTTAATGGTTGGACTCTGTGATCTGAAAGGTCTCTTCAAAACAATTCCATGGGAAGCCACCAGTCCAATTTGCTTAGCTCTCATCTCCAAGCTCTGGTCTTCTCCCTCCTGCCTGGTTCCCACAACCCTCCGGTTGCCAAAACCACCGCCAGCTTTGCCCAAAGATTGCTATTTGTGCCCTGAGCTGCTGCTGTTTGATATTCAGGGTCTGCTGCAGGATGGGCACAATGAATATTCATGGCAGTGATTAGCAGAGCTCCGTTAATTGCACCCTGCATGCCACCGGGCCCTGCTGGCTCTCCTCGGGCCCTGCTCAGCCATTCACAGCGTGGACCCTGCCTGGAGATGTCCCAGGCAAATGGGAGTCATTGCCATGCGCTGGGGCTGGCCTCATCAGAATTCCTCAGCAGGCTTGAAGTCGTGGTTGGAGGTGCTGAACGTTGCTGTCATTGTCACACCAGACCCTTCAATAGGCTCTTCAGGTGTTGTCAAGTGATTTTGCCACCATAGCTGATGTGTTGCTCTGAACCTCACCCCGAAGATCCTGCGGGTGGGGGATGTGCCCTCTTACAGCCATGAATGCACTGCAGCAGTGCTTCTGCGCATGGTGAGACGCTGCAACAGCTTGCTCAGGGAGGTTGTGGATGCCCCCTCCCTGGAGGTGTTTGTGGCCAGGTTGGACAAAGCCTTGGTCAACCTGGTCTAGTGGAAGATGTCCCTGCCCATGGCAGGGAGTTGGAACTAGATGATCCTTAAGGTCCCTTCCAACCTAAACCATTCTATGAATATGCTGATGGAAGTTCTTCAGTGCTGAGCGTGGAAATGGATCCTGGGAGCTTCAGCTGAGGGATGTGTGGGGTTACCTGCTCTGCCCAGCCAGCCAGCTGGTCCTGAAATGGCCTGGCTCCTACGTGGAGCCTTTTCCTTCTCAGCATGCTGGCTCCAGGGAAGTTGTCCCGTCACTGGACGGTGCCTGTTCTCCTCTGCAGAGCTGAGCATGTTCCATGGAACTGGGCACATCTAGCTCCTGATGGGTAAAGTGACCACCTGCTTGACCTTTTCCAACCTGAATTCCAACCTAAATGATTCTCTGAACAATTCTGCTTCAGTCTGATCTATATCTCTAAGCAGGTATGTTTGTGGCTGAGGAAAGCTGAGGTGTGTCCCCAAAATCTCCTGAGCTGGCTTCTGGATGAACAAGTTTGTGCACCTCTGATACTTTTTTTCTTTCAGAGCTCCTGGCTGGGTGGTCCATGTGGGGCCACATCTATAAGAGCCTTGTCCTTGCAGGATCTTGTGGCTGTTTGCAATGTGCAAGGTCAGCACGTTCTCTGCTCCGTGGGGGATGTCTGCTGTCCGTCTTGGAAGATGGAAGCACCACCATGGGCCCGTGCAGCTGGGCTGGGTGACAGTGCTGGGCCAGCACAGAGTGAATTCCTGCTTGCTAATTAAGCTAACGAAGAGGTCAGTCCTCCTGACCTGCCTTTCCTTGTGATGGGGCTCTGGCCACGTGCTGCAGGATTAGGGCTGAGCGTGTGACTTGAGGAGTTGATGTGGTGGGTTTGAGGGGTAGATTGGTATCCTTGTCTCTGCTGCTTGGAGCAAAAGGTGTCCTAGAGGTGAAGAGAAGAGGCCTTTCTGATCATCTGTCCCTCTAAGGCATGGGTTAGGAGTTTCTTTTGCTGCTCCCACCTGTTGCCTGCCTTTTATTTGCTTGGTGTGGGAGAGTGCTTCACTTTGATGGAAACCTGCCCACAAGATGTTCTTGGAAGGGACATCTTACACTGTCCCCCATATGCTGCTCCACACAGCTGTGGTCTGTGGGTTTGTGGTGCCCAATCCTGTCAGCCTCGTGCAAGCAGAACTTCACTGAGTGTGCTCCAGAGACCCAAGCAGCCGAGGGCAGGACAGGCCGTGTTGGTGACCGTGGTGGCCAGGGAGCTTACAGCACAAAGTGTGAAACAACTGAATTAATCATAGACTTGTTTTGGTTGGAAGAGACCTTTCAGATCATGGAGTCCAACCCTTAACCCAGCACTGCCAGGCCACCACCAAACCATGTCCCTCAGCACCACATCTCCATGACTTTAAAGCCTCTCCAGGGATGGGGACTTCACCATTTTCCTGGACAGCCTGTTCCAGGCCTTGGCAAACCTTTTGTGGAATAAACTGATCCTTCTGACTAACCTAAAGCTCCCTTGGGGTAACTCAAGACTTGTTTCCTCTTGTCCTATCACTAATCCTGCCATTCCCTCATTTCATAGCCTTTTGAGAGCCACATTCTGTGGTAGAAGCTGACTGCAGAGCAGCTCTGGCAGGTGGAGGGATGCTCTGAAGCCTCGCCCATGTTGGGATGTGGAAAGCAACCAGCCCAGCTTCCTCCTCATCCTCTACATGCCAATACCCTCCCGTTGGGGACAGCAGATGTGTGCTCAGAGGAAGCATGTGTGGTGGTGTACACAGCCAGCTGGCCATGGGACAAGGAGCGAGGTTTTGCTGTGTCCCCTGGCTCACAGGACAAGGAGCGAGGTTTTGCTGTGTCCCCTGGCTCACAGGACAAGGAGTGAGGTTTTGCTGTGTCCCCTGGCTCGCAGGACAAGGAGTGAGGTTTTGCTGTGTCCCCTGGCTCACAGGACAAGGAGCGAGGTTTTGCTGTGTCCCCTGGCTCACAGGACAAGGAGCGAGGTTTTGCTGTGTCCCCTGGCTCACAGGACAAGGAGTGAGGTTTTGCTGTGTCCTCTGGCTCACAGGACAAGGAGCAAGGTTTTACTCTAGCCTCTGGCTTGCAGGACAAGGAGCGAGCTTTTACTCTATCCTCTGGCTCACAGGACAAGGAGTGAGGTTTTGCCATGTTCCCTGGCTCAGCACCCAGCCCTGTGACTTCCAAGGTGTATTTGTGTGTAAGAGGCCAGGATTTGGGCATTTAGTGTTCAAAGGCAGCGTGATGAGCAGCCCAGGTCCTTGAGAGCCTGCTGAAGCCCTTCCTGCTCCTAGAGGCATCTCGGATGGCTGGGGTGAGCTCAAGAAGACAACTCACAGAGGCACAGCTTGGGCCAAAGCAATAAATCCAAATTCCTTCCATGTTCCTCTGAAGGCCTTTGGGAGCCAAACATCCGGCTCCAAGAGAAACGTGCATGGGTTGTCCTTCAACGTGTGCTCTTTGGCTGTCTTTATTTGTGTCGATGCTGATGGTTGGAAAATAAAGGTCAGGAGGCGAAGAAGCCCAACGGAGACGCCCACTGCAGCTCTGCATCCTGGCAGCTGTCTGATGTTTGTGGTGGAGTGATCCATAAAAACCCAGCCTGTCATGTAAAGCATCAGGAAAAAAACCCTCTTTGGCCTCACAAAGAAGGAATTCTGGCCTGCCTGGAGCTCTCCCAGAGCTTTGAAGGAGGAGATGGTTCCAGAAGCAGCAGTTCAGGGATGGTGGGGTCTGCAGCATGATGGGACCACAATGGAAAAGCTCTTGGTGGAGCACGTTTGTAAAGGTTCCTCTCAAAATAACTTCCCCTGAGTGCTTCCATCCTGCCTGGAAGCACGTTCTTCACAGCTGACTGGCGTGGGGAACCAGTGTTAGGAATGCTGGATGGAGCTCTGTGGGTTTATTGGGTGCAGAAGTTTCAAAGTGGATGTTGTCTGATGGTGTCTGCAGGCGCAGAATTGGGCAAGGCTCTCGGGGAAGCCTTGAGCCCTGTTGTGGTGTCCAGGGAGCGCTCGTGTTTTGTGAGGCCAATCACCCGGTTAAAGCCATGAGAGACTTTAAGTCTTGATTTCTTTCCAGCCACACCTAGCTCCTGCCTTTCTTACCAGAAACTGCTGACCCTTGGATCCTCCTTGGGAAGCTGGGCAGGCTTGGAAACTGAAAGATGCTTCGAGATGATGTCATGGAGAAAGAGGCTTGGACCAAGGGGTCCTCTTTAAGGAGTGCTGCTGCAACACGAATGTTCTGAGGGTGTGCAAGGTGAGAGCAATGCAGAAGGTTGTTTGTGCTTCTGAGGGGTAGAGATGGGAGGTAGGACATACTGATGACTCTCATTGGATTCTTTTCCTAGATGCTCTTAGGTAGGGGCATAGGGACTGTGATGGTGTCCTCCAGAGGTAGAACCAGTGAAGGAAGTGCAGCTGTGGTTGCTGGTAACTGCTGGGCCATGGGCTGGAAGCTGCCCCCACTGTCTGCAGAGAAGTGATTTACTTTTCCCAGCTCCTTATGTGCTGCTGGCTTGGCTGTTAGAACCTGCACCTTGGACGGTGGCCTCTCTCCATGCTTTGCAGATGCTGCTGGCACATCTTTCAGTGAGGTCAAGACCTGCAAAAGCTGCAGGAAATGATGCCTTTCCTAGGAGAGCTGCCTTTGAGAGTGCTAGAGGCCATTGGATCATCACAGCCCCAGCTATCCCTCTCCATATGGAGCTCACAGGTGCTGGCTGAAGCTCCACCATGCAACAAATCACAAAGGCCACTTGCCCAGTTGCAGAGGACACGACTTGCATAAGCCTTTGTGCCCTTTGACTTACAAAGAGGTGGTGCTGGGTTTGCAGGTGTGGTTGGTGCTGCCCAGGCAAAGGGAGATCTCCTGGTCCGTGTCTGTTCATTTCCACCATCCACCCAAAGAGCAGCCATGCAGAGGAGTCAGCAGGAGCCACTCAGGCAGCTCAGACTGGCTCCCACAGAGCAGTGGCTGGCTCAGCATCTTGCTCTGGCTGCACTTTGATCTGTCAAGCGTTTGCTAGGAAGATGAGCTGTGAGGGCTTTGCTTCTCTGGAACTCAGGTGGTTTGGAGCATGGAGCATGAGCTGTAAGGATCTGCCTCCTAGGCCTGCTGTGGAGAGGGTGCTGCACCACCTCCCACCATGGCTTCTCCCACCCATGGCCTGCTCTGTTTCTTGTAGAGGACTTTGATTCCCCCTTGATGAACAGAGCTTCTGCTGGGAGCAGGGATGGGTGGTGGGGATCTTCCCTTATCAAGGACTGAGGAACTGGGCTCCTGGAGATGACCTGAATCTCCTGGGGCTACAGCCTGGAGAAGTTCCTTATTGCCTAGAAGAGCCCTTTTTGCTGGAGGAAGAACATAATCCATGTCACGATGGGTTCAATTAACTTCATCAGATGGTAGGTGCAGGTGCTGTCCTAGTCCTTCATCCCTGGCCACGGGCCTGCTCTTGTGGCCATGTGGTCCTTCTCATGCTAGCTGAGCAGGCTGTCTTCTGCCAGCTGTACTTAAGATAACTGAACCTCCCACTCCTTGCTTGCTCAGGGCAAGTTCTAATCACTCTGCCTCAGTTTCCCATCTTTGGAACGGTGCAAGGTGACATTTGTAAGGCAGAAGGTGGCCCAGAGGAGCTCCTTTGGAAGGAGCTGGTGGAGAGAAGAGCTGTTGCTTTTTCCTCAGCTTGCTTTCAGATGGAGTTTTCAGCTTTCCAGCCAACTTTCCCCGTTGTTAATGATTTGCTGTCTCCATTTTGGGTTTGAATCTCACTCCTCACCTTCTTGAGAGGTGAAGCGTGCGAGAGTCAGCACCCGGGAGGCAAGCTGGGGAGCAAGACCCCTTCCACCTCCTGGGTCATTTGTTGTCAGCTCAAAGGAAAAGAACAGTGTGATGCAGGAAGGCAAAGAGGGGCTGTGTCTGCTCACTGGGCGTGAGGGCCTTTGGGGTTCTCACTGCCTTCTTGTCGCTGGGGAGCACCAGCTGTACTGGAGGTACTCCATGTGAACCAGAGCACATGTATGGATGCGTCCTCACCCTTGGCCATGCTCCATCTGCTCTTCCTGGGTTGAGGAAAGTTCAGCTAATTCATTGCTCATTAAATAGAGAGTCTTGCCTTCTGCTGCTCTTGATGCATCCTCGACTCCAGCTCCCGTGTCTCAGGTCCAGCCTATAAATCGAGCCTAAGTCAGACCTGTCTGGAAGCAGTAAGTGATGGTTTGGGTCACGGTGGGGACACTGTGGCCAGGTTTGGTCTGGGAGAGTCTGTGCTGGTCACTCTTGGGCTGCTCCTGCCAGCCCGTGGCTTCACTTCTGGAGCACAAGAGAGAGGAACACAGAGGCATTCAGTGCCTGCTAGGCAGATGTGCCTCTGTTGGGTTCCTGCATGCCTGAAGAAGCACTGGCTCTTCCAGAGCAGCTGCTGCTGCTGCCAGGAGGAGGAGAGGAGAGCACCGTGTCCCTTCCTGTATGCGTGAGGATGCTGCCAGCATCAGCTTGGCCTCCGACTGTGCCAGGATTCCTGCACAAGTGGACTCTTGCCCTAGTCCCTGCATTCACTGGGTCTCAGTAAGCCTCTATCTACTGACAAAAGCCCAAGGGGTCACAATACCTGATGTCCTCAAGCACCCCCTCTGTGTTTGGAGGCTCTGGAAGCTGCAGGATGCAGGTGAGCCAGGACGGCCAAGACTTGGCCACCTTTCCAGGAGCCACAGAGTGGCACATCCTGCTCTGAGATGCTTGTGTCTGAGAGGCAGAGCTGCTCCTGCATGAGCATGGTGCTGGTGTGATGCTTGGTGAGATGCCACTTTGATGTGATCCCAGTGACAAATGACTCCTCAGATGCTCTCAGGCTTCCCACAGCTTCTAAATGTCAGCTCCTTACAGCACATGAGGAGGTTCCCAATCTGATCTGATTAGCTTTGCAGGGCTGCTGGGCTTGAGGGGCTGCAGCTGTTCCCTCGTTGCTGGGGCAGTGGAGGGTGCTGGGCTTTGTGCTTTCATCTGAAAAGTCATAAAGAAAGCTGGATTTTGGCAGCAGAACCTGGCTGATGTGTGCTGTCTCCCTAGTATGAGGTGATGGAACAAGAGGAAATGGCCTGAAATTGTGACAGTGGAGGTTTAGGTTGGAGATTAGGGACAATTTATTTCCTGTAAGACTGGACAGGCATTGGAACAGGCTGCCCAGGGAGGTGGTGGAGTCACCATCCCTGGAGGTGTTGAAGAAACCTGTGGATATGGTACTTTGGGATGTGGTTTAGTGCCCATGGTGATGTTAGGTTGATGGTTGGACTTGATGGTCTTAGTGGTCTTCTCCAACCCAAACAATTCTATGACTTGGGCACACAGAAGGTGTCTCAACCCCAACCATGGACTCCAAGGTGCTGGCCTGTCCACCGCTGCAGGGGGAGCTTTTCCCATAGGAAATATCCATCTCTTTCCCATGGGGACACGCAGGCACCGTTGGCAGGGCCTGCCAGGAGCTGCTCGTGCAATCCAGTGCTGGTTGCTGGGGGCTGGAGCATGTGGGGAGGAATCCTCTTGTCTGGTCTGAGGCTTCTGCTGCAGGTGAAGGGTTGTTACTGACTCCTTGGCCTTCACCTGCTGCTTTGGCTACTCTGAAGCATGTTCCTCGTTCTGTGCTCAGGAGCTGCTCCTCTCAGGGGGACTCTAGCCCTGTGGTGCAGCTTTTCCCACCAGGGGAATTTCCACAGGGTATGACCAGGATGTGCTGGGTCTTCCCAGTATCCCCAGTTTGGGCATCCTGGCTCCTTCATCATCTCTGTGAACCCTGAGACCTCATCCAGCTGCAAGCTGGAAGCTTCTGGGAGCAGAGGAACAAATCATTGCCATGGGCCCCTTTGTCCTGGTGGACAGTAAGTTATCTATGGGATAGTAATGTGTCCTTGTGGGCAAGGGCCAATGGCATCCTGGAGTGCATCCAGCAGGTCTAGGGAGGTTCTCCTCCTGCTCTACTCTGCCCTGGTGAGACCACACCTGGAATACTGTGTCCTGTGTTGAGCTCCCAAATTCTGGAGAGACAGGAATCTGCTGGAGAGAGTCCAACAGAGGCTACAGGGATGATGAAGGGAATTGAGCATCTTTGCTGTGAAGAAAGACTGAGAGCCCTGGGACTGTTTAGTCTGGAGAAGAGAAGGCTGAGAGGGGATCTTATCAATGTCTATAAACACTTAAGAGGTGTCAAGGTGAAGATGCCAGGCTCTTTTTGGTGGTGCTCAGTAATAGGACAAGGAACAGTGGATATAAGCTGGAACACAAAAGGTTCCACCTCAACATGAGGAGAAACTTTGCTGCGAGAGTGACAGAGCACTGGAGCAAGCTGCCCAGAGAGGTGGTGGAGTCTCCATTTGTAGAGACTTTCAAGACCCATCTGGATGTGTTCCTGTGCCCTAGGTGATCCTGCTTTGGTGATGGGGGGGCTGGATTGGATGAACTCTAAAGATCCCTTCCAGTCCCTATCATTCTGTGAAGGTGAGGGAGGGGAGCACAGCCCTGGGGCAAGTCCTCAGCACCTTTGCACCCATGCTGCTCTGCTGGGATACCTATGCATCCATGCAGCAGGAATGGCTCCAACACTTCCATACCATTCCTGGCTTCAAAAGGAGCTTTTCCATTCATCCATAAAGCTGTGATTCTGCATCTGCCAGTGCTTCTTGCTGGCCCCAGCAGGAAAAGTGTTTGGGACCAGTTGGGAAACAGAGTTTTTGGGGAGGGGAGGAGGTGTGTGGTGGAAATCAGCAGAAGGTTTTTCACTTCTTTGATCTGCCTTCCTTTATTTATTTATTTGAACAGAGAGCTGAGGGAGGGGACGAGCGATCCCCTGCAATCTGTCAGCTCGCTCAGGCTGCTGGAGGATGGCACCAGCTGGGCTGTTAAAAGAGTCTTTAAAAAGAAGAATGCCAGGCGCACGTTGGCAGCGAGACGTGGCGCTCGCGGAGCGCAGGGGTGCAGGCTTCCCCTTCTCCTCTCTCTTATTTTTTTTTGTTGTTGTTGGTTTTGGTTTCNCTGGGGGGGTTGTGGTCAGGCAGGTGCTGGGTGAGTTCGCGTTCAGTGCGCCTGGGTGCTGGGTGGGTTCGTAAATGCGGGAGATGAGCAGAGGGAGCGTGGTGGTGCCCACAGGAGTGAGCTGTGAACAGAGGGGAGGGAGGAAGCCAAAAATCCCAGCTCTATGCCCAGCTTTGGGGACAGCCAGTGAGGCTCTGACAGCTCTGGTGCAGTCGTGCCTGCTGCTGGTGCCTGGCAGGATGGAGAGGGTAATGTGCCACCAAGCAGAGCCTGAGTGACCTGGTGCTGAGGTGGGAGTGGGACTGCCACTGGTGCCTCTGCTTGCTGCCATGTGCCAGGGTCTTTGCTGGGTCCCTGCAGAGTGCCCACTGTGAGCACCTCGGGGGATGTCTGTGTCCTTCAGCTGCAGCCAACCTCCCTTAAGATGCATCTGCCTAGGGGTGGTAACCTCCCGGCATCCCTCACTGAACTGTCAGGAGAGCTCTCGGCCTCAAAGCTTTGCAGGGTGGCAAAGACCCATAGGTGGCTGTTACTGGGGTGGCTGCTCCCTCCTGAGGAGGACCAGGGTGGGCATGAGAGACTATGACAGCCTATGGCAGCCCTGGTGCTCTGAGTATGTGCCATCACCTCTCCCCTTATCCTGCTGACTTGGCTTGCTGCAGTTCAGTGTCTCTTTCGAGCCGCTGCTTGCAAAGAAGGTGGAGCAGGGCCAGGAGCAGAAGAATGGTGCCAAATAACTGGCCAAGTGCTTTAGGAGGCTACAAGAACTCAGTTTGGTGCCCAGCAGCTGGAAGACCTTGCAGAGGACAGGGGAGGGTGAGCAGCTCCCTTGTGTTGAAGCCCAAGTCCTTTGTCCCTTTCCCAGGGCCACAGCAGCTAAGGCACAGAGAACTTCCTTGCTTCTTTTGACATGAAGTATGAGGTTCCTGGGGGCAGTGAAGCTGTTCTTGGTCTCTCCTCCTTCTCTCTGGTGTGGGGTGGCTTTCCCTGCACCATCCCAGATGTAAGTGGAAATTCATGGCACTGCTGCTGCAAGCTGAGTGCCGCTGGAGAGAGCACCTCCACCAGCACAGGGTGCTTTGAGCCTCCCCAAAACAGGGTCTGAGGAAACCTGGGCAGCTCCATTCTCTACGTGGCTGACCAGGTCCCTCATTGCACTACTTGGAGGTGGTTCCAGGGTGGATTTTCACTTGGGTCCTTGCCAGGTGCCTGGCTCTGCCTCTTCTTCACATGCCAGGCTGCCCCAGTGCTGTTCTGGATGCATTGCTGGGTGAGTGATGGCCAAAAGCCAGGAGGTCCCATGTGTGTGGCTGTGTGGGGTGTTTTGGGCCCAGGCTCTCCCTCTGGGCTCTTTTGGGCTTCAGAGAGGAGGAGCATCCTTGAGCAGAAGGCATCCTTTGGCAGATGGAAGTAAAAATAGCTTTTTTTGCTCAGAGAGCTGCTGGACCAGCTCTCCCTTGAGTCATGTCTTCTGAGGTGATGGCAAACATTGGCTTGGTGACACTGCTCTGGTGGAGCACAGGGAGGACGATGCCTTTGGGTCACAACTGAGTGCAGGGGTTTGATGTGCTGAATTTGTCCTGCATGCCAAGAGGGATCTTCAGTTACAGCATCTCTCTGTTGTATCTCTCTGCTGTACACACATCTCTGTGTGTGTCCCAGGAGGGTTTTCCTGGAGGATTCACATGCTTGGGGACCAGTGGGCTCCTTACGTGGGAACCCTGAAAGTCAGCCTGGGCCAGTCCTTGCAGCAAGCCATAGAGATGTCCCATTTTGGTGCAGTGAAGCTGCCTGTGCTGCCTTCCTCTCCTCCCTCTGCTGCTGTGCAAGCCCTTGTTTCCATGTTTTCTCCTTTGCTGCAGGTTTGAATGAATCCTGGAGCTTCCTGAGTGAGTCCTGGGGCAACCCCCAGTGAGGTGTTGCACTCCAACCTCATTGAAATCGATTGTCTGGTAAATTACTGATGGAAGCAGCTCCTTGGCTGCAGTATTGCCTGGTGGTGTCCCAGCAAAGGAGCTGGGTGGATTTAACACAGCAGTGTACACAAAGCTCCTTTTATGTCAGACCAGAGCTCTGGGAAAGGAGGATGGAAAGCTGGTGTGGGAACCACCTCCTTTCCCATCTATCTTCCCTTCCATCCCTTTTGGAAGGCGCTTGGCAGCATGAGGTAGAAGTGAGTATTCTGTGGCCTCTCATGACCCCATTTCTGTTGGCATGGGGCAGGATGGTTTTTTTTTTCCACCCTCTATTTCATCAAAACTCAGGTTTCAGCAGAGCAGGGAGATGCTCTGCAGAGCTGCTGCACTGTGGGATGGCCAGGGCTTAGCCAGCCTCAGCAGCAGGACAAGGTAGTGTTGTGGAGAACATGCAGACAGGAAAATGTCCCACTTTGGGAGGTCAGTCCCAGCTCCAGGCTCCAGTCACCACTGCTGGGCTGAGGGACATGGGAAGTGGAGAAAAGTGGGGAGAATGGAGAGGAATAAAAGTGATGGCTCTGGAAATAACCCAGATACAAGGCGTGCCCAAGCAGGGAGCTCATCCTGTGCCCCACCCAAGCTGAGCTTTGTCTCACCTTGGGCCATTCGTCCTGGCTGGGTGAGGAGATCTCTCACACCTCAGCAGCACCTGTTGGTGAGTGATTCGTGCTCAGCATCAGCTCCTCAAAGCCTGGAAAGCAGCCCTAGGGAAAGCCAAGACTGAGGTGCTCGCTGGGCTGGTGCCAGGGACAGTGGCAAAGTCTCTGGCAGGAGGTGGATGTGCCCAAGCATGCTGTGAGCAGGGGCAGGGGGGCAGAAAGTTCCCTTTGGCAAGGATGAGCTGCTAAAGGGAGGTGGGGGGTGATAGGGGGAAAGAAAGGGAAGGAAAGAAAAGCAGAGAGGAGTTTTCCAAGTGCCCCTCTTTGTGCAGGGCTCTACTGGGAAGGTCCTTGGGACCCTTCCTGAGCCTTCGTATGGCTCAGTCAGGAAGAGTCCTCTGGCCCCGGGAAATGGGCATGGGCAGGAGGGGAGCTGCTGGAGGGGGAGCAGGCAGTGGGCAGGGATGCAGGCATGGTGATGCTCACTGTGCCAGAGTTTCTGTACCCTAATGCAGGGAGCTGGCACAGGAGGTGTCTGGGCTGCCTCAGCCCAGCTCCTGTGACAGTGGCAAAGGCTGTGGAGAGGGGACACTGCAATTCTGCTGCATGTGGGGACACCTCTTACTCCGTGGAGTCCTTGGACTCTTCTTGGGAGTGTCTTCCCAAGCCATGGCACTGCTGCTACCAGGGCTCAGAGCTCTCTTGACCCCCTCTCTGTGCCCACTGTGGTTTGGGAGTGATCCTGACAGACTTAGGACCTGAGATGCTCCGTGGCAGCTCCTGGTGCCATTAGTGCCAAGCTGCTTCCCACCAAAGCCAGGTAAAGTTTCAGCCTTCCCAGTCTGCAGTGAAGTGCCACGGGGGCAAATGATGCCACTGGTGCCAGTTAGCCCAATGACCTGGGGGTTTGGAGAGCCCACCCCTGGGGAGGGGATGTGAGACTCACAGCTTTCATGCCACAGAAAGCATCCCGGGGCTGGTTCGTGCATTGCTCTGAGGCGTTGGATAGAAGCTCAGAAGCTGGCTCAGATCCACTCCAAAGGCTTGCAGAAGGATCTGGGAGGCACTTGAAGAGTGCCCACGAGGTGTTTGTTTATTTTCTGAAACCCTTGGGATTTTCCAGCCCCATCTTGTGACTCACTGGGCTCTGACTCACTGAGGCTGAGTGCCTGGGCTTGGCAGCCTGGGACTGCTGTTGGGGCTGGGAGCTGCTGCTGGGGATGCCACACGTCACACTGACAGCTGGCATAGAATCATAGAATCAACCAGGCTGCAAGAGACCTCCAAGCTCATCCAGTCCAACCTAGCACCCATCCCTGGCCAATCAACCAGAACATGGCACTAATTGCCTCAGCCAGGCTTTTCTTCAACACCTCCAGGGATGGTGACTCCACCACCTCCCTGGGCAGCCCATTCCAATGCCAATCACTCTGTGCAGAACTTCCTCCTAACATTCAGCCTATACTTCCCTTGGCACAGCTTCAGACTGTGTCCCCTTGTTCTGTCCCTGGTTGCCTGGCAGAAGAGCCCAACCCCACCTGGCTACAGCCTCCCTTCAGGTAGCTGCAGACAGCAATGAGGTCTGCCCTGAGCCTCCTCTTCTGCAGGCTGCACACCCCCAGCTCCCTCAGCCTCTCCTCACAGGGCTGTGCTCCAGGCCCCTCACAGCTTTGTCACCCTTCTCTGGACACCTTCCAGTACCTCAACCTCTCTCTTGAATTGAGGAGCCCAGAACTGGACACAGCACTCAAGGTGTGGCCTGAGCAGTGTTGAGTGCAGGAGCAGAATAACTTCCCTTGTCCTGCTGGCCACACTGTTCCTGATCCAGGCCAGGATGCCATTGGCTCTCCTGCCCACCTGGGCACACTGCTGCCTCATCTTCAGCTACTCTCTACCAGCACCCCCAGGTCCCTTTCTTCCTGGCTTCTCTCCAGCCACTCTGTCTCCACAGCATCTCGCTGCTGTGCCCGGGGGATGCTCTGATTGGGTGCTGCTGCACCTCCCAATCCCCAGGTGTTGGACTGCCTGCCCAAGGTTTGAAACATCACTTAGTCCAGCCTGAAAAATCTTCTGTGTGGGGAGAGGGTCTCAAAGTGTGAGGAGGTGGCAGGGCTGGTTCTGTGCCCCTTGGCAGACCCCAGAATCATGGAATCAGTCAGGGTTGGAAGGGACCACAAGGATCATCTGGTACCAACCCCCCTGCCATGGGCAGGGACACCCTACCCATAGAAGCAGTCCGGGTAATCAGAAGGGTAAGAGGTGGCCCTGAGGCTATTGTTTGGGTTCTCATTTATAGAATCTCAGACTAATTTGGGCTGAAGGGACCTTCAGAGGTCATCCAGTCCAACCCACAGCACTCAGCAGGGACAGCTGCAACTAGAGCAGGTTGCTCAGTGCCCAAAGCAACCTGACCAGCAATGGTGCCAGGGAGGGGACATCTCCCACTTCTCTGGGCAGCCTGGGCCAGGCTCTCATCACCCTCAGTGCCAAACATTTCTCCCTTCTCTCCAGTCTGAATCTCTCCTTTTCAGTTCAAACCATCACCCCTTGTCCTGTCACATCAGGGCCTGCTCAAAAGTCTGTCCCCAGATTTCTGGTTGGCCCCTTGAAGTTGTGCAAGGTCACCAGAAAGTCTCCCTGGAGCCTTCTGTTCTTCAGCCATGCAAGAGAGCAGATTTGGGTGATGGTTACAGGGGTTTGGTCTGGTGGCAGGAGGGAGTTCAGTAAAGGAGTGTGACTCTTGCTGCCATGTGAACACAGGCTGGGAGGGGCTGACTGTCTACTGGGGCACAGTGATGGCTTGAGCAGGGCACGGATGCAGCTGTTGGATCCACAGCAGCCACAGATTCCACCAGAGCTACGTCAGCCACACCTGGAATGGGACAGATTCTTCCATTTGAGACTCACCAAGATTGTTGTGCTTCCCAAAGCTGGTGCCACGGATGGCAGCCGGGAGCTTCCAGGAGGTTCTGTGGTGCAGTGTAGGATGTGCTGGGCGTGTGGTGTGTGACCGCTGCTGGTCACTGACGCCGCTTCCTCCTCTCTCAGGTGGGGCTTGCGGTGGCTTTGCCAAACCATTGCTCTTCAGGGTGAAGTTTTCCAGCTGAAATTGGGTGTGGGCTTTGTGATTCCTGGGGATTTGCTGTGGTTTTGGAAAGTGATTTGGTTGTGTCAGAGCCCAGGGCTGGAGAAAGCAGAGGCTGTCACAGGGGTTATAAAATAAACCCAAATGCCTCTTCTCCAGACCCCCTTAGTCCTGTGGACATTCTGCTGCTGTCCTGCTGCATCCCTGGGCTTTTGTGATGTCTGAAGTGACAGGTGCTTGGGGAGCTGTGGTCCCAGCAGCCAAAATATGCCCAAGTGCTTGCTTTGGGCACTGGTGGTGCTGGGCAGGTGCTCCATTGCCTGGCATACTGGGTAATGCTGGGGGTGTCTGCACCCTCCTGTGCCAGCCCTCACCATCCTCAGCTGGGAAGGAGAAAAATGGAGAGCTGGGAGTGATTGGGGTGAGGATGGTGGTGACACTGAGGTGGCAGAGCTCAGGCTGCTTCACCATGAGAGGTGAAGCCTCCGAGGTAGCTTGCCAGAAATCCTTCAGCTCATAGCTTTGGGGATTTTCCAGCCAGCCCTGCCCTCCAAACTGCAGCTTGGGAATGCTGATCCTTTGGGTTTTCTAGGAAACAATGGAAATTTCAAGGCTTTCCCTCCTAGTCTGGAGGAGGAAAGACAGTTTTTCCTTTTCTCATTACCAGAAACGGATGGGTTTTTGCTGGAGGAAGGAACAAGGACTGACAGGAGCTTTGCACTTCGCTGGGGGAGGTTTTTGCCAAGCTCAGAGCTGCTGGAGCAGGTTCTGGCACCAGCAGCTCTCTCACTCTTGGCTCGCTGGCTCCAGCAATCCCTCCCCTCAAGCTTTCCAGATGTTGTAACTTGCTGAGAAGTCCATCTTTGGCTGGGTTTTGGCCTTTCTCCCCAAGGTGGCCTTCAGAGAGGCTTCTGCAGGGTCTGCTCAGTAGCCTGGGGATCTCCTGGGGTGCTCAGTGCTGCCCAGGTGTGCCAGCTGGCACAGATCATGATTTGGGAGCAGTCAGAGGGCTCCTGGGGCTGGGCACATGGTCACAGACTGCCCCAACTTGCTGTCTGCAGGTGTCTGGGGACATCTGCCAGCACCACACTGTGTCCTCAGCCCTCGGGAGGGCAGCTGGCGGTGGGCAGGGCTGTCTTGTCCAGGAGGGAAAACCTGTCCAGACCTTTTGTCTCGTGCTTGTTGCTGTGAGACCTTGCAGCTTATGCAATCCTGGGGCTGGTGCCCAAGATCTGGTGGATAAGCTGAAGAGAAGATGATGTTTAGCCAACATGGCCCAGGGAGGCTGCAGGGATGTAGCAGGAGGCTGCAAGCTCAGCCCCACGATCCTCAACCCCTCAGAGCCCCTCTGCAGTGGCCTGGCTGGTGGAAGCCCTCTGGTCTGACAGGACTCTTGGATTCATGAGCTTTGTGAGTGTGGTGTCCCTGCAGCTCTGAAAAAGCCTCCTGCAGCATCCCACGCATGGCAGGGGACAGAGGAGGTCTCCAGGCAGCACTGAGCCCCTGGCCACAGAGGAGCCTGCAGAATCCCATTGCTTTAGTGGTAGCTGTGGTGGCTTTTTGATGGGTTTAGGCATTTCATTTGCATTCCCAGCAGCAAAACTGCAGCATAGGGAAGAAGCAGGCAGGAGGATTGGATTGCTCTCCACAAGAAGTTAAAGTCTTCTCGCAGCTGCAGTCAGTGTTCACCCCAGGCTGGGTTTGTGCTGGTGTCTATCTCAGCATCTCCAGCTCTGGCTTTTGCAGTCTCACCGTGGCTTAGTGTAAGCAACAAATCAGCCAAAGCAAGCCCCATCCTGGGCAGTTGCTTGGTGCTTGGGGCTGCTTCCAAGAGAAACCCAAGGCTTTGCGTCCTCCTCAGCACTCTGGCAGCGCTCCCAAGTGCCCTGCCAGGAGCAGCCCAGCTGACGTGGCTGAGAGAAGGGAGTGAGCCTGGCACCTGGCATTGCCGGGGACCCAGCTTTGCCACGCAGCTTGGTGCTGGGCTGGGATGAGCCTGAGTATCCCCTGAAACGTGCAGCTCCTTCTCCCCATGGCTTGGCTCAGGGTGAGACAGGGAGAAAATTGGGACAAGGTCCCCATGGAGTGTGGGATGGCTCTGATTGAACATGGAGCCTGGAATGTGTCCCTGAAGTCTCTTGTGTGCTGGTGCCAGGAAGGTGGAAAAGTTTGTTCGTGCAGGCAAGTCCTGCATGAAGCAGGAATTTGAAGTTCTTTAGGCAGCGCCCTCCACAGGCTTTACTTCTCTGCCCCTTCTGCCCACCTCACCCTAGACTTTCCATCCAGATTTCTTCCATGAAGAGGTGAGGAGCAGAGCCCTCAGGCTGCCATGGTTGGTAGCTCTCCAGCCCCTCCTTGCCTGGCTCCCCACCAGCCTCTCCACTTAATGAAGCAGCCTCACGGCAGGAGACAGCTGCAGACAGAAGCAAAGTCCCTTGGTGGTTAGGCCTCCCAGAGGACACACTGGGCTTAATGGGTCCCATTTGTCATTGTCCTGCTTTTGCAGGGCACTGCTGGGATGTGGACTCCTGTGTCAGCCTCGAGGGCTCTTCTTGGTCCCATGAACAGGGACATGGCAAGTGTCCTGGTGCAAAAAACATTTTCAATGCATGGCTCATACCAACCCCCCCTCACTTCTTGGGGTGTCAGAGGGACAGCAGCTGCGTTCATCTCTTCATCTCCTCCCCATTCAGTGGAGCAAGATCAATCCAGAGCAAAGAAGGCTGCAGGGTCTGGATAGGAACAGAGGCTTCAGAGCAGCCTGGTTGTCTTCAGGCATATTCTTGACTAGGTGGGGCTCTGCATTGCTGAGCGCTGGGCTTTGCCCTCTGGATACCCTTCCCAGCTCCCTCCAGAGCCCATCTGGGAGCAGGGCTGGGACAGCCTCCTCCATGGGGTTCCCATCCTTCCGAGTGCTGCAGAGCATGGAGAGGTCAGGATGGGACAGCAGCTTGCCTGGTAGCCTTTCCACCAGCAGCTCCAGGAGGGACAGTTTGGGGGATTCACCCCACAAATGTCACCTGTGCTGTGCAGAGTGTGCAGACCTGGCCCTCTCCTTTGGCACATGAGCCCAAACGGTGCCAAGGGGGAGCTGCTGCCGTCTGAGATGGGAAGAAGCCTTGGCAAGAAGTGAATCCAGCCCTTGGGGAGGGGTGAATCCAGCCTTAGTGGCAGGGTAAATCCAGTACTTGATGAGAGGCAGATCCAGCTCTGCTGGCAGGGTAAATCCACCCTTCAGGAACGTTTTGCTTCTATCCCTTGTGGCCCTGCTGCCCAACGGCTGACAAACAGTGGCAGGGTCAGGGACGCCTTTCCAAGCCTGATGTTTTGTGGCAATTAATCTTGCTATTTATCTGGGTGTAATTAGCCAGGTTATTAACATTATCGAGGCGCCACAGTGCTAATTACACGTCTGCCTGCAGCGTGCGGAGCGTCCAGGCTGCTGCTCCCTGACACCAGCCCCACCGGCCCTGGCGTTTGGTGTGTACTGGGGAGGATCATTTGATGCCTCTAATCGCTCCCATGCCCATCAGGCACTGGTCCCCACCGCCCCAGCTCCGGGCAGTGATGCCACCAAGTGGTGCAACTTGCCTAGGAATGTTTCCTCTGGAATCTTCCCCATCTTGAGGGGAGGTCCCCTCTCTGTCAGGCTCTCCCTGGGGACTAAGGGAACATTTGTAATGTCCTGTCCCCCCAAGATCAAGCGACTAGATCTTTGCTCTGGGGTGTGGAGGAGTTTCTCTGGTTGTTTGTCTCCCCTTCTGTGCCTGTCAAGAGCTGAAATGTTTCAGATTTGAGGTGGATCTCTTAAGGATCCTCTTTCTTGCTGGAAATGGAGCACTGCAGGTCTCAGTGTGGAGCACGGTGCCTTCACATCTGCTTCAGCTAGGCACCAGGGTGGGCTTCCAGCCTTTTTCTCTGTGACTCCTCCAGTGCTGGTGTGCCATGGGAGCCATGCCCAGCTGCAGTGACCACAGACTATCGAGGTCTGTGCAAGACCCTGTGGCCTTCCTGATCTTTTTCCTTGCCTTGTGCATGTTCTCTGTGGCTTTATGTCTTGGGCAGCCACATGCTGGGAGGGCCTTTGGGTTTTCTCTGCCTGTCATGCAGACATCCTCATTTGAATGGTGAGCAGCTGAGAGCCAGGTCCCATAAGCATCTCCATCCACCCACAGGGCCATCCCATCCCTGCTGCCTACCTGTCCAAACCCTGGGAACGGTTTTAAGCTAAGAGCAAACCTTCAGCGCAGAGCGGGCAGAGATGTTGGGAGTGATCTGCTTGAGGGTAGGAAGGCTCTGCAATGACACCTGGCCAGGCTGAGGTCAGTTGTATGAGGTTCAACAAACCTAAGTGCTGGGTCCTGCACTTGAGTCACAACAACCTCAAGAGGCTCCAGGCTTGGGGCAGAGTGGCTGGAAACTGCCCAGCAAAGAAGCATCTGGCAGGGTTGGTTGACAGCAGCTGAAAATGAGCCAAGAAGGTCACCAGCATCCTGGCTTGGATCAGCAGGAGTAGGGAAGTGATTGTCCCTCTGTACTGTGCAACTGGTAAGTCGCACCTCAAGGACTGCATTCAGTATTGGGGTCTCCAAGGAGGACACTGAGGGGCTGGAGCAGGTCCAGAGAAGGGCAATGAAGCTGGTGAAGGGTCAGGAGAACAGGTCTGGGGAGGAGCAGCTAAGGGACCTGAGGTGATTTAGTCTGGAGGAGGATGAGTGGAGACCTCATTGCTCTCTACAGCTACCTAGGAGGTTGGATTGGAGTGAGAGTTGATCTCTTCTCCCTAGTATCAGGTCATAGAAGGAGAGGAAATGGCCTGAAATTGTTCCAGGGGAGGCTTGAGTTGGAGATTATGAAAAAAAAAAATCATTCCTGCAAGAGCATTCAGGCATTGGAACAGGCTGCCCAGGGAGCTGATGGAGGTGTTCAAGGAATGTGTGGACGTGGCACCTGGGGGCATGGTTTAATGGCCATGGTGGTGTTAAATGGATGTTTGGACTCGGTGGTCTTAGAGGTCCTTTCCAACTGAAGCAATTCCGTGATTCTGTGTTGGGTTCCTGTTGCTGCTTCAGCCTCTTCTCCTCCCGCTGCTCATCCCCCTGCTGCTGCTGCTGCAGGGATGGGGGAAGGAGAAAACCAGGCAGCTGCTGAGCCTGCGCCAGAGTTGGGTCGATGGGGAATCACAAACCAGCTGCTGGAGCGTTTGATGAGCTCCTTTGATCCTCCGGGCTGGGAGCTGAGCTTCCAGGGCGCGCCGGCAGAGGGAAGGCAGCAAACAGCAGCTCTGTGCCCCCTTACCAACCGCCCGCAGCCGTCTCGGTGCCCCCAGCAGCGTCAGACCCCGGCAGAGGGAGCGGGGGTGGTGAGGAAGGGAGGCAGGAGGAGTAAATATTTAAACAGCTCTGGTGATGTCCGGTACCTTCCTGCAGTGCTGGGAGAGTGCTGCCTTGGGCAGGTTGTTCTGGTGCTTCTGAGTGCCAGGCTCGGGGATGCTGAGGGCTGCTGCCCATTGGTGGGATGCACTTGAGGTGGGATGTGGGTGTTGCAGCCCCAAGATGGGTGTGGGAGCCCAGGGGTGGGTGTTGCAGCTCCTGCCCCCCCCCATATCTCTGTGGCAGTCTCTTGCTGCAGTGTCTGGAATGAACTTTGCAATAGGCAGAGATTTCCAGGGACATAGTGAGGTTCATCCCTATCCCCAGATGAGGGTGGCTGTGATTGGCTCTGCAGTGTGGGGACTGAAGTGGGGTTCCAGCATGGCCTTACCTCATCACTCAGCCTCTTGCCACCACTGGATTGATGCGGGTTGAGTGATGCAATGAGTGACCTCAACCAGGCCATCACTATCCCCTTTGGTCTGCCTGGGAATGTGCTGTGACAGAAGAGGGGTGGTTGGGTGAGAAACTGGGAGCTTTCCTGGGCTCTTCTCCTGGAGTAGGCAGGGAGGTTTCCTGCCTTCTGGAGCTCTTCCTCTTGGTATGAACCTGTTGCTCTTGCCATCCTTGCTCATGGGCAGCAAGTGCTTATGACCTTTCCCAATGCTGTCCTCTTCCCAAACCCTCATTCCAGTGTCCAGCACACACTTCACTCAGCATGGCACCATCTCATATCCTATGCAGCTCTCCTGTGTCAGGCTATGCCTGCAATAAGCTCCTGGCCAGAGGAACCAGTGGAGATAAGCTGTGGGAAGGAGAGTTGGAACCAGTGTGCCATGGTGAGTGGAAGAGAAGTGGCAATGAAGACAAGTAAAGGCCACCAGTGCAAAGAGGATGAAACCAAGCCCACGCACAAGGTGGCACTGATGGGCAGTCTGCAGGAGGAGCTGTTTGCAGACACAGTTTGCATTTTACTGCCAGGTAGAGTTTCAGTTTAAAATCAGGTTCTGCAGCCTTTTGCCTCAAGTGTGTGCCCAGGACCCACGTCAAGCTGCCCCTAGATTGATTCCTCCCCATCTACCTTTGACCCCTGATGCTGTCTCTTCCCCACCTCAGCAGAATCCAGCACATTTGTTGTAGCCATTTGAAATGCAGCAGCTCAGGCCCCACTCTGGAGCTGATTTCGTGTTTGTAATTCAAGGCACCTCCTCCTGCTTCATCTCATCCATTCCTTACCCCAAGTTGGAGCAGCTGGCTCCAAACATCGCTGGCGCGGGGTGGTGGGGCCACAGGTGCCCTCCTTGCAGGTTTTCATCACTGACTTCTTGGGGGTGGTTTTTTTGCTTGAATTTTGCTAATTTGGTGTGGGAAGTGCGATAGACAATTAGTGAAGCTTTGATTGGAGCTGCTTCTCTCTGCTGAAAATCACAGAGTGTCTTTTTCACGGTTGAAGGGAAGCCAGATGTTCCTCAGAGGCGTTTGCCTCTTCCACGAGCCTGTCCCGAGCACTTCCCTCAGCTTCCCACTGGCTGAGCCCTCCCCGGGTCCCATCTCCTCTCTCTGGCAGCAGAACCTGGGTTGGTTGTTAAGTGCAGGCATGGATTTGTATCAATTAGGTGCCAGGTTCTATGGTTTCTGCCCACAGCTTCAGGTTGGGTGTCCAGGATGATGTTGTTCACTGGAGAGGCTCTCAGAGCTCAGGCCATGCCTCACTTGAGTTGTGTCCCCCTGGATGCTCCTGCAGCTCTGGGGGACGTATCCTGCTGTTGCTTGGCTGCCGCTGTGTGGGACAGGGGCAGGAGCCAATGCAGTCCATGGTGAAGTCATCTGCTCACTTCTTGCACCTTGGTGAAGTCATTGGAAAGGCTCTCAGAGCTCAGGCCATACCTCACTTGAGTTGTGTCCCCCTGGATGCTCCTGCAGCTCTGGGGGATGTATCCTGCTGTTGCTTGGCTGCCACTGTGTGGGACAGGGGCAGGAGGCAACGCAGTCCACGGTGCGTCCATCTGCTCACTTCTTGCACCTGCTGCCGTGGGAGCTGTTGGTCACCTGGCCATGGGGTCAGTGGAGATCTACTGACCATGCTTCCACCTGCATCCTCCATGTTCCAGAGCAGATATGCAAGTGAGCATCTGCTTCAGAAAGTGAGGACTGAAGGGTGTCTTCAGTCAGAGCAGCTCAGGAAATAGCCAATGAGCTGTCTGACCATTTTGGTGGCATCCAAATGGTTCATTGACACCAGGACACCCCTGGGGGAGCTGCCGGTGGGAGGGCTGAGCCCAGGGTAGGACAGCAAGAGAGGACAGGGAGGAAGGAACCTCACAAGAGTGAGCAGCACATGAGGTGGAGATGTGTCTCTCTCTCTAATTTGGAGCTTCAAGTCTCCAAGTGTTTTGTGACACTCTTAGCTTCTCACATGGTCACTGCTCTCACAACCTGCACTGCTGCTTTCTTTTTCTTTCTGTCCAGGGCACCTTGCTCCTAATTCTCCTGATCTTCCTGCATCTTCTTCTGGTGAAACTTCCACCTCTTCCATGGCTACAGCAGACTTCCTGTAGTTCCTCCTTAGATCTTCTCCACATGTTGTTCTTCCTCACGGTTCAAATTGATGCTGGTGTCTTACCTTCAGGGATATTTATGGTCTTTGTTTTTTTGCTTAAGAAGCTTTAATGCCAAAAATGTCCTCTTCTGCCTTTAACGATGATCCCAAACATTATCAGGGGCATGGAGCCTCCTGCTGCTCTGATCTTTCTCGTGTGCTTCAGATCAGCATCTGCTGGGCTTCTTCTCCCTGGAAATCCATTTCTGTGTGAGCCTCACATAACCATAGGGGATTCCTGAGTGCTCTCCCAGCCTGAGCAGTTGATATCACTGCGCTGTTAGTGAACCCAGGAAGCCTCCCGTTCACTGGAGCTGCTCTCCACCTTCCCTTCCTCTTCAGGGCAGCATCCAAGGATGAGTGTTCTCTTGTTCTTTGTCTGTGCCTTCCATGTATTCACATCAGTCCTTCAAAGGAGGCTCCTGCCGTTCCACCAGCCGTCCTGCCACGAGGACATACATATTCATGGGCACGAAGCTGTGGTGGTTTTTACACCTTGAAAGGAGTTTTGCTCATTTTGGCTTCAAAGCCAATGGAAGTGAGGTGTCCTGCCAGCTTCAGTCCCACTCCTGATGGGTGTCTGAGAGCCCTTCCTCAGCTGCAGGCCAGGGTGACTTTGCAGTCTGTGTTTTCTCATGGGCTGATCAATGTGGAGCTTTGTCCTGTAGTCACTCCTTTCTGCTCAGAATAGGTCCTCCAGGTGCTCAGTATGTTCTGGTTTCTCATCCTGTCTCCACCTCTGAGGCCATTAGCCCACATTGTGGGCTGTGATTCGTGCCAAGTCCTTGGAAGTCACTGCCTTTCAAGGGTGATGTGTGGAACTGCTGCCTGACCCCACCAGAGCAAGCGCCAGGACGTGGCATGGACACGGCTGCAGGGCTGGTTCCCTCCAGCCCCTTTGTCCTCCTGCACACAGAGTGGTTGGGGTTGGAAGGGAGCATGGCTGGGACTGCTGCTGGGGCTGCTGGATCCTTCAGCGTGATCCATCTCTGCATGTGGGCTCAGGAGTGGTGAACATGAGGAAGTTTCACAGAAGGTCAGGGGCTGGAAGGGACCTCCAAAGCTCATCCAGTCCAGAGCAGGCTCACCCAGACAGATCACACAGGAACACGTCCAGGCAGGTCTTGGATATCTCCAGAGAGGGAGACTCTGCAACCCCCCTGGGCAGCCTGTTTCAGGCTTCTGTCACCCTCACGGGAAAAATTCCTCCTCATGCTTCCATAAAACTTCCTATGCCTCAGCTTCCACCCACTGCCCCTTGTCCTGTCATTGGGCATCACCATTTTTTCACTGGCAGCCTTTCATACCCTTGGGAGCTGGAGCTGCTGGTGGTACCTACCACAAGGCACCAGAACTGGACCTCTCTGACCTCCTGAGGCTGGCTGAGTAGAAATTAGAAAATCACTCACTAGAGGAGAACTCCTGGAAAAAGGAGTGCTCAAGGCAGTGGGAATCTTTGCCTTCCACTGTCCTTTGACAGGAACGAAGACAAGTGGTGGAAGATACAAAATCAGCTCAGGACTCACCATGCTTTGGCCATTTTTACATCAAATATGGACACTTGAATGAGGTGCCTGAAAAATCACTTTCTTCTGAGCAGCCTGAGCTGGAGAGTGAGGGCTCAAGAGTGCCTGAAATAGGACAGCTCAAAGCAGCAGATAGTGGTGAGAAGGCTCCAGGAATGGAAAGCAGCTTTTGGATTTAATGAAATAGTGAAACAGTTTCCAGCAGTGCGGCAGCGATGCCCAAAATCTGCAGCAGCATCCAGCGGGAGCGGAGCTGCTCGGGAGAGATGAAAGGATGCGAGCATCCCAGCGTGGTGGGGGTGGAAGGGACCTCTAGACATCATCCAGCCCAACCCACTGCTAAAGCAGGGTCACCCACATGTGCCCTTCCCAGGTATGGTGCTGGTGAAGTTGGTGGATGGTGGTGGGCAGCTGAGGACCTGTTCTCCTGCCACTCTGCAGCGCCAAAGGTCATGGCAGGCACTGGGTGTGTGGGGAAGTGTCGTTGGCAGCTGGCTTGGCTTTGGGACGTGGCACTGGGCGTACATCTGGTTTGTGTTTGTGAGACGTGGAGGCAGCAGGGCCAGCCCGTGCCTGCTGCTGGCAGCAGTGACAAACAAGCAGGGGCACTGACAAAGCCCTGAATCCATCACCGAGAGTGGACGTGGGCCAGCTCTGGCTGCCTCTGCATGGAGATAAAGGGGGACAGCTGCTCCTGCAATAAGGCAGAGCCAGATGACCCCTCTCAAGCCCTCTCACCCATGGACCAGCCCTGAAGCTGGCTCCAAGTTAGTGTTGGCACAGACTTGCAGCAGCCAAAGCTCCCCTTTGTCACCAGCCTTTGTGCACCTGTGTCTGAGGCTTTCTCCAGCAACAGGGCACTCCAGGTCCTCCTGTCCCACTCACAGGGGTTCCCACTGGTGGAGAAAACCTGGGGCTTGCATGACCCAAAGCTCGTGGGAGTTGGATCCCCAACACCAAGAGCAGGTCTGTGTGATGCTCCTGAGTGGCTTGGTGGGGATCAAGAGGTTCCCTCAGCCTGCCCAGGGCTCAAAGGCTGCTCTGCTTCTCTCCCTGCCCTCCATCCACAGCCCGGCAGCATGAGAGCACATCAGCTGCAACTTCAAAGCTCTCAGCATGACTTGGAGATCTCATCAATGCTTCAAGGATGGGTGTCAGGAGGATGGGACCAGTCTTTTGTCAGTGATGCCCAGTGACAAGGGGTAACAGGCACAAACTGGAACATAAGAAGTTCTGTCTAAACATGAGGAGGAACTTCTGTAATTTAAGGGTGATGGAGCACTGGAGCAGGCTGCCCAGAGAAGTGGTGAAGTCTCCATCTCTGAAGACATTCAAAACCCACCTGCATGTGTTCCTGTGTGACCTTTTCTAGGTGACCCTGCCTTGGCAGGGGAGTTGGACTTCTTGGCCTCCAGAGGTCCCTTCCAACCCCTATCAGTGTGTGATTGTGTGAGCTGGCAAGGAGGGGGACGGTGAGCAGGTGAGGTGTTGGGTGCTGTGTTCAGATGGTGTGTGATGATGTGGGGCTGTGAGGAAGGAGGGTGGCAGGAACAGCTGCAGCTGGCTCTGTTGCCATCGATGCTGCATTGTTGTGCAGAGCACTTCCCACTTACAGAGGGTGTCCTGGGTCTGGTCCCACCTCTCCAGCCTCTCTTCACCTGCCTGTGGCTTCAGTGCACAGGCTGGCAAAGCAAGCTGGAAGATTTTAGGCTGGGTGACTTTTCAGGAGTGAATGCTGTGCTGGGGCTTCCTGACAGGGGAAGTCCTCTTGGCTGAGCAGCCCCATGTTGCTTTTGTGTGGAGCAGGACCGTGTCCATGGGCCTGCTGAGCCTTGATGAAAGCCTTGGGCTGCAAATCCTGGCCAGAGAGAAACAAAACTCTGCAGGGATCCTCCCCGAGCCCTGGAGCATTAAATATTGATGGGATATCACTTTCCAAGCACTTGGGGCAAGAGGCAGTGAGCACTTTGCCATCAAACTCTTCCTTTTAGTGTGGTTAATGGAGCCTCAGCATCACCTGAATTATTGATAACCCAAACCACGAGTCCACCGAGTGTCCACAGACACCACAGCCCTTCAGAGAGCTCTTCCTCCCTGTTTCCTGGATCCTCTTCTGCTCCAGGAACATCTCATCTTCCGGTGCCAAACAAACTAGGGATCCCTGCACTGCCATCCACCAGCAGGATCTGCTCCCACAGCAAAAGTGGAGCTTGGAAGGGAAGCACAGGCAGCTTGTGGTGGTGGCCACAACCTTCTCCTGCAGCTTTTCATCTCTGAGTCTGGTGGAGGATGAAATGGAGGGAGCAGGTGGGAAGTGTCAGAGGTTCACTTGGCACTGGCAAGCTTTCTGCTGGCTGCTGGAGCGGGCTCCTTGCCCTCGTCAGGAGGTGGAGGAAGGCAAGGGCAGATCTCAGGTGGGAAGCACCAGATTCACCCAGGTTTCATCAGCCTTGGGCAGACCCATAGGAGCTGAGAGGATTTCCCAGAGGCTGTTCATTACTGGCTGCCTGTGCCAGGCCAACTGTCTTGGTCTGAAGCTGCCACATTGCTCTCCTGACCTTTGCCTGTCCTGCTCTGGCAGGAGTGTTTTGGCAAGGAGAGAAGTCCATGTCCATGGTTCAGTAGGCTCTTATTTGGCTTTCTGACCATGTGTGAAACAAAACTGGTGATGAAAATACCTGTGCTGGCTTCTTTCCCAGTGGGAACATGAGGAGCAACATGCTGAGGCTCTCCTCCCTTGTGAGAGGCTCCAGCAGCAGTGAGTGGTTTGAGCAACTGAGATGCTCCTGGGGTTTTCCAGCTGCTTGTGGAGTTTTCCAGGGGACGCAGGAGGAACTCAGCTTTGCCACAGGAGCACAGCCCACCTCAGCTTCTCAAGCCATCTCCAAAGAGCAGCAAAGGGCAGACCCTCCATGCTGTCCTCCCTGACTGGTGACCTCCTTGGGCCACTACAATGCTGAGCTCAGTGGTTCCCTGTCCTGGGCTCAAGCACTCCCCCAACCTACCAGTGTGGGCAGGAGCTGCTTAGAAACCCAAGAGCCTTTGCCCCAAGTCATTCAAGTTGTCACTCCTTCAGGCAGTGTGTTGGGTGGCAAATGTTCTGGTTGCTAACATGGGGCTGAGGACAGCCCTCCAGCTTTGCTAATGGTCTTCTTGCCTCTCTTTCTCCTCTCCATGTCTGGACTCACAGCAAACCCTGGAGACAAATCTCACCAACCTGGTTAAACGCAACAGTGAACTGGAGAACCAGATGGCCAAGCTGATACAGATCTGCCAGCAAGTGGAGGTTGGTGAGAGCAACCAGGGGACCTAGTGGGTGATGGGGATGGTGCACTGGGAAGCTTCCAGCACTGGGATGTATGGGATTGCTCCAGTGTCCTTTTTCTAGGGGCTGCCCTGGGAGCAGAGGTGGAGATGTGGTGGGAAGCATCCCTGATGCCGAGGGGTTCTGACCAACTGAGTTGTTTCAGAGTTCCCAAATGGTGAAGGACATAAGGATGGTTCCTGGAGGTCTGTAGAGTCTGAGGGTGGCACGGCTGGGAGCCACTGGGAAGAGGCACTATCTGCTGGGCTGACTGAGGGAGGACCCATTATGTGAGGCCAGCAGGTGTGTTTGCTGGAAGCCTGGGTGATGCCGAGGGTGCAAACACAGCTCTCAGGGATGGGGAGTGGAAATGTTTCTTTCCTCACTACTTTTGGGCATGGTTTCCCAGCACCTTTTGGGCATGGTTTTGCCAGCAGCTCCTGTTCCCTCTGGAGCTTTCTGCTCTGGGGGCTGTTGAAGCAAACTAGTTAATCCCTGCAAAGATTTTGCATATCCAAGTGTTGGATGCTCCAGGAGAGCCCAGAAGGCAATTGCTGGTGGTGCTTGTGGAGCAGTGCTAGAGCAGTGGCCATGGCCATGATGGCAGGACCAGCTGTCCTCACCCTGGCACAGGAAGGCAGTTATGCTCAATACCTGCAACTTGTAGCAAAGCTACGTGTACTAGGGGAGGTGTGGAGCTGTCACAGGGTCCTTCGGAGCTCCAGGCTGCTCATGCAGCACTAACAAACCTCTCTGCTGATTAGGCCCAGTTTTGTCGCCTCCAGTTCATCCCCAGTCCAGGGCCAGCCTCACCCTGTGGCAGTGTGGGTAGATTCTTCCCCAGCCTCTCAGTGCAGACAGGGACATTGTCCCCATCCCTGCCTTGAGAGCAGCTAACCCTCACAGGGCATGGCTGGTGCCAGCGGCTCATCTTCATCCCCACCTTCTCCTCCTCCCAGATGTGCTCACTCTTCCCCCTGTGTCCTCCCTGCTGCTGCTGGGCCCTGCAGCAGGATCCTGGAGGAGGGCAGCAGTGCTTGGGCTGGAGCCAGCAGCAGGTGGGAGAGGCTTTGTAGGGAGGATTAGGGACAGTGTTGGAGAAGGACAAGACCTCTAATCCTGCTGGAGAAAGGCAGCCCTTAACTGCCCTGCTGTGACCACTTGACCTATGAAACTCTATGTGTGCAATCAGCCATCTCCTGCTTGCATCATCAGCCAGGGAAGGGATTCACAGATTCATAGAGCGGGTTGGGTTGGAAGGGACCTTAAAGCTCATCCAGTTCCAGCGTCCCCCCGCCATGAGCAGGGACACCTCCCACTAAACCAGGTTGCTCAAGGCCTCATCCAACTGGGTCTTAAAGACCAAGGTGGGCTGAGGAGCAGGAAAGCCTGTGCCTGCAGGCTCCTGGGCCATGTGGTGCCCTGCAGAGCGCCAGCAGGAGGAGGGTTAGAGCCTCGCTGCCGTTCCGGAGTGCATGTTCCAATTAATAGCAAATTAATCTGCAGCTTTGTTTACTGAAGTGGTACATGGAGAGAGGCTGTCCAATTAGCTCTCTTTTAATGGGCTATTGATGGTTTTTGGTTTGCTGAGTTAAGCAGCAGCTCCACGAGCCAGCACCAGAGGAACAAATGCACCAGGCTGCTGTCAGCGTCACTGCTGTGGGTTTGGGAGGCGTTTGCTGGCTCCTGAGCAAAGGCAAAGGGGATCTGTTTCACACTGGGGCACCTCAGCCTTTGCTGGGGGTGGGAGGGATTCTGCCTGTCCTAACACCCAGTGCCTTTGCTGCTGCTGGCCAGGTGAACACAGCCATGCACGAGGCCAAGCTGATGGAGGAGTGTGATGAGCTGATGGAGATCATCCGGCAGCGCAAGCAGGTCATCGCCGTCAAGATCAAGGAGACCAAGGTAAAGCAATCACAGGACCAAGGTCTGGAGCACAGCCCTGTGAGGATTGGCTGAGGCACCTGAGGTGTTTTGGTCTCGTGAAGAGAAGACTTAGAGGGGATCTAATCAATGTATATAAGTATCTGAGGGCTGGGGGTTAAGAAGGAAAGGACAAACTCTTCTCAGTTACACCCTGTGGTACAGGCTGGGGACAGAGTGGCTGGAGAGCAGCCAGGCAGAGAGGGACCCGGGGGTACTGGTCAACAGCTGACTGAACATGAGCCAGCAGTGTGCCCAGGTGGCCAAGAAGGCCAATGGAGTCCTGGCCTGTATCTGGAATAGTGTGGCCAGCAGGAGCAGGGAAGTCCTTCTGCCCATGTAACTCAGTGCTGCTGAGGCCACACCTTGAGTCCTGTGTCCAGTTCTGGGCCACTCAATTAAAGGAAGACATTGAGGTGCTTGAACGTGTCCAGAGAAGGGCACCAAGGCTGGTGAGGGAGCTGGAGCACAGCCCTACAAGGTGAGGCTGAGGGAGCTGGGGGTGGAGAAGAGGATGCTCAGGGCAGAGCTCATTGCTGTCTACAACTACCTGAAGGGAGGCTGTAGCCAGGTGGGGTTGGGCTCTTCTCCCAGGCACCCAGTGACAGAACAAGGGGACACAGCCTCAAACTGCACCAGGGCAGGTTCAGGTTGGATGTTAGGAAGAAGCTCTTCATGGTAAGAGTGATTGGCATTGGGATGGACTTCCCTCAGAGGTGGAGGAAGAACTTACTTACTGTAAGGGTCACAGAGCACTGGAAGAGGCTCCCCAGAGAGATTGTGGAGTCTTCCTCTCTGGAGACTTTCAAGCCCTGTCTGGATGTCTTCCTGTGTGACCTGCACTAGATTCTGTGGTCCTGCTCTGGCAGGGGGTGTTGGACTGGATGATCTGTGGAAGTCCCTTCCAACCCCTAACATCCTGTGATATTCTCTGACCGTGGAAGAGACCTTTCAGATCATAGAGCTGAACCATTCAGACCCTCAGAGAATTATAGAATCAGAGGAAAAGACCTCTAAGATGATCAGGTCAGACCTTCTACTCAGCACCTCCACGGCCACTAGACCATGCCCCAGAGTGCCACATCTACTTACTTTTTGAACAGGTAACCCAGCACTGCCAGGTCACCACTAAACCACATCCCTCAGCACCACAGCAGGAGGCTGAGCACCAAAGGAGGGACCAGGGCTTGTGTGTCCAGAGTTCAGGGATCCCCTCCTGCACCCATGGAGTGGGTGCTGCAGGGATCTGCCCTTTTCTCTGTGGGCATAGCCCATCAGCTGGGCAGCCTGTGCTGTAGGGATGGCCCAGCCACACTCAGAGGGCTGCTGGTGGCCTGCCTGGCCTTGCCCATGGAGGAATTGCTCTGGGCACCTGTTGGTGCGCACAACTTCATCTCCCCACCGCCCCAATCAGTGTGGGAGTCCAAGTGTCCCTCGCTGACGCTGCCCCCAGAGCTCTTCCACCAAGGACAAGGTGTGTGCTGGACATGGCTGGAGGAGGGATAGGGACATCATGATCTTATGATGGCAGTTTGATGGCTTTGCTTGGACACCCTCCCTGGGGCTCTAACATTGTGGTGCTAACTTGGGGTGAAAACTGCATCTCCACCTGAGCCCTGTGCTGCAGCAGGGGAGGGGTCACACACTCTGCAGTGTAGCTGGTTGTGAGCTGGGTCCTCACTCTTTAATTTGGAGATGGTTGGACCCTTCCTCTGGTGGTGCCAGGCATTTTCCTGCTGCTTTTGTGTGCTGGGGAGAGGCTGGAGGGATCTATTGTAGCTCTGAGGAGTGCCCTCTCTGCTGTCTAATGTCCACAGATCAGCCTTTTGTCTTTCTTTCCAAGCCTGAAGGTGATTTATGGTCCAGCTCTGCACCCAGCCTGGTGCTGGTGACTGAGCTGGCAGCAGCATCACCATGGAGGCAGGGTTTTTGCAGGCAGAAGTTTGGGAGCAGGTTCTGCTGGGTGTGCTTACACAGGACAGCCAGCTCTGCTCTGGGACACCCTGGGGAAGCTTGAACATTCCTGGGTTTCTCCCAGCCACTTCAGGGAACATATTTTATGTAACTGTGCCTTCTGCTGGTCCATCTGTCTGTCTGCCTCTCACTTCCCACCCCCTCCCCTGGCGTCTTCTGACCACGCTGTCCAGTTCCAGCCCTACTTGGCAGGGAGCTGGAAGGCAGCTGGGTGAGGAGAATGCCCTGAGTAGTGCCCAGAACCTTCAGCAGAAGCAACACTTGGCTCCTGATAAAGTGCCAGGGTAGGAGCAGCCAGGTTGTGCCTCTGGAGCTGCAAACCCAGCACTGCGGTGGGCGATGGATGTGGGGGTGGTGGTACTGGCAGCACTGGCTTTGGATTCCAGAGGAACCTGAGAACTGGAACAAGGCTCTTTGATGGTGAAATCAGGCTGGGTTGGCAGCAGTGACCCTCTGTGCCCCCTGGTGCTGGCTGTGGGGTCTGGGCACCCTTCCTCTGTTGCTTTCACACTTCTGAGCTATGATTTCCAGGTGTGAGGGGAAGCAGCTTCTCTTGCAGACACAAGCACTGAGGAGCTTGAGAAGCTTGAGAGGAGGAAGTGCCAAGCTCTGTGACTGCCACGTGAGCAGCCCTGCTTTGCTGCCAGGCCACCTGATGGCTTCCTGCATGTTCCTGCTGCTGGTCCTGACACATGACCCAGCAGATGCATGGCAGCCTGATCACAGTGGCACAAGATGCCAGCCCTGGTCCTGAGAAGGGAAGTTTGTGGCAGAAAAATGCCAAGGCAGTGGTTTGTCTCCAGCCAGAGTGTGGTACTGGGAGGACTGGGCTA
This sequence comes from Tricholaema leucomelas, assembly GCA_013400475.1. Classification (NCBI taxonomy): domain Eukaryota; kingdom Metazoa; phylum Chordata; class Aves; order Piciformes; family Lybiidae; genus Tricholaema lacrymosa; species Tricholaema leucomelas. The sequence goes on from WAAF01015816.1 coordinate 403,278, forward strand.
CTCCATCCCAAGGTGCTGTGGTAGCTGTGAGATGGAGCTCCTCTGCCCCATAAGGCAGTGAGAGAACAGGAAGGAGCAGAGCAGCAGCCTGAAGGTTGTGGTGCCATGGATGGGAGTGAGGGGTGCCCAGTGAGGCTGCCCAGAGGGTGATGTGCCATGCTCCTGGACAGTGCACCCTTGATGCAAGGAAGCTGTGCCTGTCCTGTAGGTGTCTTTGATTCCAGCAGCCCTAACAAAGAGCTCTTCCTGGATGCATCACACAAGTGTCTTTGGAAACCCACCAGAGATCAGATGCTGAGGAGCCCACGTGCAGCTCTGGGCTGGGCTCACACCTTGCAGGGGTCAGCTTTGTGCTCTGCCAGAACTCGGGTACCACCAGCCATGAGACTGGGCAGCACCCTGTGACCTACATGCCATCTGGGGGGCTGGGGGAGTGACCCAAGAGGCAGAGAGAAATCATCAGGGAGGATGTGAGAGGAGGGAAGCAGCAGATGGGCTGCCCTGAAGAGCTCTCTGCCACAGTGTGGATCCGGCCGGCGGCTGCCAACACCCACATCACCTGCACAGGGCACCACAGATGCCAGCCTCACAGCCCAGCCCAGCTGGCCTCAAGCCAGGCCATCTGCACCTCCTTCCCTTTGCCTAGGACTGGTGCTGCAGGCTGGGCACCACAGCTTCTAGGAACGACTGTGGCAGGGGCAGAGGCTCTCCTGCTCTCCCTGCCTGAGACCTAGAGGCTCTCCAGAGCTCCCCAGCCCTCCCGTGGGACAAGCTTTGCCTCCTCTTCCTCGTTCTGCTGACGTTTGTTCCCTGCCAAGCCTTGCCATAGGATGCACGATCCATCAGCCCATCGCTCCCTGTGTGACACCCTTTGGGGTGGCTCCTGCTGGCCAAGCCGAGCCCCTGCTCCCCCTGGCATGTGCCCAGTGTCTTGGTGAAAGCAGGATCCCAAGGCAGTCATGTTTGAGCCTGACCTTGATGGGAGGAGGCCAGAGGAGTTTGGGTTTAGAGGTGGTCTCTGTGTCTCAGGAGGGGAAAACACCTCTCTGAGCTCCTTGGTGCTCTGAAGGGTGCAGAGGTGCCAGCTCTGCTGCCCCAAGGGAGGCTGTGGGTTTGGGGTTGGTTTTGGGGCAGCATATCTCACAGAAAGGGTGTTTGAGTCTGGCAGGTGGGAAGGATGGAAGGATGGATGGACAGCTGGAGCAGGGAGGTGCTGAGGGCATCCTCACCTTGGATGGGTGATGTCCTCACTGGTGCTGGCCCTTCAGTGGATGCTTCCCAAGAGGTGCTTCACCCTGGCTATGCTTTGGAGAGATGGCTGGAGAATGCTTAGGTGTCCTCACCTTGCTGCAGTTTCACCCCAAGATCCCCTCCAGCATGGCTGGTGCTGGAGTGGGGGTAGCCAAGTGGGCGCCATGCTGGTCCCATGGGGCTTTACAATTGTCACCCAGCCATGTGGCAGGGGTGGGATGGAAGGCCTGAGGTATTTCCATCAGGAAGATGTCAGTGTTTTGTGCTTGTCACTGAAGTTGGTGAGAGCATGACCTAGGTTGCCCAGAGAGGTGGGAAATGCCCCATCCCTAGAATCATTTCAGGTCAGGTTGTCTGGGGCTCTGAGCAACCTGCTCTAGTTGCAGATGTCCCTTCTGGCTGTGCAGGGGTTGGACTGGATGATGTCTAAAGGTCCCTTCAACCCAAACCATTCCATGATTCCCAGTTGCAACCAAAATTTAACGCAGAGGTGCGTTGCAGCTCCCCTTCCCTAGAGTCTTTAGGGATGTTTCTGTGCCATTCCACCACTCCTTGCTTCCCCTGAGCAGCCCCTGGCTCAGGGTGGGGCTTCCCCTGTGCTTGCCAAGCTGCATGGTGGTTTCTGAGCTGCTTTGCTCCCCTGGCAGGTGATGAAGCTGCGGAAGCTGGCCCAGCAGGTCGCCAACTGCCGGCAGTGTCTGGAGCGCTCCACGGTCCTCATCAACCAGGCCGAGCACATCCTGAAGGAGAACGACCACGCACGCTTCCTGCAGACAGCCAGGAACGTGGCAGAGAGGTGGGTGCCACGCCTGCCTGGGACACCAAGCCAGGCAGACACCTTGGACATCCACACTTGGATGTGACTTGAGTTATCTCCTGGCTGCAGGTCCCTCCCAGGACACTCTGTCCTCCCTCTTGCATATTTCCAGTGTCCTGCCCTCAAATAACCCCAGGGTTGGAAGTGCCACCAGTTCTCTCCCTTAAAGGACTGGAGGCCCATGGCATGTCCTAACGGAGCCAAACGTCTGCTGTGGGAGCAGGCTGTTGTTTTCTGGGGCACGGAGTGGTGGAAATGCTGTTCTGAAGTGAGCTCAGGGGGCAGTCAGGGTTGGGACCCTCAAGGATGGAGCCCCACTGCCTCTCTGGGGAGCTGTCCTGGGGCAGGACCAGGGAATAGTTGATGTGGACCCATGTGTGATGTCTCCACTGCTGATGGCTTCCTCTTCCCTTCCAGGGTCGCCATGGCAACTGCATCCTCCCAGGTTCTGATCCCAGATATCAATTTTAATGATGCCTTTGAGAACTTCGCTTTGGATTTCTCCAGAGAGAAGAAGCTGCTGGAGGGTCTGGATTATCTCACTGGTGAGTGCCCCCCCAGGATTATCTCACTGGTGAGTGTCCCCCAGAATTATCTCATTAGTGAGTGCCCCCCCAGGATTATCTCACTGGTGAGAGCCCCTCCAGGATTATCTCACTGGTGAGAGCCCCCCAGGATTATCTCACTGGCAAGTGCCCTTTAGAGCTGCCCTCTCCCCTGCATCCCACTGAGCACTGGCAGGTCAGAAATGGGTGTCTTCAGGACCTGGGGAGAAGGCTGATGGCCAGAAGGATCCAAGGGGTGGGTGACAGGGCGGGGAAAGTGGATTCACCACTTGCTGCTGTGCTGCCAGAGCTGCTGGGGGCGGCAGAGGAAGCCCTTGTACAGCACATCCAAGCCCGCTGCCTCTGGGCGTTTTGAACCACAATACAAAGTTTAATCACAGTCACAGACTGAATCGGGTTGGAAGGGACCCTCGAAGGTCATCTTGTCCATCCTCTTTGAAAAAGAGGAGGCTGAGGGTAGACCTCATTACTGCCTACAACTACCTGAAGGGACATTGTGGAGAGTCTGTGCCGGTCTCTTCTCACAGGGAATTGGGGACAGAACAAGAGGGAATGGCCTCAAGCTGAGACTGAGTAGGTTTGGATTGGACATTAGGAAAAGGTTTTTCCACAGAGGGAGTGGTCAGGCACTGGAATGAGGTGCCCAGGGGGGTGGTTGAGTCGCCCACCCCAAATGTGTTTAAGGGTCATTTGAATGCGGTGCTTGGGGCTATGGTTTAGGGTGAATCTTGTAGAGTAGGGTTATAGGTTGGGCTTGGTGATCCTGAGGGGCTTTGCCAGCCTGGGTGTGCCTGTGATTCTGTGATTGTCCAACCCCTCCTGCAGTCATCAAGGCCTGTCTGGATATGTTTCTGTCTGATCTGTGTTAGATAGGATTGTCCTGCTCTGGCAGGGGGTTGGACTCGATGATCTCCTTGGGTCCCTTCCAACCCCTAATATCCTGTGATCCTCTGTGACCTTCAACCAGATCAGGCTGCACAAGGCCACACCAAGTCTCCAGGGATGGGCCTCAACCACATCCCTGGGTGACCCGTTCCAGCATTTCACCACTCTCATGGTGAAGAGCTTCATCCTAAGGTCCAGCCCAAACCTACCCTGCTCCAGATTCAAACCACTGCCCCTCATCCTATCACCACAGGCCCTTCTAAACAGTGGGAAACAGGGAAAATGAGGCAGTTGCTTGTGTGGAGAGGCTCTGCTCCCCCACGAGCCTGGCGCCATCCCTGAGGGAGCAAAGCAGCCGTAGGTGTGCTAAGGAGAGAGCGCAAGCCTGAGGTGACTGAGGGTGTTCTCCGCGGTGTCCGCAGCGCCCAACCCGCCGTCGGTGCGCGAGGAGCTGTGCACGGCCTCCCACGACACCATCACCGTCCACTGGCTGTCGGAGGACGAGTTCAGCGTCAGCTCCTACGAGCTGCAGTACACCATCTTCACCGGCCAGGCCAACTTCATCAGTAAGTCACACCCCGCGGCTCCTGGGGGGGAGGAAGGCAGGGCAAAGGACACCGCTGGGGGCAGGAACCAAACCAGTGCAGGACAACCCTGTGCTGGGGGTCTGTAACTGAGTTGTTTGGCCTCACGCTTGCTGTCTGCAGCCTCCGGCTTGGTGTGATGGTTTAGGGGTTACCTGCCCCACCTCTTACTCTTATGAAGTCACCCAGACTAGACTCAGCTGGCTGGGGTGAAGCTTTACATTCACAGCTTAGCTCAAGGTACAAGCAGATGTTGACAATATATACAGCTATAGACAAGTTGAAAGTAATACAGAAGCACCACAGCCCTCCTAGAAACCAGAGTCCCCAGGGGGGGCTCCCAACCACCCTTCCACCTTCTTCCCACACCTCTACCTTATCCCAGAGTTTGCCTTACCTGCAAGGTGAGATTGGAGGATCAGCAAGGGGAGTTAGAAGCAGAAGGATTAGTTACACAGAAGCAGCTCAGGGCACCTCCTGCGACAGAGACACACACGCACTGACTCCTGCTCTGTCTTATCTGTGGTTTGTCTTCCTGGTTTTGTACATCTCAGCAAGGCTGGGAGTGAAGTAGATGTCACCATTGTTTCCTTCTCACAGTCTAGAATCTAATTCCTCATTAAAATACTCCAATTTGCCTCAAACTAGCACACTTGGTGGAGCAGTTGGTCCGTCACAGGTTTCTCATCCATCTCACAGCTCTGAGCTGGACCTCTGCCAAGGTGTCCAGGCAGGTGGCTGCTGATTGGATGTGATTCACACCTTCTAGAACCATACTGAGGCAGGGCTCCAGGTCATTTCTCCTGAAATTAACTGCCCTAGCTAATTAATTGTCCGCTCTTCCACAGAAGGGATGTGAGAACTGAGGTTGGCTCTCACTGATGGTCTGTGGTGGTATCTAGTCACCTAGTCAGACAGTGAGGACCCTGCAGCCCAAGTCATGACAGCCAGCTCCTCTGGAAGAGCCTGGGCTGTGTGGTGTTCAGTTTTCCATGCTGTGGGATCTTTTATCTCTGCCTTTTCCTCAGAATTGGAGGTGGTTCATGTCCTGGAGGAGAGCTAATCTGTGGGATAGGTCACAGGAGAGAACCCAGGGACACTGCAGGTTTTGTAGTAGGAAAAATATAGGAGAACCAAACAGAGCTTCCAATCTGTCTACCCTGAGGGAGAGAGCAGCATCTCCACGGCATGGCTCCTGCAAGAAAGGTTTATTCTTAGTTTTTCTTCATTCTTAGTTTTTCTTCATTCTTCTTGGTGGGAAGTGCTGACAAAAAGCTTCGGGGTGGACTCCTTGGGCTGCTGTGAGTTTATGTTCCCAGTCAGGAGGTCTCAGTGCTGGAAGCACGGTGTCACGGCACAGGAAGGCTGTGGAGTGCACTTTAAAACCTGCAGGAAGCTGCTGGAGAAAGTTTCTGCTAATGACTTTCAGAGCTGATGAAATGTCCTGCCCCAAGCATGGCCCTGCTCTGGAAAACAAGGTGATTTATTTGCCCTTGGTCAGAGGTTAGCCAAATGTCCCCTGTTCAGCATTCCTTTCCACCTCCAGCCTACAACACCTTGGCTCCAGCATTTCGTTCTTCTCTGACAGCCTGGGAGAGCTCAGCAGCCAAACTGGCTCTGTTCTTAGGTGGCCACCATCCTCCATCTGCCCTGCACCTGCCAGCTGAGGAAGAAACATGGACCGTGCCAGCACTGAGTTCTTCAGGTCGGGAGGGACCTGAAGGTCTTTCCACCAACTCTGTATGAGTCAAACTGGCTTAGAGCTCAGTCAGTGTTGCTCAGGGCTTGCTTCTCGAACATCAACCCTCTCCAAGGATGGAGGGTCCCCAGCTCTCAGGGCCCTCCTTCAGTGCTTGCCCTTTCTCAGCCAAGAGAAGCATTTCCTTATCTAGCCAGAATTTCCCCTGCTGCAACTTGTGCCCTTGCCCTGGGGCTGCCCCTGGGGAAGGGTCTGGCTCGCACCCACCCCCACACACCACTCTGGGCACACAGCTTCACCTCAGATCTATCTAGGGGCTTGGAAATTGGTCACCTACCCCTCTTTGGGGACTGTGGGGGTTTGGCACAGGCATTGAAAAGGTGGAGGGTATGGAAGCCATAGGGGTGATGGACAGCAAGAGCAGCTCTGGAGGAAAGCCCCAAGGAGCACACACTAGGAATGTCCTGATGTCTCTGGTAGCTCTTCCTAGGAGAAGAAAAAGGACATCAGTTAAGGTCTCCAAGGAGAAAATTTATCCTGGATTGCCCCTTGGAACAGCACAGCCAGGTCTGTGCAGTGAGAGTGCTTGAGTCCTGCCAAACTCATGCGTGAGGAGACCCTGGGAAGAGTGCACCAGAGCAGCAGAGCAGGAGGCCTTCCATGCCAGGAAACACCTGGTCAGCCAGCACACAGCTGCCTGGTGGAAACCATCCCTCCGTGCTGCCTGGATGGAAATCCAGGAGCTTGGCAGGAGCTGGATGGTTTTATGCAGGATGAGAGCTGCAGCAAAAGGCATCTTTTAAGCTTTGGCAAGGAGAGAAAGCCCTCAGTCTTCAAGGACTACGGCACCTTCTTGGTTGTTTTTGGGAAGAAACCTGCTTGGGAGGCCAGTTCATTCCCTGACTGTTTTCTCCTGGCCACCTTGTCCCTTCCAAGGAAGAAGCTGAAGCTGGTCCATGTCTGCAAAGAGGTGACACCTCCCAGTGCTCAGCTGAATGCTCCGTGCTGCACTGGAAGCAGCTCTGTGTGAGGACACCGTTGGGTCACATCTGCTTTAGTTTCCACTTCAGAGAGCATTGCCCTGCTCCCCTGGGCCACCTCTACCTGTGCTTCAGACCAAATCCAGGCTGACAGCGACTGCAACCTGCTCTTGTCCTGTGGCTGAGCAAGCCACTGGAGATGCAGAACCACCCTGCTGCCAGCCCAGGAGCTGTAGGGTGTTTCACAGACATGTGCTGGTGGCAGGAGCCTGGATGTCCCCTTCCAGTCACCCTGAGGTCACAACCTTCTCCTCAGATGTCATCTCGCCCTTCTCCACAATGGCTGGATCCACACAGCCTCCAGATGCTGCTTCTGAGCCTCCTCCTCGTCCTCCTTGACATATGAAGCACCTCCTGAGAGGAGTCCAGGTTCCTGAGCGTTCTCCCAGCATCAGTCTGACAGTGACCATGTCTCTGTGAGCTGCTGGGGTTCATCACCTCCTGCAGTTGCCCCTAAATCTCAGCTGCTGGTAGATCAGCCTGGGGGACCACAGTTGGTGGAGTCTGCATTGGTCACTGTGTTCTGCCCTTTCCTATGAGTAAATCCTTCCCCCCTTTCCCACACCACAGGTCTGTACAACTCCATGGACAGCTGGATGATTGTCCCCAACATCAAGCAGAACCACTACACGGTCCATGGGCTGCAGAGCGGCACCCGCTACATCTTCCTGGTGAAGGCCATCAACCAGGCGGGCAGCAGGAACAGCGAGCCCGCCCGCCTCAAGACCAACAGTAGGTGCTGGCTGCCCACTGCCCAGCTGGCTGCTGGGACAGCAGCTACATAGATGCTGCTCACTGCCTTGCTGGCTGCTGGGACAGCAGCTCTGTGGGTGCTGCTCACTGCCTTGCTGGCTGCTGGGACAGCAGCTCCATGGGTGCTGCCCACTGCCCAGCTGGCTGCTGGGACAGCAGCTCCATGGGTGCTGCTCACTGCCTTGCTGGCTGCTGGGACAGCAGCTCCATGGGTGCTGCTCACTGCCTTGCTGTGTGCTGGGACAGCAGCTTCATGGGTGCTGCTCACTGCCCTGCTGTGTGCTAAGACCAACAGTAGGTGCTGGCTGCCCACTGCCCAGCTGGCTGCTGGGACAGCAGCTACATAGATGCTGCTCACTGACTTGCTGGCTGCTGGGACAGCAGCTCTGTGGGTGCTGCTCACTGCCTTGCTGGCTGCTGGGACAGCAGTTCCATGGGTGCTCAGGTGCAGGGGGAGCATGGCTGAGCTCCTGCTGATGGCAGGATGGACACCCCAGGGTTATTTGTATGTGTTCACCCTAGTCAGTGTCACAGCTCCTTCTGTGACTGCAGGGATGGCTTCCAGCTACCCCCACAAAGTACATGGAGCTTCTGTCAGCTCCTGCCAGCGCCTTACAGGGCAGATGAGATTTGAGGTGGTCATGAAGGTCCATCTTGGTGGTGGCTTTACACTACAGGGCTTGTGGGGCCTGCTGACTGGAGCCTCAGGACACGTGGGGGTGCATGGCTTCGGTGACTGAGCCATGAGCAGATGGAAAGGTGTTGTTGTGGCTGTAGATGGGGCTGGGCAGCTGCATGCAAAGCAGACAAGAGGTTGCTCTTCCGAAGGCCCAAGGATGGCCAAGGAGAGTTAAATGTGCTTGAGGAGATCGGGGTGAAATTGGATCCAAAATCCCAGGGCAGCAGAGCTGGGCTTGTCCTGGGCTTTGCGGTGTGCAGGGGGAGCAGGGAAGCCTTTGGCTTCTTCTCATGGAGGATCCATGAGCATGACAGGACTGCCTGGGGACATCACAGAAGAGACAGAAGACATGCTAAAGGGGACAGTGTCATCTCCAGGCTTCTGCTCTGCACCTGTGTCTCTCCAGTGCTCGCTGAGTCATCCCCGCCTGGGATGAGGAGTGTTTAGGGCAAATCCCAAGTTTCTGAGTGTCTCATTTTGCAAGATTCTAACATATTTCCTCTTTTCTGTGCCAGCCTCAGCCTGCAGGGGCTGCCTGAGGCTGTTTGCTGCCCACCAGTATACTGGTGCTGCTGGTGGAAGGTGCCACCAAGTATGTCATGCTGCTCCCCCCAGCCCATCCTCACTGACCATTTCCACAGCTTGTACTTGATGGCACCAGGGTTCTTCCCTGTGTGAGTGGGTGATGAGAAGACAGCTCACACTTGTCAGCTGCTGTAACCTTGGTGGAAAGGCTGGCAGCTGGGCAGGAGATGGGCTCATTAGTGCATTTCACAGCCCTCTCTGCTCCTGGAGTGGCATCTGGAGAGGTTCTCTGATGCCAGAAGGTCTGTGTCAGGACAGGTATTGATTTCTGCAGCATTGTGCTGTCAGTGCTGGTGCTAAATCTGTCTCGATGCCAGAGCTTGAGACTGGCTTTGGTTTAGTGACAGGGAAGAAGCTTCCTGCGCTGAGCCTGGGCCTGAGTAGATGTTGTTTAGCAGCAGGGGTCCAAAAGTGGGTGAAGGTGGCAGGACACAGGAACAATCCTGGCTCTGGTGGTACATAAAGTGCAGGGAAAGTGAGTTTGTGGTGCTTGCCTTGACCATTGCCAACTGATAATGTTCTCTCTCACATTTCTATCTCTTCCTGGCTCACTCATCCCTTGGTGAGAGCTCCTAAGTTGTACAGGGTGGCCCACATCTGCATCCCATGAGAAACAGTAGTTGGATCCCCTCTGGAGGGGTGGGTTTGCTGTCCAAGCCTTGGCTGGGAAGTGTGGTGCAGGACCTGAGGCAGCTGAGGCTGTGACACTGATGGTGAGATCTGTGGTGGTTCTCAGTGCCAGAGTGCTCTCAGGAAGGGGTGAGATGGGAACAGGCATCCATCTGTGTCCTCTACAACACCCTCTGTCCCAGCCTGTGTGCTTCATACTTCCCACCTTGCCCATCACAGCACCCAGATCCTGCTTGCAGCCCTTGTGCCAGGATGTGCCAGGCACAGACTGGTGCCAGGGGCTGGGCTCCAGTTGTTCACGCTGACCTCAGGAGGGATTGTCCTCGTGAAGGGCTCTGGCTGTGTCCTGTCTGATGGAGAGGGGTATTTTTATCCTTATTTCCTCAGAGCCTGTCTGTTTGTGTTACTGCTGGGGAAACACAGCCGTGGAGCTGTGGAATCAGCCTGAGGAGAGGAGTGGGAGGGTCACTTCCCGTTCCCAGCCTCACTGGCAGCCTCTCAGTTCAATTATCCAGCAAATTGGGCCCTGAGGAGGACCAGCAGGAGCTGCTCTGGTATGGGGTGGCACTTGAAAGCTCTCCAGCCTTGCTATGGGTAAGGACAGGGCTTTGTGGCACCAGAAACTGAAGCTTTCCAGAGGAATCCCCGGCACTGGCTGGTGAACGTGAGCTGGTGCCCAGCAGTGGTGGTATTCACCAGTGTGAGGGAGGGCAGGTGGCTTTGGGATCTTCAGGAGGATTTCACCTGCAAGCAGGACAGCCAGAGCAGGTCAGGAAATGTTCTTGTGGCATGACACAGGACTCACAGTTTGGTTTCAAGCCAGGGTGGAAGATCTGCAAAGCCCATCACAGTCGGCTCTGCTCGCTGCCTGGTTCCATGCCCCCACCTCCCTTCCAGCTCCACCAGACAAGGGCTGGACCTGGACCTTTGATCTGCTCCCACCTCACCCTGCACAGCCCAGGCTGTCTTTTGCAGGTAGTGAGACCTTGTCTGGAGCAGAGAGCAGTGGCACTCCTTGAGTGTGCTCCCCATGATGTGGTGGCAGCCATCTGTGTGCTGCGGGCAGGATCTGCCTGGGGTGCTGGGGGATCTGGGGATCTGGCCAGTGCCCCAGCATGGCTTCTGGGGCTCACCATTGTGACACCAGCACATCAGGGGATGTTCTCTCTTCCCTATGCTCGCGCAGCTCTCATTGCTGCTGCCAGGGTCTGGATCCCTTCAGGTTTCCAGGCTCTGTGCCCCTTGCCTGGCTTTGGTTCACTGTGCATCTTGGTGGCACCTTTGGTGCCACTTCCACCTGGAAACATCCTCCCATTGCTGCCATTTTCCATCACTAACAGAGTACAAAAGCAGCTGCTGTGGTGGGGAAGGAGGGTTTTGAAGGGAGTGATGTACAATGAAGAGATGTCAGACATTCCCCAGCCCCTCACTGAAGGATCCCAGCCCTGGCTGCTCTGAACCTGGACCCTCCTTAGGGCCACAGAGTTCCTCTCTGCATTTTCAAGTTCCACCTCTGGGCAGACATCTGCCAAGTTCTGCAGGCACGGTCATGATGCTGACAACAAACACAAACCCTACCTTCTTGTGCCTTCTTCTAACAGGTCAGCCCTTTAAGCTGGACCCCAAGATGGCTCACAAGAAGTTGAAGATCTCCAACGATGGGCTGCAGATGGAGAAGGACGAGAGCTCCCTGAAGAAGAGCCACACGCCCGAGCGGTTCAGCGGGACGGGCTGCTACGGCGCCGCAGGAAACGTCTTCCTCGACAGCGGCTGCCACTACTGGGAGGTGGTGGTGGGATCCTCCACCTGGTAAGCAGCACCCTGGGCTTCCCTTTCCCTCTCCTAGAGGCCCTCAGGTTTCCCCAGAGATGAAGGCAACCTTTCCAAGGGCGGGATTGCTCTATCCCCTCTCACGCCAGCAGCCCCCTGTCACAAAAGAGATGAAGCCACAAAAATGCTGAAGGGAGTGAAACATCTTCCTTATGAGGGGAGACTGAGGGAGCTGGGGCTCTTTCAGCTCATGGCTCAGATTCACTCTGATAATGGGTCAAGAACTGGCTGGAGGGCCAGGCCCAGAGAGTGGTGGTGAATGGTGCCACATCCAGTTGGCAGCTGTCACTAGTGCTGTGCCCCAAGGATCAGTGCTGGGCACAATCCTGTTCAACATCTTTATTGATGATCTGGACCAGGGGATTGAGTCCAGCATCAGTAAGTTTGCAGATGACACCAAGCTAGGAGCAGGTGT
>WAAF01015816.1:415024-431847 GCA_013400475.1 Tricholaema leucomelas
CAGGCCACACCTTGAGTGCTGTGTCCAGTTCTGGGTCCCTCCCTTCTTGCTCCCAGCAGCAGCCAAGAGTGTCCTTGACCCCGTTAGCACTTCAGCAGGCAACGCAGCCTGGACTTGCCCTCAGGTGCAAGCCCCTGCCACAAGATGCAGTGAAAGGGCTGGGTCAGGGACCCAAACTGGTGCACCTGATACTACAAAGCAGTTCCTGGCTTCAGCAGCTTGCTCTGTGAGGTGTTCTTCAAGCAGCAGTTGTAGCTGGAGCTGTGCCCTAGAACTGGAGCTGTGCCCGGTGTTGTTTTGCTGGTGGCTGAACGCTGCAAGAGCTTCAGAGGAGGAGAGCTTTCAGATCTTCAGCAGCTCCTCGGGCTCTGCAGAAGGCTGCTCATAGAGTCAGCTGAGGCAGGGGCTCAGGGCCAGCCCGGAGCCTTGTCCTGGTGAGGCTCACACCAACATGCTTTGATCAAAGCTGAGTGAGACCTGGCAGCTCTTGGCAGCCTCCCATGTCCCCACACCTCACACCCACAGCCATTTCCTTGTGGCTTTGAGAGCAGAGTGACAGTGGTCAAAAGCCAAAGGGACACAGCACTCGCTCTCTTCGTACAGTTGTGGAATGGCTTGGGCTGAAGGGACCTTTAGAGGTCATTCAGTCCAACCTCCTGTAGTCAACAGAGACAGATGCAACTACAGCAGGTTGCTTAAAGCCCAAACAACCTGACCTGCAATGGTGCCAGACATGGGGGCATCTCCCATCTCTGGGCAACCTGGGCCAGATTCTCACCACCCTCAGTGTCCAACATTTCTCCTTTCTCTCCAGTCTAAAAATCCCTCTTTGTCCTGTTCAAACTATCTCCCCTTGTCCTGTCACAACAGGGCCTGATCAAAAGTCTGTCCCCAGCTTTCTCATTGGTCCCTTGTCCTGAAAAGCCACTAGAAGGTCCCCTCATGCCCCCAACTCATGATGACAAGCTTCAGGGGAATGCTGCTGATCACCCCAGAGCTTCACACACAGCCAGGAGGGAAGGTCTCTTGGTGGGCCATCAGCTCTGCAGTGTCAGGGCAGCAGATCGGGAGCTCCCAGGGATTTGGAGGACAGAGGTGTCCTTGAATCCTGTGCAGGACACCAGAGTCATCAAAACCCCTGTCTCTGATGCCAAGGGCTGGCTCAGGCCATGCCTGCCTCCCCTCTCTAGTGGGGAACTGGGGCTCAGGGAGCAAATACAGCAACACCCCAGCTCAGAACCCCCTCCCATTGCTCCCTGCCATCAGGCTCAGCCTCCCACTCACCCCAGGCAGCTTCACCCAAAGCATGCAGGGAAGTGAGACAATAGGGTTTGTGATGGGAAAGCCCCCACCAGCGAGGTCCCCTCTGCTCCCCAGCTGAGCCCGGCGACGTCCCATCGCCACTGCAGAGCTGCTGCCTTCTGCCACACAACGGGGCTGAGAGAGAGCCTCCAGCTGGGCCACTTCTGCCTGGCAGCAGGAGGTTGTCTGTAGTGAGAGGGAGGAATGGAGGGATGCTGTTCCCAGCCAAGCCTCTGCAAGCAGCACTTCGGCCGCATAAAGCTGTTGTGCTGCTTCCACAGTCAGGAGGAGCCTTGGAGCAGGCAGTGCGGGCAGCTGTTGGGGCGGGCTTTGTGCTGCTCCGGCGGGCGCTGAGCCGAGCCGCTGCCCTCGCAGGTATGCCATCGGCGTGGCTTACAAATCAGCGCCCAAGAACGAGTGGATCGGGAAGAACTCCTCCTCCTGGGTCTTCTCCCGCTGCAACAACAACTTTGTGGTGAGGCACAACAACAAGGAGATGCTGGTGGAGGTGCACCCGCAGATGAAGCGCCTGGGCGTGCTCCTGGATTATGACAACAACGCCCTCTCCTTCTACGACCCGGCCAACTCCCTGCACCTCCACACCTTCGAGGTCTCCTTCATCCTGCCCGTCTGCCCCACCTTCACCATCTGGAACAAGTCCTTGATGATCCTCTCGGGGCTGCCCGCCCCGGACTTCATCGACTACCCGGAGCAGCAGGAGTGTAACTGCAGGCCCCAGGAGTCCCCGTACGTGTCAGGCATGAAAACCTGTCACTAGGCTGCCCTCGCCCTGCCCGTGCCCCGCAGTGGCACCAGTGACGCCGGTGGGTGCCGGTGGCCAGAGCGCTCTGGCAGCCGTGCCCGGGAGCTGCTGCGTGGCTGAGGTGCTCCGGCAGGAGAGAGCCTCCCGACCCAGCTCCGTCCCTCTCCAAGGGGAAGGGGAAGATCCTCTTCCCGTGGCTGAAAATAAACTCCCGTTGGCGAGCTGCACCTGTGGCCAGCGCAGCTCCTGCAGCTCCTTGGCGCTGTGCTCCCGAAGCAGGTGGTCACCTGGGTGGTTTTGTCTTCCTATGGGGGCTGGAGAGGCTGGGCCAGGGTTTTGGCTGATCTCCTGAGGTGCTGGTGTGGTCAAGGGGACATCTCCTGAGGTGCTGCTGTGGTCAAGGGACATCTGAGGTGCTGGTGTGGTCAGGGGACATCTCGTGAGGTGCTGCTGTGGTCAAGGGACATCAGAGGTGCTGTCATGGTCAAGGGGACATGTTCTGAGGTGCTGGTGTGGTCAGGGGACACATCTTGCATCCCAGCAAGGCACAGGTTGGAACAGGAGGAGCAGCTGGCATTCCGGAGCCCCTTGGTAACTTGTCTGGAGGGCTAGGTGGGACCCAAGCAGCTTTTTTTGGGGAGGACCTTCTGTTTGGCTGAAGTTGGGCAGGGTCTCTGCGGTGGCAGGTGATTGCATGGACCCCTCGCTGCTGGCGAGCGCTGGCGTTGGCTATGTGATGAGTGGTGGCGGTGATGTGGCAGATGATGGTTTCTTGGTGGGTGGTGGCTATGTGGCAGACAGTGGCTATGTGGTGGGTGGTGGTTACATGGTGGATGGTCTGTGGGTGTGAGGGCAGCACTGAGAAGGATGTCTCCATTGCTCCTCCTGACCATGAGCGTGCTCCTGGCCCTTGGCTGGCATTGCAGGCCCAGAGCGGAGGGCAGACAGCTGCAGACCCTTGCCCCACTGTGTCTCCTCCTTTGGGAGCCCACCGGGACTCAGGGAGGCTGCCCAACAACCCTTCAGCATCTTGGCTCTGGCACAGAGGTTTGGCAGATGGAGGGTCCAGCTGTGTCCCAGCAGGTGCAGCTCCTGTAGGCCTGCACGAGTGCCGTGCCTGGTGTCCCTGCACAAGCCCACATCTTCCCCTGCTGAGCAGAGGCTCCAGCCCTGCCCAGAGACCGTCCATGACCCCACAGCTTGGCTTGTTCTCCGCCACGGTGCTGTCAGCATAGAGCCGTCCTGTTTGCTCTGTGGTAAAGGACTGAGGTCACCCTGGGAGAGCCAGCCCTGGCCTATTGGGAGCTTTTGGCTGCCACCAGTGCTCCCAGTACCCACAGGCACCAAGTCCCCTGGCCAAGCTCTGGTTTCCACATGTGCTTTAAAGCCAGGAGAAGCTGGGCTGGGCACCGTTGGTCCCTGTGTCCCAGGGAGCAAAGACCCAGTGTGGGCACCTGCAGACAGGGTCTGTGGCGTAGTTCAAGACAGGTGGGCATGGGGACACTTCCATCAGACCCACACGGGTGGCACAGCGTGGTGGAGATGCTGGAGGAGGTCAGGCAGTATGGTGGCCCGGAATGGGCTGGTGAATGAGCTTTGGTCCATGGTTTGGAAAGTTCCTTCTGCCAGCTGTCAGATGCCTTGGTGGCATTGTGTGGGGACCTACAGGCTCTGCCTCTCTGTTCTGGACCTTGCTGATGGGGAGCTACCTCAGTGCCCAGCCGTGGAGGGGTAGGTGACAGCACTTCAAGCCATGTCCCACAGAGGCTGCAGGAGAGGAGCCAGCTGACCTTGTCCAAGTGTGGGTGTTCCCCACCAGCAGGCTGGGGACACTGCTCATTCGGTCTGGTAGTGACAGCAGCCAGGAGATTGCTTTGTCCAGGGAGAGTGTGACCAGAAGAGCCTGTTCCTCAGCCCAGCGTCCCTCAGCTTTGCCTGGGTGACAGCTGTGGGGACTGCCTGCCTAGCGCTGGGGTGGCACCTGCACGGAAGGGTCCTGCCCCCTGAGCTGCCCAGCTGAGTTTAGGTTTCCCTCTGATCCAGGCTGCTTCCCCACAGGACTTGGCAGGGCTTGGGTGGGCACTGTGGCTCTCCTTAGCAGCTCCATTTGCTTCTCATGTGCCCACAGCAGGTGGGAGCAGCAGGGTCCCACTGGCCCTCCCCTCCCAGGGTCAGGCACAGGCTGTCAGTTTCAGCCAGAGGCTTTCAGAGCCATGCAGGGCTCTCACCAAAGCCCCTTCCCCGTGTGCTGCCCCTCAGGGGCTGCCCCCAGACAGACCCAAGCACTGGAGATGACTCAGGTGCCCAGCTCCCCGCTGGCACTGGCACCACGTTGGTGGCATGTGGGCAGAGGACTCAGCCCCCCACAAGAGCTATTTCCCTGCTGTTTGCACCTGATGAAATTGCACTAATTACAGCGGGACCCCCAGGGACCCTCCTGGGGATCCCCCAGCCCCCCCCCACATGCCTTGTCCCAAGGCCAGGCAGGAGGACACAGAGGGGAGTTCACATGGCCATGTCCCCAGGGGACCCCCTGAGCTGGCAGTCCTGGGGGATGGGAGCCCCCAGCCACCCACCTTTCCCTCTCCTGGTTTTGGCAAAACAGAACTCCCCCCAAGAAGGTGGGAGAAGCAGCCCCCACTCTGGTCCCCTCTGCCCCCTGCCCAGGAGGGAGTGACCCTCCTCGCGTGTGACACACAGCAGCAGCTTCGCTCTGTCCAAGCCCCCACAGGGTCACGAATGAGCACATTCCCCACAGGGGCCAGGACACAGGTCAGGGTGGGGTGGGTGTCCCCGTGGGGCTGGGTGCTGCTACTGCCTCCCCTGCTCCAGGTCACTCCTTTGTACAGACTTGGGATGTGGTAGGTCCTGGTCCCCTCAGGCCCTCCTCACCCCTCTGTGACATGCCCCTCTGGTTCTGCTCTGGGGAGGGTTGGGAATCTTCCTGCTCTGGTTTGTCCCTTCTTTTGGTGGGGTTTTTTTTGCAACTCCTTTGTTAATGTGTACATATATATATATATATAAAATATAATATAATATATCTGCTGCCCATGTCCGTGTGTGGCGCTGCCATGGGGGACAGCCCTGCGCCTGGGCTGCTCTGCTGTTCTTCTCCAGACCTCCAGAGCACAGCCCTCAGCTGGGTGTGGCACTAAATCAGCAACGCGGGAGGAGGAGAGGACTTCAGATCTTGTCTCTCGGGATGGGGACAAGGAGCAGTGGATGGAAGCTGCAGCACAGGAGGTTCCACCTCTACACAAGGGGGAACTTCTCTAAGGATCCCAAAGCACTGGAACAGGCTGCCCAGAGAGGCTGTGGAGTCTCCTTCTCTGGAGACTTTCAAGGCCTGTCTGGATGTGTTCCTGTGTGACCTGAGCTAGATTGTGTGGTCCTGCTCTGGCAAGGTGGGGGTTGGACTCGATGATCTCTTTGGGTCCCTTCCAACCCCTGACATCCTGTGAGCCTGCGACATGAAGCTGAGCCAAGCACCTGGGGCACAGCAGGCTCTGGGGGCAGCTCAGCAGGGGGTGATGCTTCGTGTCACAGTTGGTCCAGAAGACCTCAGCTGCAGGAGCTAGGGACACAGGTTACCATCCGTCTCACTGTGGGTGCAGCCCAGAGCCTGAGTGGGTCACTCAGGATGCCACAACCCCATCAAAACCAGTCCCTACATGCACTCTGCACCCTGGGGAAGAGGCAGCAGCAGAGGCAGGGGAGCCCAGGGCCTGCCTTGCCAAGGGAAAGCAAGGCCACAGAAGCCCACAGAAGGTGGAGCCCATCTTGGTGAGCAGAGGTGCCTAAAACAGTCACTGAGTGGCAAGCAGTGCTGCAGCCCTGCAGATCCCACATGCTCTGCTCTGTCCCTTTGCTCAGGGCTTTTGCCATGAACTACTGACCCCAGCACATGGAACTTGCCCATGTGGGACAAGTTGGTGGTGTTGGCACCATCTCAGAGCTCTGCCATTGCTGACAAACTGTAACAAGCTACTGAGTGGGGTTTGAGGTTAATGCTTCTGCTTCTTCCAGGCAACATCATTAGAGGGAAGACCTCACTGAGGCAGAACCCCACAACGAGCTCTTACTGCAGCCCCAAGGGGCTCCAGACCTGGCATTCTCTGACCTGGAGCTGGCAGGGCACAGCAGAACAGCTCCATCTGCAGCTTGTTGGGTGGTTGTCCCAACCCTGACCCTAACCCCTTTGCCCACCCTCTTGCTGCTCTGCTCCGCCAGCTTCACAGCCTTTTCAGGCTTCCTGCTCTCTCTTTGCCAGCACTCTGACAACCTCTAAGTGATGGGCAGGAGAAATTCTTCAAGCTGTGACCAATTTGTAGGCTTGAAGCAACACAGAGGCCGAGAGGTTCCAGAGTGATCCCGTGATGGAGGGAAGCCAAGAACCCTCTGGTGCCTGGATGTGGCCTGCCACAGGATGAGCTGCCGACGGGAGTGAGAGTTCTGGTGGGTCAGGGGGGCTGGGGCTTTGCTGTGAGCGAGTCAGATATTGCCCCTTCACTGTAGGAGCCCCAGGATGAGTGCTAAGGCAGATGGCTGGAGGGCTGGGAGCTGCTGGGAAGTGCTGGTCTCAGGGGTGCTGTGAATCACACCCTCCCTGTCCTTCCACTGCAGCAGTGGGGGGAAGCTCCACACGTCCCTCCGGAGATTGCTTTATTGTCCATGTAATGAGTGCCTTAATCAGGGAAATGAGATGTGGCCAGGGCTGGAGGCAGGCAGGCACAGGACACTCTCAGGAGCTGTTAGGAGCTGAGCTTCCTTAGCTCAACCCTGAACCCACCTCCCCAGAATAAACCTGGTGTGGACCCAGTGAGATGAGGAGCACCAAGGCACAGAGACCTTGCTGAGGCTGCACTGCGTGTCCTGGACAACCCACCTGGTGCAGGTGAGGCTGGGGAGGGGGTTATGGAGCAGAGTAGAAGATGAGAGCTCAGAAGTGTGGCTGTGCCCAGAGCCTCTGGAGATCTCCTGGGTTTGCTGAGTCAGTGCTGAGTCAGCCAGGACAGCTGGCTGGAGTTGGCTGCAGGTGTGTCCCAGACCAGGAACATCACTCAGTATAAAGGGGCAAGACTGAGGAGAGGGCAGCCTCCTGCCTGGGGTCTTCCCCACCTTGCTGCTCCTCCTCCTCCTGCAGGCTGCCTGGGTTTTAATTTTTTCTCTCTGGGCTTCATTTGGCTGTGTCATTGAAGCTGTTTTCCTTTCAACCCATGGGTCCCCTCTCCTTTTCCTGACCCTCCTCCTCTGCTGGAGAGGGCTCATCAGGTGATAGAGCAACTGCTGGAGTTCAGCTCCAGACATAGGTTGAACATAGGAGACCAATCATCACCATGGGACCCTCCTTCCTTCTGCTTTGCCTTTCAGCCAGCATCCCGGGGCAACCTCTGGGTGGGTGCAGTCAGGCCCAGAATGCCCCTTTCATCCTCTTGCCCAGCTGTGCATGCTCCAGAGCTCCCCATCCATATCTCCTGGAAGATCAAGGAAGCTTTACCCCACTCAAAGGATGCAGATGCTGGTGCTGGCTGGAGCACCAAGGAGCTTTTTTCCCCTTTCTTCTTGCTGTGCTTGGTGCCTGTCTACATTAACCTCTGGTTTCTAGGAAACAGCAGCTCTGGGTGATGGGCACCTGTGACAGGCAATCTAAACCCTGTGCTGACATGGCAGCTTGCTTCTTGGGGAGGAAGAGATGAGGAGATGAAATGAGCTTTGCTGCTGCTTTCCAGGAACAGGCTTTTAAACTCAGGAGGCTTCAATGTCACAAGTGCCACAAATCAAACAGAAATTGCTTCCTCGAGCCAGTCAGAGGGAGAAAGCAGCCAGCACGTGGAGATGGCCACGGTCGTGTCTTCAGGGGACGCTGCCTGCCCAAGGTGTGTGCACAGCACAGAGGCTCTGGGGTGGCAGCAGCCTGGGGCTCCCAGGGCAGGTCCAGTATGAGCTGCCTCTGCCTCCAGTTGACTGGGCTGGAGGTGAAAGCCTCACTGCTTCTGCTGGGCTGGAGGTGGAAGCCTTGATGCTCCGGGGTTGGGGGCTCCTCTTGAGACCCTCCCAAGCTTGTGAAGGATGGTTTCTGAGCTGCTGCCTGGCTTGAGAGGGCTGGCGGCACAGTTCGGGGTCGGCTGAGGGGAAGGTTGCTGTTGACTTTAGCTTTTTTGTTTCCTCTGATGTTCCTGAAACAGGAGAATCAGAAAACCTCCCTCACCAAAGCTCAGCTCCCACCCCTGACTCCATGGGAGCCCCAGGGCTTCACCCCATCCCTGGGAAGCTGCAGATCAGAGAGAGGGAGGACAAATTGCTATTTTTGTACAGCAAGTGACAGCCAGAGCCTGCCTCATCTGCTCCTGCTGCTGACAGCAATGGCTTGTGCTGATCAGGGATAATCCTGGCCAGGGACACAGAGCTGCAGCCCCTCCATCCACCACTGAAATCCTTTAACTGGTGAACTCCAGGTTGGGGGAAAAAAGAAACACCCAGCAGCTTAATAAGTGGAGAGAGGACACCCTGGAAGTGGGGGTAAGTCATTTATCCTGCCTGTGCTTGCAGTGTCTGAACTGGCCCCAAATTAGTCCTCCTTAATAGACCTCTAATTGAGATTTTTAAATACTCCTCTGAAGTGGCAGCCCCTAAAATTGACTCTTCTTGATCATTAGAGACATCAAAGCGGCGCTTAGCATGCTGCAGAGAGAGTCTCAGGCTCTGGCTGTGGGATGATGAACGATCCCTGAAATGAGAGCAGAAAGCTTGCAGTGCTGCTGGCTTTCAGAAGCAGGGCTCGAAGCTGTGTTTGGGCAACAGCATTCCTGGCTCTCCAAACCAGCATGTCCCAGCCACCACCAGTGGGTACACAGGGCTGGTGGTGATGCCATGCTACAAGATGTGCACCCCCCACAAGGGGAGGAGATCACAAGCCCCAGCTGAGCATGCAACAAAAGGAGCCAGCAGGTATTTATTTTCCCTCTTGGGGCCCCAGGGGAGTGCAAGCAGAGCATGAAGTTCCCCCCTCCCAGAAGCAGCATCCTGAGAGCCAGCAGACACCAGCAGGACATGCATGTGGCAGGAGCTGTGTGACAGGAGGGCTGGAAACAGTCACTGATGTGACAGAGCTGTTGAGACATGCATTGACCTCCCTGGAGAAGGGCAGCCAGGAGCTGTCTTCAGCGGTGTTTGCAGACAGAGCTCCCCTGGCCCTTCTCCCAGGAGCACCGTGCTGGGGCCCCTCACAGCTTTCTCCAGCTCCGGAGTTGGTCCTGCAGGAGCAGCACGAAGCCTGTGAGATGGAAACGAGTCCAGTTCTCCATGGCAACCAGGAGGAACTGGGTCAGCCGCGGGATGCGAGGAGCCAAGCGTTCCCAAGAGCTTGGAGGGAACAGCCAGGGAGGCTCACAGAGCCACAGGGGCCACGGGGACCCCAAGCCCCAGGTACCTTGGACCCTCAGAGCTGTGCTATGGCTCCCACTGAGTGTCACAACTCAGCCCTGGCCAGGCTCTGGGGAAGAGCAGTGCCCAGAGCATGGGGGGAGAAGTCAGGAGACACTTCAGTGCCATCCCTCCACGGCCAGCATCTTCTGCCTGGCTTCTCAGCAGCTGTGCCCAGGGGCACCTCCCTCCCTCTGCTCCTCAGGCACTCTGAGCCGTGTGACCTCTGCTTTCCTGCCTCTCCTGGCTGGGGTTTGGCCCTTGCTCATTCACAGAGGCAGGCAGGCTGGCACTGCCAGGGGTTCCATGTGACAATCCTCTTTGCAGCTGCCTCTGCTCGCTGCTGTAACTCAGCATGGGGCAGCCCCTGCTGCTGGGGGCTCGTGGCACAGACACTATCATTATTCGTCTTCTGCCATCCTGGCCCCTTTGCCACCAGAAGCCTTCATTAATTACCTGTAATTAAGGACCAGCTCTGAACTGTCAGGGCAGACGGGATCAGGGAAGGGGTTTGAAGGAAGAAAGTGCTTGGATGGTGAGATGGGCAGAGCAGCATGAAGCTGAGCTGCCTCTAGCCCCACCACAGCTGGGGACGCTGATTTGGAACAGTGGAAGCATCATCTGGGAGCATGGAGTGGGAGCACAGGCTGGGAACACTGACTGGAAGCACCAAGTGGTTGGCAGTTGGACTTGATGATCTTAGAGGCCTTTTCCAGCTGAAACAATTCCATGAGCATCTGAACTGGGAGCATGGAATGGGAGCACTGACTGGGCTGCAGAGGGGACACCAGCTCGCTGTGAAGCTTTGGTATGGTCTAACGTGTGCCTGGCCAAATTCAGCCTCTCATTGCAAGCTGAGGGAACACTCATTGGCAGAGCTCCTGCAGGACCCCTCAGAGCTGTCACTCAGCCATGAGGAGGCATCACCACCCCTGGGACAGTGCAGTGCTCTAGGTGACACCTGGGCTCTGGCAGTTTATGCACCAAAACCAGGGCAGTCCTGTGTTGGTTCTCTGTCAGTTGTCGTTCAGAGCTCTCTGTTCTCCTCCCAGCAGGTGACCTTGATGTGAGTAACTTCTCCCGAGTAACATCTTCATTTGCAAAATGAGCTTCTTCCTGCTGCTCCACCTGCTAATGAGCTGAACGTGCTCTTAACCAGAGAGAGAGCGGAGGGGAAGAGCTGCTGAGGACAAAACCACGGTGTCATTTCAGCTCAACAGTGTGCAGCCTTGGCACAGCCACCCAGCACGGCTGCCCCTGCCCCAAGGAGCCTCCAGCTTGTTCTATGTTTAGTCCAGGTTTGGCCTGAGCCCCCCTGAAAATGGGAGCCCGTTTTTGCCCACAGTGTCCTGGCTTTCTCCTCTATCACTGCTTGCTGCCCCTTAAATGGGAGCTGCTGCTTCAGGAGAGGCTTTGAGGAGCAGGAGATGCTTTGTCTTCTCTGAGGTCAGTGCCAGGATACCCACGGGGCAGGGGCAGCTCTCAGGGGTGGTAGCTGTGGCCTCAGGTGGAGCACAGCCCAGTGCAGCTCTGGCTGAAGGTCTCTGCAGCTGAGACTTTGCTGTCCCTTGCAGGCCCATGCTCAGGGCTGTCACTTTGAGCTGCAAGTGCACGATGGGGGTGGGCATGGAGGGACAGTTTGGGAGCTCCTGAGAGCTGGTTCAGGTGCTCTGTGACTCCCAAACACCACCTCAGTTCAGCTGGGGGTTTGTGTGGTAAGAAGACAGCCATTCAGCTCAGAGCAGGCAAGGTCTGCTCTTCAGAGTAAAGCCCTGGGAGCAAAAGGTGTTGAGGAGCTAAAAGCAGTCACAGGACAAAAGCCAATTTTGATCAGCAAACACAAGCCCTGGAGGCTGGCAGGAGGGAGGGCTTGGCTAGTTGTCCTCTGGGACTTGAGCACAGTGTGAGGGACTCACAAGCTGCAAGGGAAGAGGCAGGTAACTCTTTGAAATGAAGAACTAGAGCCTGCACTGAGCGCTTTTGGAGCCAGACCTCGCATCTGTCTGGGACACACCTACACACAAGTCTTCCAGTGCTTCTTTGAGGAACCTCCACTGTGATGCCAGACCAGCCAGGACCTCCTGCAGAAGTGAGTTCCATGGATTTTTGAGCTCAGCCCCTCGGGAAGCGTTATTGTGACGGTTCTCTGTCCCTCTAGCCAAGGTCGGCAGCAGCCAGGCAGGAGGGAACAGCTCCTCGGCCCTCCTTTCCCCATACCCCTCTGCTTAACCACGCTTTCTCCATCCGCAGCTCCAGACCAAGGGTGTTGGGAAGCACTGCACTCGAACCCAGGAGGTGCCATGGACCTGAACAAGAGGAGACAAAGGTAGTGGAGGAATTTGTGACTGGGTTGCCATGAGATGGGTAGCAGATTGCCTGGCAGCTGACAGTGAGTGAGAACGCTCCTCCTGTCATGTTTTATCAGCATGAAAACCATTCGCAAGTGCTCTAATTACATTGCTAATTGCCAAAGTGATTAGGGACCTGCAGCTGTTCATTAAACATGTGTCACCCTCAGCCAACAATCTGTAGGAGAGAATATTTAATTAATTGGATAGCACTGGATGAGGAGATGGACAACCCTGGGAGCCGGGGGAGGAGCAGAGGAGCCTTGCAGCGAGAGGAGCTGGTGGGTGGCTGTCACCTTCCTCCAGCTCTGGGCACTGTCTTGCAGCTTCCTTCAGAAACTGAATAAGCACTGTCATAAAAAAGCAGGTTCCTGTCCAGGCTACTCCCACAGAAGTGGCTCCCTGGTGGGCAAGAACCAGCTTCTAACTTCCAACCACGTTTTAAACTGCTGGCAGGTGGGAAGCCCTCCAGACCACGACACCTATCCACAGCCTGGGTGGTGGACCTCCACCTATTGACAGCTCCCATCCCACGCTGCAGACACATGGCTCCTTGAGCTGCTGGCTGTTAAACTCCCTGCCCTTTGCCCGTGCTAAGGGCTGAGGTGAGCAGCATCTCTAGCCAGCTGCTGATACAACCACACCAGCAGAGCTTCTGCTGTGCAGATGTGCCCCCAGGAAGCAAGCAGAAGACAGTGCTACAGGTCTGCAGTGAAGGTTTTCTCTTCCAATTCACCTTCTAGTTTTGGACACCCATGTGTCATTGTGGAGATACTTTCCTGCCCTATAAGTAGCTCTGTCTACATCACTACCAGGCCTGCCTGGATCTGGGAGGATCCCAAGGACAGGCAAGAAGAAATGTGGGGCCCCACAGGGGAAATGTCCTTCCTCAGTTCATCCAGGCTTTCTTTCACACAGCATTTCTGCTTCCCTCCCCTTTCAGGTGGCGTTTGAAACACAGATGGGACACCGGGGCTCAGGGGAGGCACACAACCCAAAAGCATCTCTGCTCAGCAGCAGCACTTCCAGCTCCCTCTGCTCACCTGAGCAGCAGGACAGAGAGAGGAGGGAAAACCAGCAGTGCATCCCTACCACCTCATTTCTTCACATTTAACACAGTCTGAAGCCTTAAAAGATTCTTGGTCACAACAGAGAGAGTCTTGGGAGGCTTCACCTTAATCTCTGTTTAATTTCCACTTAAGAAAATGTCACTGTGGATGTTTAAAAAGAATTAATTCTGGTTCCATACAGTTACTTTCAATTAACAGTCCCCCTTGTCTCCTGACTCCCAAGCAGACACTGAAGTGCGTTGAGGCCTGACTCCAGCCTCTGCTCCTCACCACCTCTGCCATTCCTGCAGCTGGGATGTGCCAGCATCACACCTTCACTGAGCTGCTGTGGGTGAGGAGCAGCCATGGCTCCTGCCCAGGCTCTGTTCTTACTGGGCCTGGCACTTGGTTCCCACTCAGCCTAGAGAGGGCTTTAGCCACCTCCTCTGAGTGGGCATGAAGGGCAGGGGCATCCCCACCACGGGATGGACACACAAAGCAGCCTGAAAGCCTCCACCTCTGCCCAGCCCCAGCCTCTTCAGTGCTGGACCCCATTAGAGCTGAGTGCTGTGGGCACCTGTCCAGCAGCAGCCAACCCAGAGTGACATGAGAGTGAACGAAGAGACAAGGAGCAGCAGCAATTACTTCCTCTAATTAATGGCCAGATATGAATGGGGTTGGGTTTTACACAGTAATTGGCAAAGGAGTGACTCGATGAGCATCCCCAGCACATGAATGAATCATTGCCCTCTGAAGAGCTTTTGATGGAAGTCTTTGAGCTAGGAGGCACTGAATTATGTGCTGGGTTTGAGACAGACACGTTCTTCACTGGACCTGGAGAAGGAAGCCTTTGCAGCCAGCTGAGGCTGAACCCCAGCAGCTGTGATTTAGATGCCAGTTGCTCCTGGCACTCAGCGAGCTGCCATCAGTGCCACCACCCGGGTGATTTACAGCTCTTTGTGGCTAGAGAGCAATGCATTATTCATCAGGCAGATTTGAGGAGACCCAAATTTATGTTGGCTTTAATTAAACTGGCCTCTTTCTGATTTCCAAGCGTGCCCAGGACTGCTGGCAAACAGGGATGTAATGCTGAGAGGTGTGTTCTGGGGCACCATCACCTTCTCCTGCCTCAGAGCCACCTGAAGGGTTGCAGGTTGCCATTGGGATTCATGCCCACCGTGACACTGACATGCAGCATCCCTCAAACCTCCCAAGCCCTCAACAAGGGCTCCTGGAGCTGCTTTGCAGAGGTAAAACCAAGGCTGTTAGAGAGATCTTGAGCTGATTGCATCGGAGGCAGGAGCAGCCTGCTTGGTATGCGGCAGAAGAGGGAGTCTTCCTCTGCAGGAAAATGAGTCCTGAAGGAGAAGGAGGCATTTGGAATATGTGATCAGCCCTCATCTCCATTCATTGGGAGGAGGAGAGCTGATCCTTGTACCACTGAGTCATCTGGGGCTGGCCTGGATAGATCCTACAGGAACCTGTGCCTAAAGGAGATCAAGAGACCCTCATGCAGCTGAGCCAAGAGCATGCTGGAGAGACAGCTCCTTCCAAAGCAACCATCTTCTCAGATAGCTTCTTACCACTGGTGAGATCCTCTCTTCTCACCTTAAGCACCCTGAGCCACGGCTGTGGCTGAACCCAGAGCAGGGACATCAAGAGGGGCTGTCTGGAGTGAGGGAACAAAGAGCTCTTCAAGGCCAAGGGGGTCCAAAGCCAGTTTAAACCACCTGCAACACCTGGTGTCTGAGAATGTAAATGGAATGATGCAGAAGACAACAGATGATGGTAAAGTCCTTTAGCAGAGCATTAGGAAGGTCAACAGAGGAGGACTGGACAGGTGGAGACAGCCAGAGAAACATCCAGGGTGCATTTGTATCTCCTTCCCCATTTAAATGCAGTGTGGGGTTCTAGCAGCACTGCACAGGGAGAAGGATCACAGACTTGCTTTGGTTGGAGAAGAGCTCTGTGATTATCCAGTCCAACCATCATTAACACCATCATGGCCACTAAACCCTGCCCCAAAGTGCCATGTCCACACACTTCTTGAACACCTCCAGGGATGGGGACTCCACCACCAAGCTGGGCAGCCTGTTCCAATGCCTCTTGCAGGAAAGAAAGTTGTCCTAATACCCGACCTAAACCTCTCCTGGTGCAATTTCAGGCCAGTCCCTCTCCTATCACCTGATACTAGGGAGGCAAAACCAACCCTCAGTTCTCTGCAACCTCCTTTCAGGGAGTTGTAGAGAGCAATGAGATCTCCCCCTCAGCCTCCTCTTCTCCAGGCTTAACAGCTCCAGACCCCTCAGCTGCTCCTCACCAGCCCTGTTCTCCAGATCCTTCACCACCTTGGTTGCCCTTCTCTGGACACACTCCAGCAACTCAACATCTTGGAGTTGGTGCTGCAGAGGATCTGTGAAAAGGATGGGGTGGGGGTGGATAGAGGGGGGTAGCTGCGTAGAACCCCAGGCTTAGCACCTCTGATTCTGTGGTCATTACATAGGAGCTGTCTGGTACACTTCAAAAGATGCTTGTGGAGTGCCAGAGTGCTGAAAATGAAGCAGCTGCTCTCTGGCCAGACAGTTAACTCCTCACTCCACCACCACCACTCCACCTCCCCCCACAGGATGCAGCTTGGTTAATGATTTTCTGCCTGGTGAGGCTCAGTGTAGCTGCACAAACCACGGTGAGCATCAGGGAAAAAGCCAAAGCTGCTCAGTAAACAACAACAGGGCTCAGCCAGAGCTGCCCATGAATCATTTATCAGGGGTGGGGGTGGGGGAGGTCAGGGTTTCTGGTGGTGAGAAAACTCTTGCTGAGATTAATGACTCGAGGAATTAGCCAGGAAGGAAATCAGGTAGCAGCTGAAATGCCTCCAGCCCTGGGCTGTCAAAATATATCCCTTCTGGGGTGGGGGTTAGGGAGGATAGGTGTGGGAGTGGCAGGGGCTGTGGTGTGGCACTGGATTCATTTTACAGAAGGCAAGAAAACCTTTGTGCAGCACATCAACCAGGGTGGAAGAGAGCTCCAAGCTCATCCATTCCAACCTATCTCCCAGCCCTGGCCAATCAACCAGACCATGGCACTAAGTGCCTCAGCCAGGCTTTGCTTCAGCACCTCCAGGGACGGCGACTCCAGCACCTCCCTGGGCAGCCCATTCCAATGCCAATCACTCTCTCTGCCAACAACTTCCTCCTAACATCCAGCCTAGACCTGCCCTGGCACAACTTCAGACTGTCCCCTTGTTCTGTTGCTGGTTGCCTGGCAGAAGAGCCCAACCCCACCTGGCTACAGCCTCCCTTCAGGTAGCTGTAGACAGCAATGAGGTCTGCCCTGAGCCTCCTCTTCTCCAGATGTGCTGCACGAAGCTTTTCTTGCCTTCTGTAAAATAAACCTTAGCACAGGCACTTCCCAACATTTCCAGCTTGAGGGCACCACAAGATTTTGTGCCCATCTCCTGTCTGCATCCTGCAGGATGCTGCATCCTCACCCCAGAAACACCTTCCCCAAAAAAATAAATAAATAAAAGAAAACCCCAAACCCAACCAAGCCACCAAAGAAGTCAAAGCCTTATTATGAAAAGCAGATGAAAACCTGAAGTGAAAAAAAAGTGACTGCACCCCAGGCAAACAAAAAAGAAGGAAAGAAATCAAATCAGGATTGTCTCTGTCTCACTTTCTCCTCTCTCTCAGGGCTTCAGAGAACTTCAAACAATTTCCCCTCACTTGGCAGCTGATTTCTTGGGCTCATTTTCAAGCACTTTGCAAAATGAAAAGAGAGGGGAACTCCTCCTCCTCCTCCTCCTGCCGCTGCCCAGCCCCAGTTTTCACAGCAACCATCACAAACCATTTATCCACTCAGCAGCTTTTCGGGGCAAGGAGGCACTGGAGCTGCACAGCAATCTGTGCTTTTAAAGGGGAAAAAAAAAAAAGGGGGGGG
>WAAF01015816.1:431983-474758 GCA_013400475.1 Tricholaema leucomelas
AGGGCAGTGCTGCAGTCCCCTAATCATCCTCAATGACTCCAGCACCCCGATCCTGTGGCTCTGACATCTCCTGGCCCCTTGTCCTGATTTAATCCCATTTTCTAGCTGCTGGCCTAGCCCAGTTCTGTGCAGTCTCCCCTGGCCACCAGGGGCAATGCTGCCAGATAAACCAGTTCAGTCTCAGCTTCCAGAAGCTTGGGCTTGTGTGATCTGCCCCAGTTTGTAGACCCAGGCTGGTCTCTGATGTGGGTGGGTCTTGATGCATCAAAGGATGTTGGGACCAGGCTTTAAACATGCACCAAGATCTCACTTCAAAGCTGAAGGTGATGTTAAAAGCAGCCCTGCTCTGAGCGAGAGGTTGGAGCAGAGACTTCTCACATCCCTCTATGACTGTTGTGTGCCTGAGGAAGATGGATGGAACCCGGAGGCTCCTCCATGGAGCACATCCTGCTCCTGGGGCAGGTGGCTTGGCTGCAGTATTTAGTCATCCAACAGGATAGGTCTTCAAAGGTGCTTGGTCTGTAATTAAATCAATCAGGACATAATGAAAGGGATTTCTGATCAGTGGGGGGGAAAATAACAACCCCTCCATAGACCTGATGATCTTACAGGGCTTCTCCAACCTAACAGATTCTATGTCCCAGGACAGCCAGGCTGCCACCCTTCTGTCAACAACAGAGTCACTGCAACTGAATGCAGGCCAGAAAAGCTCTGAGAAGCTTTCAAAGAGACAGGCAGGAGCACTGCCCATGCCCTACAGCTGCTGCTCCATCTCCAGCCCCTCACCATCTTCACAGCTTGGCCCTCCAGCATGTGCTTTGCCCCCAGTTCTCCTGCCCCACAGCCGCCACCTCAGGGCACGGTCAGCCCAAGCCCCTTGGCACCTGCTTTGAAGCTTGCTGCCCATTGCTGAGCTGCACCACTGCGACCCAAAGCTGGTGACACTGCTGTACCATCTGTATCCCTTCACTTCCCTCAAGCCTGGCTGCATCCAGCAAGCAGCCTGAAAGAGAAGTTCACTGGTGTCTTGTGGGGACAAGGGAACCCTCCACCACCATGGCTTGGGGGTTAGCAGCCCACGAGATCAAGCCATGGGCATTCCAAACACAGCAGCAGCTGCAAGGTGTCCCTGCTCCTTGGGAGTTGTTCTTCCAAGTGAAACCCTGGTGGGTCCTTCAAGGAGCACAGGCAATGTCAGAGAGAGACCTGGAACCATTGCAGGTCGGGTTGCTTGGGGCTCTGAGCAACCTGCTCTGGTTGCAGGTGTCCCTGCTGACTGCAGGGGTTGAACTAGAAGACCTTAAGAGACCCCTTCCCATCCAGACCACTCTGTGATTTTCTTTGACCTGGGTCCAGCACAGCAACCACAGCGTCTGGCCCTTGGTCCTGGAGCTGGGCTGGGAGTCATGTCCCTGAGTGCCCCAGCAGCTCCCAGGGAGCAGCAGCTGACACCACATTCAACAGGAGGGTGCTCCTCCTCCTCTCCTTTGCCAAAACATATCAGGACACACAGCCACTCTTCACAGGCAGGAGGGATGTGTCCCGTGTCCCTTGTCCCTTCCCCGGCACCGCCTCCACGGGCTGAGGTTAATTACTTAATTACTGACAGGCTGCCAGTTTGTTAGGCACCAGCAGCACAGAGCTGCCAACTGGGACGGCTTCAGCTGCTGGCAGCTGACGTCTGGTGTGCTGTGGGAATATTTTCCTGACAGTCGTGGAATTCCTGAATCCCAGCATGGCAGGGGCTGGAAAGGACCTCTGGAGATCATCCAGCCCAACCCCTCTGCTAAGGCAGGGGCACCTGCAGCAGCTCTCCCAGGATCACAATGGCATGGAGGGGGGGGGGGGTTGGAAGCTCTCCAGAGAAGGATAAAGAACAAAGTGACTGCAAAATGCTAGGTTAGATCTGCTTCCAAAACAGGTCCCCTCAGCACCAATACCTCCAGTGTGGCAAGTCTTCCATGACCCAGCACCCCAAAATGAATCCTGTGGGTCTCACCTTACACCCAAGAAACAACAAAATACCAAACTGAAGGTACAATGAAATACCAAACTGAAGGTACAACAAAATACCAAACTGAAGGTACAACAAAATACCAAACTGAAGGTGTCCTGCCCGTTGTGGAGCTCTTGGGATGTCTTATGTGTTTCCATGGGCTCTGTGGGAGAGCTCCATGGGGAGGCAGCGGATGCCAAATGGGACACTGCAGATCACACACGTGCAAAGGATGTTAGGGGTTGGAAGGGACCCAAAGAGATCATAAAGCCCAACTCCCCTGCCAGAGCAGGACCATACCATCTAGCTCAGGTCACACAGGAATGCATCCAGACAGGCCTTGAAAGGCTCCAGAGCAGGAGACTCCACAATCTCTTTGGGGAGCCTGTTCCAGTGCTCTGTGACCTTTACACTGAAGTTCCCCCCTTGTGTTNCTTTACACTGAAGTTCCCCCTTGTGTTGAGGTGGAACCTCCTGTGCTGCAGCTTACACCCATTGCTCCTTGTCCTGTCCCAAGGAGCAAGTGAGCAGAGCCTGTGTCCCCTACTCTTGACTCAGCCCTCAGATATTTACAGACACTTATTAAATCTCCTCTCAGTCTTCTCTTCTCCAGACTACAGGTCATTGCCTACATGCCTGTTTGCAAGGCTTTCTGCCAAGCAGGGACCCTTCCCCCCCTCAGCCATTGCCAAGGCCGTTGCTGAGCGCTGGGGGCTGGTGAGGCTTTCCCACCATCCCGGTGAACAAATGTGATCGGATTCAATTCGTACAGGCTGCTCAATGCATCAAGCAGGGACCTGATGCTCCACTGGCAGCACCACACAAACCCCCTCCTCAGCGGAAGGTTCCTTTCCCAAAGTGTTTCTGAAGCAAGTGTCACAGCCACATGAAGACAAGACGATGGTGACAGCTTCCTCAGGGCTGCTGAGACAACATCTGCTGCGAGGGTTTCAATCAACAGCCCTTAATTGTCACAGCTCCAGTGCAAACATATTTATGGTAAATAACCCGCCTCAGACGGAGCCGAACCAGGTAACCTCCTCCATCTGTGCAAACAAACATTTGTTCCTGGCAGAAAGTTGGCATCTCCTTCCCCACGAGTAGCTGAGAGCAGCCAAGGAGCTGCGCAAACCGGCTTGGTTCAGACTGGAGTCTCACCAAAGCCCATTCTAGCCGTGGTTAGGAGGCCATGGGTTAGGGGATGTGGGTACTTCGCCTAAAGGCCGCTCCTGTCCAGCAGCACCCTCAGGGTACTGACAATCATCTGCCTTCAGGATGAGGAGACAGAGCAGTACCTAAAGGGGGCCTAAAAAAAAGGCTGGAGAGGGACTGTTTACAGAGGCCTGTAGCGGAAGGACAAGGAGAAATGGCCTCACACTAGAGAAGAGTAGGTTTAGATTGGATGTTAGGAACAAGTTCTTTACCATGAGAGTGGTGGAACGCTGAAACAGGTTGCCCAGGCAGGTGGTTGGTGCCCCATCCCTGCAGATATTCAAAGTGCAGCTTGACAAGGCTCTGGGCAACCTGATCTAGTTGAGGATGCCCCTGCTTACTGCAGAGGGGGTTGGACTAGATGACATTTGGAGGTCCCTTCCAACCCAGACCGTTCTGTGATACTCACCCCATATCCTGCTGCTCAGCAGCTGGAGCTGCTGGGCTGGGTGTCCTGGGACAATCCAAAAGCCATCCTGGACTTGGAGGCACTCCAGGTGCAAGGAGAGGTCCCACACTGCTACCCAGACTCCAGGCTTGGGGCAGTCTCATAAGCCTCCTCTTCACCTGCTGGGTTCCTCTGCCATGAGAAGAGACAACTCTGGGGGTGGGAAGTCTCAGCAGGTTGCTGCTGCCTGCAGATGCCAAGTGGCAGAGGAGGTCATCCTTGAGCCTAGAGGGGTGCAGAATGGTTTCAGCTGTGAGCCCAAGGCAGCTCAGCCCAGTTGGGCTGAGTCAAAGCCCTGCACTATCTTTTCCCTGCCTCCAGCCTCCCCAGAAACCAACCAAACCAGACACCAACCTTGTCACCAGGCCAAGTCTTGCAGGTCCTGGCCAGATTCCCACCAAAGGAGTAGCAGCTGATAGGTACTGTTGCTCTGAGGAGCTCAGCAGTGCCTGAGCATGGCAGTTGAAAGGAGGAAGGGAAGGCTCAGGTGAAGAGCATCAGGGAGGAATGCAGGCTTGGGTTAAAGGGTAGCAGCTGCTTCTTGACATACCTACACCACTGTCTCAGGGTGGTGTGGAAGTCCTCTGGGTTTGATTGGCACAGGTGATTTCTTGGTTCTGGCAAACAGCCTGTAGGTCTGTAAGTGCAGCAGCTGATCTAAAGCCACCAAGTGGGCCAGGCTCTTGTGGTCCCTTGAGCTCGTGGAGTTCCTTACTACACAGCCTGAATCAGTCCCCAAGCTTAGGCAACACTTAAAATCTGCATCAGATGGACTCTTCCTGAGGTTCCCCTGCCTGTAGGCTCCTCCATCTGCTGCACCTTGCATGGGTCCAGCCTTCTGCTCAGCCACCACTTGGCAAGACCCCAGCTGAGCTCTAACCCTCCACACTGAAGTTGTTGAATCCAGGTTGTGCTACCAGCTGCCCATTCTGGAGTGAAGGTCAGTGCTGAGACCAGGATGGGGCCCTGGTCACAGCTCTGTTGGTCTGGGGGCTGAGGGAGGAGCTGCACACAATGACCAACACCACACACTGTGACCATCACTGCTGTGACCCTGGGCAAAGCTCCTCTGGAGCCTGAGGGTCTGGAGCACAGCAGAAGCCCTGGCAGGTGTAGTGGCTGGGGGGAGTCTCTGTTTGCTGTCCCTTACAGACAGGCTGAGCTTTCTAACCCTCTCCAACCTCCTGCACAGGATTTAGCAG
Organism: Tricholaema leucomelas; assembly: GCA_013400475.1. Taxonomy (NCBI): domain Eukaryota; kingdom Metazoa; phylum Chordata; class Aves; order Piciformes; family Lybiidae; genus Tricholaema lacrymosa; species Tricholaema leucomelas. Next base: position 436,842 of record WAAF01015816.1, read on the forward strand.
CCTCCACTTGTCACCAAGGAAGCACCAGGAAGCTGAGAAGAGAATGTTTGAAGTGCCCCATCAAACCCCCACATCTTTCCGAAGCACAACGCCCACCTTTTCACACTACGAACGAGGTGGGAGAGCACCAGAAGAAAGAAGATAATGCACAGCTTAAGTCTCACTGCAGAGCTGGGATTAGCCTGAGGCAGGACACTCAGTCCTACAGCAGCTGGCAGCAGGGTGAGGTGGTGCTGGGCTGGTTCTTGTGGTTCTCTGGCTGCTGCTGGAGGTGAGCTGGCCACAGGAGGATCAGCCATGGGGAGGAAAAACACTCCCGGGCTCCTCTCTCTGCGTCGTTCACTCCTGTGCTGCAAAGCCACAGCCAGGGAGGTTCACAGGTCCAACCACATGGGAAAGCCCAAGGTCATGTCTTCATCTGTGTGGAGCAGCTCTTTGCCTGACTCCAAAGGATTCATCACCATTGCCTAGATGGAAATGTTCCTTTCTGAGGCTGGACCATGAGTACTGGATTCAGTTTCAGGTCCCTTGCTCCAAGAAGGACCTTGAGGGGCTAGAGCAGGTCCAGAAAACAGCAACAAGGGGTCTAGAGAACAGGGCTGGTGAGGAGCAGCTGAGGGAACTGGGTTTGTTCAACCTGGAGAAAAGGAGGCCAGGGAGAGACCTTCTGGCTCCCTACAACTCCCTGAAAGGAGGCTGCAGCCAGATGGAGCTCGGTTTCTGCTCCCAGGTGGCAAATGACAGGACAAGAGGAAATGGCCTCAAGATGCAGCAGGGGAGGTTTGGACTGGACATGCTGAACATGGTTCCCCCAGCAGTAGACCCCAGGGCAATGACTTGCCCATAACAGGGGCATGCAGAAGTCTGATGCCCGTGGAGGGTGAGCTGGGGCATCACTGGTGTTTGGTGGCCCAGTTCATCCTGGACAGTGCTGAACTGAGGTGGGGGGTGGGCTGGAGCTTGTCCTGACAGCCATCCTTGGTCCTTTGGTTATCACTGCAGGTGGGTGCTGGGTTGGAAACTCTTACATAGGAACTCTGAGACCTCCATGCCCTGGGTGAAGCCCAGTAGGAACCTGGGAACAGATCAAACCATGACGGACCAGGTTAGCTTGGGCTGTTGTGCAGAAGGAAAAGGGACACAAAGTAGCAAAGAGCAAGGGGATGCAGCATGCAAAAGAGAGAAGTGTTCCTTGGATTGAGAGCCTCCAGCTCCCTGGACAAAGAGCAGAGCCCTTCAGAGAAGTCTCCCAGCTCTGTAAGTGCCTCAAACGTGGCCCTTCTTGCCCTCCAAAGCTCACTCAATCACCTCAGAGGAAGGTACCTCCACGGTCTGGGGATGGACACTGCTCATGGGATGAGCAGCCTGTACCCAGCCTTCTCAAAGGTCTTTTCCAGCCTAACCAATTCTGACCCCAGTGGGTTTGGCACCACCTTGCAGAAGGGTGTGGAAGCAGCCAGGAGCAGCCCTTGGGTTGTGTTAACCACCCTGGGACGCACCCATGGAAGCTGCATGTGAGGACAGGCCCACTGGGAGGGCAGCTTGGGAAAGGAGTGGGAAGGGAACAAAAGCCTAGAGAGTGACTCTGCCATGTGCATCCAAGGCTCCATCCTACCCAACCTGGCCCTTCTGGAGCTGTGCCCTGGCACTCAGCCTGTGCCAGCCTTCGCTCCACTGTTCCTGTGATAGTGTTTGGTGCAGTGCCAACCTTCTCACCTTGTCTCACAGCAGCTTCTCAGGTCCTAGGGAGCATTCTGCCACCATTTGCCCATCATTGCTTGAGCCACGTCTAGGAAATACTGACCCTGAACTTCTTGGGCTTGGCCAGCTTGTCTGGATCGCCAGGAGAGGCAGGAGGCTGCACCAGCCTCAGCAAAGGTGCCTTCAAAGTGAAGAGGACATGGGCCTCACTGCTCCATGGCACAGCATCCAGCTGTCTTTGAAGCTTGGTGTGTTTGCACTCAGCCTTGGCCAGAGCCTTCGGCACATGGAAAGCTTTGGATGTCTGATTGAGCAGATGCTTCTCCTCTTGCCTGCCAGTGTCAGGCTCCTGCCAAGAGACAGACTTCCCTTCATCTGCAAGGAGGAGCTGCTCTGAAGGCAGCATGATGGGGAGCAGCTGCTGGTCACAGCTCTGGCTCCCATGGAGCAGGGGTGTCCATGAGCATCTCTGGGGCAGTCCTGTGTGGCACAGAGGGAGGAGGTGCCCCAGGACCGAGGTCAGATCAGAACTTGGAGGGCCCCATGGTGCTCCTGCTGCCAGGCAGGAGGCTTGGATGAGAAGAGCTGAGCTGCTGGAGGTGTAGTCAGCATGGATGGGCTGAGTTTCCAAGGGGCAGAAGAGTCTCTGGAGCACTCACCTTGCTCCAGCATCTCAGAAGCTTTCTCCAGGCCCCAGCTGGGAGAGAGCTGGGCTGTAAGAGATCCTGAAGAGGATTGATGCCACCATCTTGTGCATCCCCTTAGGTTACTGTCAAGGACCAAATCAGCAACATGGTTTTGGAGGCCAAGCTGGGACAGCTGAAGCCCCAGAAGAGGACTTCTTCTCCAAGGAACAAAGAACAGCCCAGAGACTCAGCTGTAAGGGTGAAACCCTGCCCCAAGTCTACCTGGCCCTCACCCATCCTCTCAGATGGGCAGCAGGGGAGGCAGAAGGGACAAGGATGACTCAGGGACAGAACAGTGATGCTGGGCACTCTGCATGTCCTCCCTGGCGCAGGCAGGTCACAGTGGGAGAAGAATCTGAGTGATGCTCAGCCTCTTACCCCCTAGTTAGACTTATTCTGAAGGTCTGGAATAGTCATTTCTGGTGTGGTTCTCTGTGTAGAGGCATCAACAGGCACACAGGGACCTGGCAGCAGATGCAGCAGCAGAGCTGCATGGTGGGGTGCAATGTGCAGGTTGGAGACTCCACCACCCTCACTTGCCCTTGGTTGTCCTTACACCTCCCCAAAGGCCTGCTGTGTGCCAGGAGCTGTCTGCCAGCCACTCATCTCTGGAAAACTCAGAGGTTCCAGTGCTGGAGGGGATGTGATCTGATCCAAGGCACATTCTGAAGGAGTTCTCATTTCCCTGGAGAGGCTGCAGCAGAAGCTCTGAAGGGAGAGCAGTTCATGCTCAATTTAGCTTCACATGACCTCGTTTGCCATCACTTAGCCAACAAGGGAGAAGGCAGTGACAAGAAATCCTCACCCGTGGACCTTGAGAGCTGCTCAGTTCCTGGGAGCTTGGAGGCAGGGGAGGGTTGATGCTCAGTGGTGACGAGATGGAGACATGAAGCAATGGTCCCTTGGGCAGCTGCAGCAGAATCCTGGTCCTGGCCTCTCCAAAGCTGGGCTCTGGTGCTTTGAATTGTCACAGAATCACAGAATTGTTCTGGTTGGAATAGATCTCTAAGATCCTCGAGTCCAATCATCAAATGACACCAGCATGGTCATTAAACCATGGGCCCAAGTGCCCTGTCCACACATTTCTTGAACACCTCCAGGGATGGTGACTCCACCACCTCCCTGGGCACCCTGTTACAATGCTCTGCTCCACATCTCTTCCACCTACCCATCCATGCCTCTCTCCCTCTTCCAGGCTTTCCTCTCCTCCTAAAGACTGGAATATCCACACTTCAGACCAGAGAAGCGTCCCCCTGCAGCAGGAGGTGCCACTGTCCCACCTCCCTTCCAAAGGCCTGTTTCCACCCCTCTGTCACTCCAACACCAACACACGGTGTTTGCACAGAAGAAGACAGGGCTGACTGTTTGCTGGTAAACACTGCAGGGCTGCGAGCCAAAGCACAGCTCCTCCTGCTCCTCACAGACGTGACAACATCCGAGTGCTGCCAGCCCTGGAGCTGGCAAGCCCTCACCAATCCCATCCCCCCCCAGGCCTTTGCCATATGCCAGGGACCCCACAGGATGTCAGAGAAGACGTGGAGAAGATTGCTCCTGCTCTGTGAACTCTATGGCATCGTGGCCTCCAGGAGCGAGGTCACGAGCAAGCCTCCACAGCTCATCTCCTGCTTCTCTGACCATCTGCTCCAACTGCCCACCTGCCATGGCAGGGGCACTCAGCACTCCCACGTCCCCAGCCTGCCCACAGTGCCTGGGCACTGCTTCATGTGCCTGAGGAGTGACTGCTGCTGCCAACAGCAGAACCCCTCAGGTGAGCTGACCTTGGTGGCACAAAGAGGCACCCAGCAATGGCTGCTGCTTCCAGCTTTGGCAGCACAGAGGGCACAGGGAACTAAGAGGTGAGACAGCCCTGCAGGTTTTAACATCACAGACACAAGCTTGTCACCAGAATAAATCACAGACTCCTGCTGGTCTGGACAAATACCCTCCACACACCAGAGCAGGCTCACTTCTCACCCTGCTGAGGATGCTGGTTGTCAAGTACTGTGGGGGTCTCACTGCTCTTTCACCCCCTGGTCTCTAGGATACAGGCACCTTCCAGAGGGCCCAAATGGATCTGTGTCAGTGCTCCCCTGACAGGGAAACAGCAGGGACGTGCCAGGGTCTTTCATGGGCAAAGGGTGCTGTGGGCATCCATCCCACTGGTGTGAAGAGCACCTTGTGGCCAACACTCTGCACTTCTTCCTGTCTCTTCACCACTGCTCTGGGACATCTACAAGGTCAGGCACTGCTTGCATAGAGCATGAATTCTCAAACTAGCAAACCTTTTCTGGGTCACTTACCCACATTACACTTATAACCTTCTCTGCATGACCACGAGGGTAAGGGATGCCATAGAAGGGTTGACTTCACCACAAATCCATGATGCCAGGAGGCCACAGTGCCCACCACCCTCATCACTGCTACAGTGCTGCACAACCAAGGAACTGCTGATTTCAGGGCAAAAAATGGGCATGGGCAGAGAGGGGAGTGGGCAGGTGCCAGGGTGTGATAGGTACAGGGTTGGGGGGTTGTGCCCTGAGCAGTTCAAGGTGGGTTTCCTGATGTCCTCTATAGAATGAGCCTCCACAAGAGCTTTGAAGTCAGAGGAGAGATTTTTACCTGAACTGGAACGAGCTGCCTTTGAAAGTTGGTGAAGCTCAGAAGCAGCTGAGAGTCAGAAGAAAAAGGAAAAGTGGCCAGAAATAGACCTGCCCCTGCCCTGTGCCCTCTCAGCAGGTCCTGGCCTCCAGTTCCACTTCCCACCCCTGCTTTGTGACCTTCAGGAGTTCCAGCAGCAACTCAAAGCCCATTCCAAGGCCTGTCCTTGTGGCTTCTTGCCCCACTCACCCCATCCTACCCCACATGCTCTTTCCTGTGGAGGTCCTTGATGGAAACCCCAGCTCCTCACAGCCACAGCCCAGTGCCCCAGGGAAGGATCTGGTTGGTTTTTCCTGGAGGGAGGTGCCTGGGGCACCACTCAGGCACTGTCAGGGCAATGCTGAAAGCATCTTCTATCAGAGCAGCTCCTGGGCTGGCTTCTCCTCCTCCAGCTCCAGAGGACAATGTGTCAAGGGAGAGGCACAAAAAGATGAAGGAACAGGACCTGTGCTCCCCTCCAAGGTCATCACAGCCATCACACACAGCAGGCACTGCTCAGAGGGGTTGCACCAACCGTAAGTGCCAAGAGCGAGGAGGCACCCACAGCCTTTGACTGGTTCCTTCACACAAGCAAGCCATCAGTTCCCACGGACAGGGAAGCCCCAAGCTCCTGCACTGATCTCATTGACCTCTCTGCTAAAGAGAAAACTCCTCTGGGGCCAGGAGACGTTCTGCAGGTTTTGTCACCTGCTGTCCCCTCCCTCCCCAATGAGCTATCAAAGCCCAATTCCCTTTCCCCTCCCATCTCAGTGCTGCTTGTGTGTCCTGATAACATCACCAACAGCAGATCAAACTTTTCAGGACAAGCCCCAGCACAGTCAAAGCAAGAGCAACAGAACCATTTCCATCACAGTGAGACCAAAGCCATAGATCTTCCCACCCCAGGGTCATTGTTCTGTGTCCCAGTGTCCCCAGTACTCCTCACCTGGCACAGGCCAACCAGGATTCCCAGGAAGGACAATTCCCTGCACAAAGATGCCAGGAGAGCTTCAGCGAGAGCAGAAGAAGCTGAAGGTTACACCAAGCACATGCTCTTGCTCCTTGGAGGGCCCCTGGGCCCTGCTCTGGTTTGGGAACAAGATCTCCTCTTGCCCACTCTTTGTGGCTGAGCTTGCTGTGTGCACAGCCTGGGCTGTCCAGTATCACTCACCTCTCACCCCATGGCCAAAGGGTCCAGCTGCACCCATGTCCTCTCTCACCAGGGCTAAGAATGCTCCAGAAGCATCTCACTGCTGATGTGTAGCCAAAGTAACAGGCTTAATGCAAGCAGACATCTCCACCTGCTGCTGGAGCTTTTCCACTCGACCAGTCTCCTCCTCCCTCCTCAGGAGACCCTCGCTAGGTCCTATCACTGCTGACCTGTGTGCTGGGGAGAGGGCTGGGTGGCTGTGGCAGGATGCAGAGCTGGTGAGAGGACACCTTGGAGGCTCTGCTCATCACTGTAATTGGGTCTGCAGTTGAAAGTTCCATGCTCCCTGCAGAAAGCTCCCCAGAGCTGCCCACACACAAGCCCTGAGGCTTCTGGGCTGCTCAGGCTGTGCTGTCATTGATTGGCACTGAGGAGAAGGGAGGCAGTCAGAGATGGGGAGGACAATTCCATCCACAGAGCACTTGTGGGCTTCCCAGCCCCGGGAGCTCTGCCCACAGAGCAGAGTCCATGGAGCACCAACCACCCTCACCAGTGGAGGGGACTCCAGGTCTTCTGTGGGAGCAGTATCCCTGGGAAGTGCCTGAGCTGAAAGAGGAGAGGAGAGCATGGGGAGTCCAGGGTTCGGGCAGGAGGAGCAGGAGCATGGGGAAGAGCCCAGCAGAAAGCAGTCAGCTTGGCCAGCAGCAGCAGCGCTGGAGCCTTTGCAGGCCATGAGAAACGTTCTCCTTCCCTCTTCTGGGCCAGAGCCCTTCACAAGCAGCGATGCTCAGCCTCTCCAGAGCGGTTGCACAGTGACACCCAGAGGACAAGACCAGAGAGCCGTCACCATCCCACCCAGCCACCAGCACGGGAACACACACCAGAGCTCTGCAGAGCCCCCCGGGGGCTGCTCAGAGGAGAAGGCTCCCTGCCTGCAGCCTGCTGTGATGCTGGACACATCTCGCAGCGGCAGAATAAATAATTTCTGCTCTAGAAATGTGGATTTCAGCATGGGAAAGGAGCAGGACTCATCTCCAGGAGGAGAAGTCACACACACACACACACCTACCAGACCCCATCAATGTTTGTCTACATTGGTAGTTTCCTGTGCCCTTCAGAGATACAAACCAGCCCCTGTTTCATTGGAGCTATTGCTGCACCGTCCCAGTGCTCAGCCAGACACCTTTAGGAGCTGGGTTAGGAGAGGACAACAGCCATGGAATGGGGTTAAATAATGTTCAGACTTGATGATCTTAAAGGTCTTCTCCACCCAAAATGATTTTGTGACTAGGAATGAAAAGCCACTCCCTGGCTGCCTTTCTACTGAGGCACCAAATGTCTCCTTATTGATAAGAGGTTGGCACCCAAAGTGCCTCTGTTCTCCCTGTGCCTCCCTTGCAGGGGATGCAGCAGGATGACCACCACCAGTAGCCACAGAATCACAGAATGGTAGGGTTTGGAAGGGACCTCCAGAGATCACCCAGTTCAACCCCTCTACTAGAGCAGGGTCACCTAGAGGCACATCCAGACACTCATGGTTAGGGTACAATGTGTAGGAAAGGACCCTTTGGAATGAGCCTTCCCAAACTGCTGCACCCATTCCTTTTAGAGCTGCAGAAATGGAAGCCCTGTCCTGTTTTACTGACCCCTGACCATTCTTTGCTTCAGTTAACATTAGAGCAAATGAGCTGTAGGAGTTTCTGTAGTCAAGGAAAACACAACAACATCATCAATTAAAAAGGGGGGAGGTAAAAAAAAAACCAAACCCAAAGACTTTAGAGTTGCCTCTCAGCTTTACAAGGTGTTGTAAGTCTCACTGTAGTTAGTGCAGTGCTCAATGCACTTCCCACTCCTAGTGAGTCCAGCTGGTACAGAGAGCTGGGGGTCCCTCAAGACAGAGGGCTCCAGGCTTAGTGCTCATTCCTTCACCCACCGGCTGAGCTCTGCTGGGGGTTTGCCAGAGGGTGGTTGTTTTGTGCAGGTTTGTTTAAGCTCTTGCTCATCAAACCGTGAGGTTGGTGTCCCTGGAGGTCACAGAGCCACGTGAGGGGCAGGGGAGGAAATAGAGCTGTGTTTGCAGAGGTGCTCATTAACAAGGAGGGTGGGACATTTGCCAGGCACAGCTGGTGGCACAGGGTGATTTTCACCCTTAAGGGCAACTTCATGCCTCTTTGTTAAGATCCGTGAGAAATTCCATATCCCATTCCTGGCGGGAAGAGGAGAAACTGGGCACGCCGGGGGTTGTGCAACAGGTTCAGGACAGCCCAGCGCAGGGGAGGGTGGCTGCCTCTGCCTCGAGAGGGCAAACACGGCACGGAGAAAGGTTTGAAGCACTGCCTTTGCTTCGCACCTGGGCACTGCCAGCGCTCTGCTGTCCCCCTGCTCAGAGGATGGTGGCCTCAATGCCCCAGCATCGAAGGAGACCTGGAACTGCAGCTCAAGCTGCGCTCAGAACAACCTTTGTGACCCAGTAGAGTCCTTTGCTGCAGCACAGCCCTTCAGCCCAGCCAGGCAGGAAGGACAGAACACCGGAGAATCATGCAGTCATGAAGGCTGGAAAAGATCTCCAAGACCACTGAATCCAGTCAGAGATCGACTCTGACCTTGACACGGTGCCAAGAGTGTGCCAAGCGGGAGGCTGTCTGTGGCACGCAGCTTCAGGCTGCAGAGACTGGAGTTAGGGATGTCACCAGCCTCTAGTTCAAGAACACCAAACAGGTGGTAACAGTGACTCAAGCAGGTGTCATGAGGTGAGAAAAAAAAGAAGAGATATGGACTGTTGAGCTGCCTTCAGAAATCCCCAACCCCGAAGGCAGTCTCTGCTCCACCTGGCAGCAAATCCTGCACCTTGTCCCAGAGCCCTCCCCCCACCCTCCAAGGGGCTGGAGGGGTGGCAGGGGTCAAATGTTCTGTTTGTTCCTGGAAAATGGTCTCAAACCAAGACTAAAAATAGGCTAATGGAGCACAGATGGGATGAGACAGATCCCATGAAGGAAAATGTGTCAGTGCCTCCAAAACATCCCTGCTCCTGCTTCCAGTGGGAGGCTTGGCTCACCCAGGCCAGCCCGTGGGATGGGCAAAGTGCAGCAGTTAGGGCAAGGAGGAGGCCAGAAGGAGAATGTTGTTGTGGAAGGAAAACAGCTCAGACAGAAAGCTAAGGGGATGGAACCTCCAGCTTCTGGTGCACACTTTCACGTGGAACGGCTGCATCCATTAATGCTTTCTGCAGTGATCTGGACAGGAGACAGGGCTGGGAAGCAGAAACAGCTCATGGATGACACAGGAGGAGGTTAATTGAATCCAGAAAAACCCAAAAGCACCTCTGAGAAGCCCAAGCCAGGGAAGTGGGTGGTGGGTTTGCAGCTGAACATCCGCTTCCATGAATGCACCCTGCAGCGCGCAGGCTTCAGCGAGGACAAAGCCCAGCTCCTTGGTCCTGCAGGGAAGGGGGAGCTCACTCAAGGGGAAAAAGAGCTGCTGGAACAACTGGGACCATGTGTCTTCCTGCAATGACAAGGGGATGCTGTGTCCAGGTTTGGAAGTGAATAGCATCAATGAGAAGATCTGGTTGCTGGAGATGTTCTGGGAGTGTCTGGATATTACCCCCACCCCCGCAGGGGCAGAAGGAATGGTCCCTCTGCCTGGCTGGGGACATTTCATGCCGCTCTGATGAAGTTCTGGAGACCTGGCACATGAGCAAAGGGGACTGCATGGAGGAAAAGTCTGACTCTAGGTGCTGTTCCCTGTCCTGTCCTCAATGTCCTGGGCTGTGGGACCATGTCTGGCCAGACTCATGGTGCTTGCAGCCTGTGTGCCCATGCTGGGACTGCCCCATATATTCCATGGGGTGGTTGGAGAGTGCTGGGAGGAGCTGCAGTGTGGGGAGCAGGATGCAGAAAATGCTGGGTTTTGCAGCAGGAGTGGGAAAGGGACCATAAGAGGTGGCTTGGGAACTGCAAGAGATGGCCTGGTGCATCATGCAGCATGGGCTGGCAGTCTCTACCCACTGCTCGGGCACACGGAGTGGCCATGATCCATGAAACCAGCCACACAGAAAAGGGCTGAGGGTGGGGGGGAGAGTGTCAACATGAGGTGGTGGGGAAGGAGCAAATACAGGGCAGGGACTTGCTCTGGGGTCTGCAGCTCTAGTAAGGTCTTGTCCTGTGCCACCTCCTCACGGGGAAGAAAGGAACTTTACCTACAGACTCCAGTAGAACCCTCCAGCTGTGCTCGATCTACCCAGCTGCGGCACCAAGTGCTGCCCAGGAGCTTCTACAGCACAAAGCTTGGCAAAGAGCACCCTCCAGTGGGCACTGGGAGGGCAGTGGGAGCCCCATGCCTGCTGCTGGATGCACACTGGACACAGGAGGGACCTCAGCGTGGCAGAGACTTGGACTGGGGGGAGGGGGGGTCCTGGGAGGAGCTGGAGCACAGCAGCCACCTGCTTCCTGGACCCTGCACTCACTGCATTTTGCTCTGGCCAGATGCTGTCCATGAGGTGCACATGTTTGAGTCACCCCCATGGCTGTGGGCTCCAAATGAGTGGTCAGGATGGAAGTTCAGTGTAGCAAGAGGTCTCTGCAAAAACACAAGTTTGGACAGTGAACCCTTCACAAATTTGGATGCTCTTGGATGGTGAACTCCCAGGCATTGGTCCCAGCTGGTGCCACTGCTCTGACTTTACAGCTTCTAAGAAGGCATCTGGAGTGGGTAACTCTGTACAGAGCTGCTGGATTCTTATTCAGATCACCAGATGAGGTGAGAAGACATAAGGCAAAGGCTCTGAGCCTCCCAGCCCAAACCAACCTGGGATGCTGTGATTCCATCACCTACTGTCCTGCCCTGGCAGCATGTGCATCACTTACTGCCAAGCCCTGGCAGTCATCCCCATGAGTGTCTGAGGGGGTTGGCCATGCCAGAGCAGGACCCGGCACTCCAAAGTCTCCAGCTCCATGGAGTCATCAGCAAGACCCAGAGCTGGGTGGATGTACAGCAGCTTGTAGGAGTCCCCAGCAAGCCCAAAAGCAGAGGAAATCCCAACAAGGGATGTAAGAGGCATCTGCCAAATGTGTCCCACTCCCTCCGTCTCAGCGTTACATCAGCTCAGGGCTGGGCTCCTGGATGTAGCTCCTGCTCCCTCCTCGCTGATCCCCTCGGCTGGGAACAAAGCGAGGGCCAGGCCAGCACTGACTCAGCCCCTGCCCCTGGAAGGGTTTCAGAGCTGAAAGCTGCTGCCCAGTCCTCGCTGCAGCGGGGGGCCCCGGGACAAGCCAGAGAGAAGGAGGAAGGTCCTCTGCTAACCCCCACCAGCATCCTGCCACCCCTGCCTCCTCACCAGCTAGTAAGGCTCCCCCAAAACCCAGCCACCCCAAACAGCATTAGCCCAGGACGTGCCATGTCCCCTGCCTCCGAGGTGACGCCCGGTGCGGGGCGGAGCAAAGCCAGGGCAGAAGAACCATCTCCTGCAGCATCTGGTTGCAATCATTGTGTGCAGAACTGGCGACGCTCCTGCCCGGCCAGCAGCCAAGGGAGCTGTTTCCCACGGGATTCCAAGCTCATCGCTCCCTACGCCGGGGTTCGGCACGCCCCTTCCAGCGAGATGCATCCTTGGAACATCCCCAGAGTATTCCTAGAGCATCCCTGGCTCCCGAATCTGCCCACATCGAGGCCTCCAGACCTGGTACAGAGCTGAGACTCTGCACCAAGGGGACGTACCCCAGCATAGGCACGGGGCCACGCTGCTCCCACGCTGCTATCCCATGGGATTGCTCCCCAGGGGCTTGTCCAGCAGCTCCAGAGCTACGGCTGCACATTCCCAGCTTCCTGTCCTGGCCAGCCCTGCTCTTAATGCGCCGATATCAACATGGTGACCTCATGATGGCTCACTTCACAGCTACAGGGATAGTTTGGTTTTCTCATGCTAAATATTTGGAGAAGGCTTCAGGAAAACACCCTCCTTTGGGAAAAAAAATAATAACAACTTCTAAAAGCCACTCTGTAAGCAGCCAGTTTGTGATTTATTGCACTGGGTGATCGGTTCCTTGCTCCTGGAGTTGGGTGGTAACTCAAGGACCCCTGCTTGCACCCATGGAAAGGCTGCTCAGAGCTCTCTCATTGCTGAGAAAGGCTTGAAAATGGGGGGAAAAAAAACACACAGAAAGTGGAAGAAAAAGTCACTTTCTGGGCTCACTAAGCCGGTGCCAGAACCTGGGAGTGAGCTGAGGCAAACACCCCCAGCACCTTGCCGTGGCTGCTGTCACAAGGCAGAGCAGAAGGCAACCACGGAGGAACCAGAAGAAAATGGGACGAGTTCCTGTTGGGCTGGGATGGACGGGCACCGGGAGGGAAGAGCTGGCACCAGGGGATGCCCATGTTCTCCCGAATGAGCACCGGGAATGCCGAGCTGGCACCGGCGGATAACTGTGCTCTCACGAATGGGCACTAGGAGTCCAGAGCTGGCAGCGGCGAATGCCAGTGCCCTCTTGACGGGAGTCCCGACGGAGGCTATCCCGGCACGTTCTCGCGGTTGCCCCCGCGGACAGCGCCGAGTTCGGTCTGTCCCTGCCGGCTGCCGAGACACGGCCGCGGGCCCCGCCGCCGGCCCGAGCACCCCCGAGCGAGGCCGCCCCTCCCTCCCCTTCCTCCTCCTCCTCCTCCCACCGGCCGGCCCCGAGCCCCGGCGCCGCGGCCACACCAGAGCACAAGTCGCCGCGGGGCTGGCCGGGGGGAGCCGAGCCGGGCCGAACCCGAGCCGAGCCAAGCCGAACCTGGCCGAGCCGGGACGAGCCGAGCCCAGCCGAACTAAGAGGAGCCGAGACAAGCGCAGGTGAGCCCGGTCGAGCTGTGCCGAGCCCAGCCGGACCCAGCTGCGCGGTGCCGACCCGATCCATGCCGTTCTACAAGCGGAGCGTGGAGGCGCGGAGGGGCTCGGCGGTGCCCCTGGCCGAGCTGCGGGACGTCTGCAGCCGGGCGGCCCTCACCCTGCTCCGGCAGCTCGCCGACCTCTGCGGACACTCGCTCGCCCTTCTGGGAGACATCGAGGGTCACGTCGTGGCCCTGGGCCGCCGCACCGGGCGGCTGCACCGCCGGGCCGCCCGGCTCCAGGCCCTGCTGCGGGGCCGACCGCTGCGTGGGGCCGTCGCCGGGACAGGTAAGAGGGGTTCCCACACGCTCCGGGGTGTCCCGCCAGCCCCGGCCCGGGGGTGAGCCGGGCTGCACCCTCTCCGGGGGCCTTGGCTTAGGAGGGACTCTGCCGCTTGTCCCTCGCCGTAGTCCTGCCTGCGTGCCCCATATCCCCTTGCCGGGATGGGTGACCCACGGTGGACTGAGGTATCTGCTTGGCAGTCCGGCATGGCCAGAGAACAGGCAGCAATGCCACTGCGTGGTCAGAGTGGGGGGGTGATGCCCCTGGGATGCCCAGGGAGTGGGTGGTGATGCCACCACACCTGAGGAACAGGTGGTGATGCCACCATGATGCCAGAGAATGGGCAGCAATGTCACTGGGATTTCCAGGGAACAGGTGGTGATGCCACCATGATGCCTTGTTGGTCGCAGTAGCCATGGCAGCGTGTACTGGCTGTGGCATCGGGGTGACCCAGGGACAACTCAGCAGCCTCTGGTGCCCTATCCCACCCGTCGTCTCTGGCACACAGCCACACTTCCCAGGCTGCCGGCCAAGCACAGGGCTCACGCTGCGTCCCGACTTACCGGGGCTATTCCATTCCGAGCTCCCCGGGAATGCCAGGCTGCCTCCTCGGCTCCGCTGCGTGGGTGCTTCACTCTATGCCGGGGCAGGGACCGAGGTGGCCATCTCCTTGCTGGTCGCTGCAGTTCAGCATAGAGCAGCTTCCCCCGGGGTTATGTGGTTGGGTCCAGCAGCAGCAGCCTGGGCATTGCGCTGCCTGGCTCTCTCCTGGCAGCCTGCGCAGTTCGGTTTTGCCAGGATGGTTCCAGCCTTTCGTTTTGGTGCGGGGTCCTGTGCTGGGGCAGCAGCGGGCAGCCTGTTCCGGAGGAGCTCAGAACGAGCTGTTTTGGGAACTGTTTGTGGCAATTTGTGTGAAGGCCTGGCGGGGCAGGAGGGGGTGCTGGTGGTGCATGCATTCCCCAGCAGTGTTTCCCAGGCCCTGGCAAAGCGCTGGGTCCTGTGCTGGCTGCACAGCCCCTGCCAGCGCTGTCTCGGCTGCGGAAGCCGTGGGAAAGCCCTGCCGGAGCCTCGCAGCCGGATTGCCGGAGCCGGGCACTCATCCTCGGCCTCCAGATCCCCTGCTCTGTGCTTGCTCCTGCCGTAAATCAGGGCAGGGAGAGACTCCTGCTGTCCCCTGTATCAGCCGGTGCAGAGTGGAGGGGACAAGGAGGTGCCAGGGTTGCTGATGCTGACCCGCACACAGCAGCAGTGGCAGTGCCAAGCCATTCAGTGCCATTCGTCACCATACGTGCTGGTCCCATGCCTCTCGCAGGACGAGCTGGCTGACACGGTAGCCAGATGGTCCCTTGTCGGCAGGTTGGCTGTGCTCTCAGTGGCCGTGGTGGCCACAGGAGGCAGGGGGATGGCATGGGGGTGGCAGGGACAATGGCAGGGTGGGGAGGGTGGGAAGACAGGAATGATGGCAGGGTGAGGAAGGAGGGGATGGCAGGGATGACGGCAGCATGGGGAAGAAGGGGATGGCAGTGATGATGGCCGTGTGGGGAGGATGAGTATGTCAGGGTAGGGAAGGAGGGGATGGAAGGGATGATGGCAGGGTGGGGACACAGCTGCCACTGCGTACAGGTGGGGTTGCCAGCCCCTGGACTGCAGGTTCACGCCATGTGCCTGAGGTTTGTCCTGGAGCCACATCTCAGCAGGCTGCAAGTGATGTGTGACATGCAGTGGGAAAGTCATCACCTCCTCCTTAGAGCCCCGTGAATGTGCATGTATGCAGATGTTGGGGGTGGCTCTGAGCTGGCTGGGGGTTGGAGACATGGGGCTCGGCACCAAGCTGCAGGGTCTGCAGGGAGAGGAGCAAGTGATCAGCAATACCCCACTGGGAGGCTGGGGGTTTGTCTTCATTTCCATTTCTTGAAGAGGATCCAGTGGCAAAAATCACTTTGCTTCTTTTAAACTGGAATTGAACCTCGATGTCTTGTCCCTGGGAGATGTGGGGGAAGGTCACCCAGGGCCAAACACATTCTGATGTAGCTGTCATGCAGCCAGGTGACCTGAGCAGTTTGTGAGGACAGAGATGGATCAGACCTGAGCCATCCTGGAGCCAGGACCAAGCCCTGCTCTCTGCAATCTCTGCTGGGCCAGGCTAGTCCCTTCCTTGCTGACACCTCACACTGGGTACCAGAGACTTCTTGGGGCTTTTCCATCAAGTAGGAGCTCTTCCCAAGGATGGTCCTCATGCTGCTTCTGCTCCCAGGGTTTGATGTCCTCAGCTGGGTCAGGAGCCAGTGCCTGGCTTTGGTTGAAGAGGATCCAAAGCCATGGGTCTCCTCGCCAGTGAGGGAAGCCCCACAGATGGGGAGCTGGAGTCACGGCCGTGTGGCAGGATGTGTCCATCTGTCTGTCTGGAGGCTGGTGGGAGCTTCCTTATTTCCCTCATCAGGAGGAGGAGCTGCTGGTGCTGAGCCATCTTAACTAGACTGTACTTCTGCCAAGAAAGGTTGAGCCAGATGATCCTTGAGGTTTGTTCCAACCTGGGGTTCTGTAATTCCATGATTGAGTCCATAACTGATTCTGTTTCCATGCTTGATTCTGTGATTCCATAGTTGATTCCATAATTCCACAACAGATTCCCTGACTCTGGCTAGCAGTGTGGCTGCAGCCAGAGGACCAGGGGGTGACTGTGTGGCTGTTCCCAGCGTGAGAGCAGAGCCAGGGCTGACAGATTCATTTGCTCTTATTCATCGTCCTTTGCGTGACAGCAGGGAGCTGGCACATCCTGGGGCATGGAGACAAGTGGACCTGGAGTGGCACTGAACCCCACTTTCCAGCTAGTGCATGGGGTCCTCTTGCAGCCCAGGAAAGCCCCCAGTACTTCCTGGCTGTCACACTGAGCCAGGGCATAGCTCCATGGGCAGTGGCAGGGTGACAGGAGCCAGCACTCTCAGCTAATCCTGGTCCCACTGGGACACAGCAGCTCTGGAAATAAATCCTATCAAGGAAGAGGAGGACAGAGCCTGGCGCCGGGAGCTATTTCATCTCATCCCCAAAGAGCTGTGGGGATGGAGCTCTGGAACGAGCCCTGGGCTCTGCTGGCAGCAGGAGCTGTTGGCTGCTCTCATGTTCAGCAGGCTCTGACCTTCAGCCTTGTCTCTGAAACAGGCCATGAGACAGCCTCAGCCAGTCCTGAGCTGTGTCCCTGTGCCACTCACCCATCTCTCTCCTCATGGCTGGGTAAGGGCTGGCACAGGCATTTCCCCCAGATCCTGTCACTGGTGTCAAAGAAAGAACAAAGCTCTTGCTGGCCTGCTCGAGTGTCCTGCCAGGCTGGAGTGGCTGGGCTGGCCCTCAGCCCTAGGCTGAAACCACCTCTCACAGTCATGACTCTCCCAGAAGTGCACCCATGTGAGCCTCCTGCATTCTATGGCTCCATTCTGGGGGCCCTGCTCTGTCTGGCCATGCAGCCACCTTCACCAGCTGCTCTCCATGGGGTCAAAGTCCTTCAGGTGAGGGCAGAGATGCCAAGAGCCAGAGCCATAGGGAAGGAGATGCCCCAAACCAAGGGGAGAAGAAGGGTCCATTTGGAGAGAGCTATGGCTTTGGTCCCTGCCTGGCAGGAAGGGACACTTGCCACGGGGCAGCTTGGCCAGCTTGGCCATCAGAACAGGCTGTGGCCAGTGTGAGGTGAAGGCTGCTTGCCCCTATGGCAAAGCCGAAGCAGTTTGTGGAGGCACCCACCTAGCAAACCCAGCGATGTGGTGGGTTGTCAGGCTGAGCAGCCTTCCAGAAACCTCCCAGATCTCCGTGGGCCTTTCTCTGCTGCTTTTCCCTGCCAGCAGTGACCTCAGCGTGGGAGGGGAGGCTGAGCTCCCCGAAAGCCCCGAGAAGCAGGCGGGAAGAAGGAAGCCAAGCAAGGCTGGCTGGCTGCAGGGCCAGGGGAGGGGGAGCAGGAGCCGCACCCTCGCTCTTAACGCGATCCGTCTGCGGCAGCGCGGGTGGGTGGCTGTGATGCGCTTTGGCTGGTGGCCGGCGGCGCTGGCGGGCCAAGAACTGCTCTCCAAGACACCATCCCCACCTTGCAGCAGGCTTCCTCTGCCGCTGAAGCGGCTGCAAGCAAACCTCAGCCCCGGCTGGCCTTTTGCCACGCTGCGTGATGGCAGCTCCCCCTGGCACACCCTGCCCTTGGGTTCCTGCTCGCAAGGGACATCTTAGGGGCTGGTGTTGAGGGTGGGATCTCCAGTTTGTTGTCACAACCCCTCCCTCCTTGCTGGGCTTTTGCTAGGGGTGGGATTTCTGCTGAGATGGACCCAAATCCTGCTTCTGGTCGGAAAGGTTTCCATCCTTGGGTCACCTTTGGGAAAGATCTGTCTGGGAGCTGAGGCTGGTGGCCTTTCCCTGGGAGCTGGGCTGTGGTCCCTGGGACAGCAGGTCCCTCAGGACAGCAGGTCCTCAGGACTCCCATCACACAGCAAAGAAGTGCACAGAGGCCCAGGAGGAGGTGGCCACCAAGGGCTCATGTGCCAACCTTGTGCATGCTGGGCACCAGCTGCTTTGCACCTGATGGGCACCGAGGGGACGCTGGGACCTACCAGAGACCTCTCCCAACTGCTTAGGAGCCCAGCAGTCCCTTATCATGGGTACATGGTCTGTTCTCCCTGGCTACCTTGTGCCCAGCACCCCACAGCACAAAGCCTGGATTGAGCGAAAGCTGGCACAGCACTGAATGGGCACAGTTCACTTCTGCTCCCCATGCCAGCGTCTCTGCCACCCTCCTCCTGCACTCATGTCTGGCAGTGAAGACAGCTGCCCAGGCAGATGCCACTGGCAGGGCAACAGTCTGATGCTTCAGGTGCTGGCAGCGGCATGCAAGGGGCTCTGGGTGAGTAACCAGCAGCATAGTGGTGCCCAGCAGTATAGTGGTGGATCCCAGCACAGCAGCCTGGCATGGTGCCATGGCTGGCAGGTGGGCACAGCTTTGGGAACCTCAGTAGAGGCAGTGGGGGAGAGTCTGATTATGGTGGGGAGTGCAGGGAGCAGGAGTAGGTCATTAGATCTTTGAGTTAACGAGGGCAGCTCAGAGCAGCCCGGGGAAGGAGCTGATTCCCAGCAACTGCTGGTGGTGGAAATCTGCCATCTCCAACTTGGGTCCTGCCTCAGTGTTCCCATGGCCAGGCAGGGGGATGGGGACAGCAGGATACCCTGTGCCCCTGGCACAGGGCTCACAGCATCCTCACGTGTGCGCTGTGTGCTGGAGCAAGGCCAGCCAAAGGGTCTGAGAGCTGGAATGCCCCTGCTGTGAGACCAGACTGAGAGAGCTGGGATTGTCCAGCCTGGAGAAGAGAAGGCTTAAGGGAGACCTCCTGGTGGCCTTTCAGGACTCCAGAGGGCTGATCAGAAAGCTGAGGACAGATTTTTGATCAAGGCCTGTTGTGACAGGACAAGGGGTGATGGTTTGAACTCGAAAAGGGAGATTCAGACTGGAGAGAAGGGAGAAATGTTTGGCACTGGGGGTGGTGAGAGCCTGTCTCAGGTTGCCCAGAGAGATGGGAGATGCCCCATCCCTGGCACCGTTGCAGGTCAGGTTGGTTGTGGCTCTGAGCAGCCTGCTCTAGCTGCAGATGTCCCTGCTGACTGCAAGGGGTTGGACTTTGAAGGCCCAAACCAGTCTGGGATTCCATCACTGTATCTGAGGGTGCACACGTGGGCCTGTTGCAGCCAAGGGGCTCCTGGGCACATGGTGGGTGGTGGCAGCTGTGCCACCAGTGCCCCACACTAGCTGCTCTGAGGAACCTCAGTTGGTGCATGGCTCCTGTGCTCTGCAATCCTGAAGGAAAGGGGTTCTTGTTCATCTCCCTGGGCAGGGCTTGCCCATCGCCACCCCAGGGGTTCCTATACAGAGGGAGGTCTCCCTGTGCAGATCCAGGTCCTGGGTGCACCCTGGGCCGGTGCTGGAGAGGCTTCTCAGGGTGTTCCCTCTCCCGTAGCTGCAGCTGGCAGCCAGCAGCCTCCTGGGTGGTCTCAGCTGTCTCCAGCGATGCGTGGGCTGCTGGGGCCACCTGTGAGGGGCTGCTGGCATGGGACCAAGCCAGGTGCCCTGCCTTGGCATGTGTCTGTATGACTGTCACCCCCAAGGCCATGGGGTGCTGCTGAGTGCCTGCTGCCCAGCAAGCCTGGAGCTGATGGCTTTGGGAAAGGGCTTCTGGGAGATGGGGATCATGGAATCACAGAACATTTGGGCTCTAAGAGACCTTTCAGATCATGGAATCCAACTCTTACTCCAGCACTGCCAGCTCACCACCAAACCATGGCCCTCAGCACCACATCTACATGACTTTGAAATGCCCCCAGGGATGTGGACTCCCCCACCAACTACCCTGGGCAGCCTGGGACAGGCCTGGACAACTCTTATGAGGGAGAAATTGTTCCTCATGTCCAACCTAAACCTCTCCTGGAGCCACTTGAGCCCATTTCCTCTTGTCCTGTTACTTATTCCTTGGGAAAAGAGACCAACCCCCTACCTGGCTCCAACCACCTTTCAGGGAGTTGTAGAGAGCCAGAAGGTCTCCCCTCAGCTTCCTTTTCTCCTGAACACCCCCAGTTCCCTCAGCTGCTCCTCACCAGCGCTGTTCTCCAGACTGTCCACCAGCTTTCTTGCCCTTCTCTGGACCCACTGCAGCTCATCCCATCGAATCTCTTTCTCTGGAGATCCTCCAGCTCATTGCATCGCTAGGAGAGAAACCTGCTGGCTGTGGGCAGCAGTGGGATGTAGCCAGAAGCTGAGCTGATTGGCAGGTACCCAAGTGGGCTCGGGTAGAGGGGCATCTGAGCTCCTCTGAAGCAGCTGGGATGTCGCTGGTGGGGAGGGATTGATGGGTTGTCTTCACCTGGGTTGCTGCTTGGCAGGTTAGGATCAGAGACGATGGTGTCTGGCTGTAGGAAGTCAAGTGGTGGCAGTGGGACAGAGCTGCTTTTGCTGCCTAAGGTCCTCCAGAGCCTCCCGCACCGTCAGGGCTGGGGGTGGCAGCTCCACCTCGTGCCACACACAGCCCCACACACAGGCGGCTGGTGGGAGCATATCAGCTCTTTCACCCAGGGCTGCCACACAGTGTCTCAGCTGTGGCAGGCTTGCCACCGGGCACCTTCACCCTCTGCTGCCTCACAGGTAGCTGGGCAGCATCCTGGGCACAGCAGATCTGTTCGTGCCTCATGAGCACGCACAGCCTTCCCAAGCGTGCCCAGCTCGCTGCCCAAGCGACAGGGCTGCATGCCCAGGAATCGTTTGGCAAAGCTGGCAGACGGGCAGGAGCTGCCAGAGCATCTCCTGAAGTGGCAGGAAAAGGCTGATGGGGATTTTCTGCTGCAGCAAGCAGAGCGGGCACCAAGCGGGGCCAACGCACGCATGAGCTGGCAGTGGGTGCCTAGGGACAAGAGATGGCTGTGGTGACATCTGCCTGCCAGCCCCAGGGTGCTGCTCACCCCATGGCAGGCATGGCAGGAGGTACGGGCAGGGTGGCAGGACACCCCAGCTGCCCCACACGTCACCCTGCTACCGCGGGGGGCTCCATGGGCTGGAGTGGGCAGGAAGGGTCAGGCTGGTTGTTTGTGCCAAGCTGAGCTGCCTGTCTCTGTCTTGGTGATGGTCTCCTAATGCCCCTTCCCCTGCCCATACCTCAGCCCGGTGCTCTTACTGCTGTTGTGGGGAGCACTGTAGGGCTGCCCCCTCCCCACAGATGGGCATGGAGGGCTGCTCCAGCCACTCCAGACTGGAGTCTCTTCACCCTGATGCCCTACCCCTGGCAGTAGCAGGAGAGGGGAGGCTGGTGCTGCCCGTGGCATGGCCCGGCAGCAAGGGCGGTGGGGTGGCATCCCCTCCTCGGGGGTCACATCCATCACTCTGCTCATCCCGACTCCCAGGAGCTGTCAGAGGGCTGCAGGCAGCTGGCAGCAGTGCCAGGCCGTGCAGGCGGGCTGGCAGGATGCTGCTCCGTGTGAGTCGCGGCAGGCCTGTGTAGCTGCGACTTTAAGAAGGGCCTGGGCTGGGTGGGAGAAGCTTTTCCATCCAGCCCTTCTCCAGCAAACCTGGAGCCAGTTAGCGGCAGCCAGCGGCAGAGTTGGTGCCGCGGCCGTTTCCCTGCTGCCGCCTGCCAGCTCGTCCCATGGGTGCCTGTGGGGGCTTAGAGAGGCTGCTGGGCACGGGGTAACCTCTGATCCTGGCCAGGGGAGGAAGAGGAGGAGACAGAGCTGGGTATGTAGAAGTTTTGTCCTTCTCGTCCCCGCTGGACTGCCAGCCCTGCTCTGAGGCAAGTGCAGGGAGCTTGATGAGTGCATGGCATGGGGTGGGCAGCTGTCTCTAAAGGTGGTAGGTGCTGGCAGTGGGCATCCTCAGGGTGCCTACACAGCTAGGGATGGCCAAGTCACCAGCTTGTCTCCTCCTGTGCTGGGCAGAGGGGATGGTGGGATGAGGCTGGCTGTGCACCTCCTCACATGCTATCTGAGGGCTTATCCATGGTGGCAGCAGGTAGAGCCCCACGGGGGCGTGCAGTGGCCTCTGCTCCCTCGGCGGTGCCCATGCCTAGCCATAGGGCTGGATGTGTCCTTTCTCTTCCCACCACTCAGGCTGGGACAGGAGGTGGCCCCAGGGAGCCCAGCAGGGTGGGCAGAGGTGCTGAGGGACCTGATGGTCATGTAGGGGGTGATGCCACTGCCACACCTGGCACCCCATGTCTCACTTGGTGGGCTTTTTAATGACAAGGACTGGTGATGGTATCACACCACGCCTATGTTGGCACAGATGGTTTTGGGTGCAGTCAGCTTTCCTGAGCCAGGGGAAGCTCTTGGGTGGCTGGGGGTGCAGGTGATTGGGGTGACGATGGGCAGGATCCCCTTGTTCCCTTGGGCTCAATCTCTGCATGGGCATCAGAGGCCTCACAGGTTGTCCCGTGCTGGTAGCACGATGGTCATCAGGTGGTCATGGTTGCTGAGCCCACCCTGGTTTCCCTCCCCTGAGCAGCTGAGGGGGGCAGGGGGTGTGTGCAGAGCTGCCCTCCTGAGCCTAGCAAAGAGCCTGGCTGTGGCACAGCCGTAAGCCAGCTGGGCACCGTGATGTTGAGCTCTGGGGCTTGGGCACGCTGATGCAGCCCCTTGCAGGGCTCGCTTCTCCAGTATGCCCACCCTAAAGCTGCTGGGACACGGCTGCCCGGTGGGTACCAGGGTGCTGGTCCCTGAAGCCGTGAGCACACCCAGAGCACGGAGGGCAAGGGGGCACTGCGGGCGATGCCCTGTCCTGGGAAGTACGGGTCACGCCGCTGGCTCTCCCGGCACATGGGGCAAGGAAATATGTTATACACTGGAGGAATCCCAGGAATGCAGAACCCGGAGGGGACGCGAGGTGGCATGGCAGCTCCAGCCCAGCTTTGGCAGCTCTAGCCCAGCCCTTCAGGGGCTGCTGGCAGCTCCCCTGCCAGCGCCTGGTGGGGCAGGAGTTCACTTTCGGTGGGGCATCAGAGGCGCTGCCAGGCACAGAGTTTGGGAGTCTTCCAGCTCAGCTGGGACCATGCCCATGGTTGTGCCCCATCTGGCACCCCCTCACTGGGACGAGGGACCCCCTGGCCAGGATGTGAGACCCCTCTGGCTGGGACATGGGAGCCCTTGGGACCCCTGGGAGGGATGGGGTGCTGCTGGCTCTGAGCAGTGCCTGTGTGGGGCTCACAGCCCTGGCCTCACTTGGCCGCCTTGGCCCAGCCCAGGCCGTTGTTCTCCAGTGAGCTCATCAGCCTCGCTGCGCTGTGGAACGTGGTCTCTTGGCCAGAATATAACCAGCTGGTCCCTGCAGTGAGTGTTTGTGCTGCTCCAGAGGAGCTGCTGCCTTCTCTGCTCCTCTGGGAACAGGGAGCTGAGCTGCCCCCCATGACAACAGCCAGCCAGAGCCACCAGCATGGGCTTCTCCCCATCTCCATGCTTGCAGCGGACAGCCAGGACATTTTGGGGTGCTCCTAGCCACTCGTGTGCATTCCCAGACCCCATCGGTGTGGACCCTGCTGCTTGGGGTGAGGAGTAGCACACTGAGCTCCCTGGGACAAGATGTGGAAACAATCATGGTCTTGAATTGTGGACCTCACAACCCACAGCTGGGCTGTTGGCAGAGGTGCCACTGTGCCTGGTTGAAAAGGACCTGGGAGCATAGGTCAGCGGCAGCTGAAGATAAGCCAGTGTGTGCCCAGGTGGCCAAGAAGGCCACCAGCATCCTGGCTTGGATCAGCAATGGTGTGGCCAGCAGAACCAGAACAGGGATTGTCCTCTCGTACTCAGCACTGGTGAGGCCACATCTTGAATCCTGGGTTCAGTTTTGAGCCTCTCACTCCAAGGAGGGCATTGAGGAGCTGGAGATGGTCCAGAGCAGGACAACAAAGCTGGTGAGGAGCAGCTGAGGGAACTGGGGTTGTTTAGTCTGAAGAAGAGGAGGCTGAGGGGAGACCTTCTGGCTCTCTACAGCTCCCTGAACGGAGGCTGTAGCCAGGCAGGGGCTTGATCTGTTCTCCCAAGGAACAAGTGACAGGACAAGAGAAAATGGCCTTAAGATGCCCTAGGAGAGGTTTAGGTTGCACGTGAGGAACTTCTCCCCCTTGAGAGTTGTCCAGGCCTGTCCCCAGCTGCCCAGGGCAGTGGTGGGCTCCCTATCCCTGAGGTGGAGGGGGGTTGTAACCACGGAGATGTGGTGCTGAGGGCCACGGTTTGGTGGTGACCTGGCAGTGCTGCGGTAACAGCTGGACTCTGTGATCTGAAATGTCTCTTACAAGCCAAATGTTCTGTGGTTCCATGGCTCTGTGGCACCAAGCCTTGGCTTGGCTGGGGGCGCTTTGGAGGCAGCATTTTCTGGGTGGTGTTCCTGCAGACCCCCCCCAGGCTCGCCTCCATCCTCCATCTTCCCTGAGAACATGTGGAGCCCGGGGCAAGGTGGGCGCACACCCACGCTGCCCACAGCCCCAGCACAGGCTGTCCCCATGAGCCGGGGCGCTGCTGCAGCCCTGCCCAGCACGGGGGCACAGCACGGGGGCACGGCATGGAGCCGGGGGTGCCAGCACGGTGCCCCCGCAGCGCTGCGGCTGTCACACCCACCCACTGCCACATCAGTCACACACCCGCTCCTCGCACCGAGTACTGATCCAATTTGTGGCTGTTTCCATAACAACCTCCCGGCGCTTTCTGGGCCCTTCTGTGGCTGCCTGGATCTGCTCTGGCCTGGCAGGGCTGGCTCAGGCCGGGCTGAGTGCTGCTGGGCACAGCTGGTACAGGGTGCAGGCAGTGCACACAAAGCCCAGTTTCCTCCAACCTGGGAGTGGTTTCTTCCCCATCAGGGTGTTATGGGGCTGGGGGTAGAAGGACCCCAAGGATAGTGGCTGAGCCAGGTGTGTGGCCTTCCTTTGAGGGTCCCCCAGTGACAGCTTTATGTGGATACGGCACTGCCCAAGATGCACAGTGCCAGGGATGGGGTGCTGGCAGCCAGAGACACCTCCCTGTTTGTCCTGCCAGACACCCCAACACCCTCAGGTCTGCCTCCTGCAGTGTCTCATGGCTGTCACACAAACTTCCCCATGGGATGCCAGCCCCAAGAGCCCACCTTGCATCTCCTGTCCCCCATCTGCTCCCTGCCTCCATCCATCTCCTGCCCACTCTCCTACCTCACAGGGCCTACCCAAGATCCCCACAGCACCAAGACCTCTCTGACCCATTTTCAACCCCAGGATGTTGCTTAGTCCTGGTGCCACCCAGCCCCATCACCCTATGGGAGCTGATCTGCCCCAGGACCCCCACATCCAGCCCCACACCACTGCCCAGTCCTGGTGCCCACCACCCCCATCACTCATGCCCGGTTCCAGTCTTCCCCTCATGCACCTTCATCTCCAGTGCTCCCCACCCAGCCTCATCACCTTGGAACTTCCCAGTCTCCATCCATCCCCTCACAGCCCCAGGACCTCCAACGCAGTCCTGGCTCCGTCACCCCACGAGGACTGCCCAGTTTCAGTGCCCCCCACATTAACCTCCATCCCCAGAGCCCCACACCCAGCCCTATTGCCCTGCCGGGCTGCCCAGTTCCAATTGCCCAGCACCCACCCCCGGTCCCGGTGATACTCAGTCCGGTCCCGGTGCCCCCCNGCCGCCCGGTGCGGTGCGATGCGATGCGGCCCGGCTGGGCTCGGCCCGGCCCGGCCCGGCGGCTCCTCCTCCTCCCGGCTCGGCGCGGCGGGCCCGGTGGCGGGGCCGGGATGGAGCCGGAGGGGAGCGGCCCGGGGGCGGTGGCGCGGTGACCACCGGGGCCGGGCGAGCGGCGGAGGATGGGCAACGCACAGCGGAAGGGGCCGCGCAGCCAGCGGCGGGGCAGGATGCGCTCAGCAACAGGTACCGGGCATCGGGACGGGGCGGGACGGGACCGGACCCACTCCCGGCGCTTCCCCCGCGCCGCCCGTGCCGCCTCCGCCGAGGCTTTGCCGCGGTTCCAGTCCTCCCCATCCCCCGGGCTGCCCGGCCCCGCTGGGTCGCTTGGAGGACACGGGGAGAGGTCACCTCCGGCAGGGGCTTAGCGGGGACGGACGGGAATGGGGCTGGCGATGGGGGCCTGTGCGATCCTCTGGTGCGTGGGATGGGTGCTGACCCACACCTGGGCTGCGAGGGGCCAGCTCCGACCGTTGGCAGCCTGCTTTGGGCATGGGGAGCTATCCCCGGGCTGAGGGGAGCAAGCTGCAAGCAGTGGGGGAACAGATCCTACTATGGGGAACCAGCTCCAGGCAGTGGGGAGCCAGCTCCAACCGTCGGCAACCAGCCTCAAAGTGTGTGTGGGGGAAGCTCTGAGCACCGGGGAGCCAGCTTCAACCATAGGGAGCCATTCCAGGGCTGTAGGGAGCCAGCTGCAAGCAGTTGGGGAACAGATCCTACTGTAGGGACACAGCTCCAGGCAGTGGGGAGCCAGCTCCAAACGTAGGCAACCCCCCTCAAAGTGTGTGTGTGGGGAAGCTCTGAGTACTGAGGAGTCAGCTTCAATCATGGAGAGCCAGCCTCGGGTTGTGGGGAGCCACCTTCAACCATGAAGAACCAGGTTCAAAGTGTGGAGAGACAGCTCCAGCCATGGGGAGTCGTCTTCAGGTAGTGGGGAGCCAGTTCCAACCATGAGGAGTCAGCCCTGGGCTGTGGGCAGCCAGCTCCAGCCATGGGGAGCCAGCCCTGGGCAGCCCTGGCACTGGCTGGCTCCATAGCAGGTCCTGCCCTGGTAGGGACCCATATGCCTGCAGATATCCCCACCCACTCCCTTCTCCCACCTGCTGTGAGGGTGGTGGGTGTCTGAGGGCCCTTGTAGCACAAGTGGCCCAGGGCAGGCAGGGAGCCCTGCAGACCTGCCGGGCATTAGTGGGCAGCGGAGCAGGCACAGGGCTCTCTCTGAGCTGGGAGTGGGCAGCCCAGGGCGGGTGCCCTCTGAAGAGGCTGGGTGGAACAAGCAGGACTTGTCTGGTCACTCCTGTGTCCCCTAGCTGGCCTGGGCAGTTCAGCAACCCTTTTCCAGACACTCTGCTCCCGGACCCAAGACAGCAACAGGAGCTGCCAGCCCTCTGAGAGACCTCGGGAAAAGCACTTGGAAGCTGCAAGAAAATGGGGAGTGATTGTCACAGCCCAAGTGACTGTCACAGCTCGGCAGTGAGCGGGCAGAGGGGGTGGGGGTACAGCCTGTCTCTGTGAATTGTGCTGCCTCTGCCACAGTGACTGTTGCAATGGGGCAAGGGAGCTTTGGGGGTGCTAAGGCATCGGGAAGGACCCGGGTCTGGTGGATCCAGAGGGATGGATTCCCCCTCTCTGGGAGTGGTCAGGGCCAGGATGGATGGGGCCTTGAACAACCTGCTGTAGTGGAACGTGTCTCTGCCTGTGACAGGGGGGTTAGAACTAGATGACCTTCCAACCCAGATCAGTCTGTGACACGCAGGGTGCTGTGCTGGTCAGTACCCAGCACATCGCTCTTGGCTCCTGCCTCGTGGGGCACAGGCGGTGGCAGGGTCTGTACTCTGAGGTGGCCGTGGGATGCTGTCCTGCTCCTGCCTGTCTTGTCCAACCCTGCAGCTGTGTCTGCTGCAGCTGAGAGCAGGACAGGAGCTCATCACTATTTTGCATTGCCAAAGGGAGCTGCAGGTCATCTCTCTGGCACAGCTGGGAAGGACTGGTTCAGCTTTGTCCTCTGGTTCCTCACTGTCCTGAGGCACTGGAGATCTCCAGCAGATCTGCTAGTGCCTGACCTCCCTTGGGGAGGCACAGTGCTGCACCTGGCAGCTGGGATTCGGCAGCAGAGGGTCTGGCACTAGACAGCCCAAGGCTCATCTTGAGCATGAAGCTGGGGCAAGCATTTGAGTGTTCCCAGGCTGTTTGGCCTTGGAGCGGCTGGGACCTCAGTGGCTTGGGCATTCCTGAGCAGCTGCACGCAGGCGTTCTTGTAGAGAGGCTCCGGCAGGTCCAGGCTGGAGCTTATCTGCGAGGGGAGGGAGCTGAAACTTGATAAGCAGCAGCCCTGCGGTGGGTCTGGGCCGCTGGTGGGGCTGGGAGAGGAGAGCAGGCACCTGCGGTACCAGGAGGTGTCTCTCTTCATCTCAGTCAGGATCATTCTGCCCCAGGCACCGACAGCACACGGAGGGATCTTTATGTGACATCTCTGATGGGTAAACTCCAGCCTTCCACGTGTCCCCACGGCTGGAAAGGCTGTGTGAGTCTGGGGGGGAGTGAACTTTAGCTCTGCCCACTCAGCCAAGAGCAGCTTTGGTGGTCCTCTGAGGTACTTGGAGCTCCACCCCACCCCCACCTCATCCTCATGCATCAGAATTGCCGAGCAAGCTGCTCCTGAGACCAGGATGGGACCTTGTGAGCGTGGTGGCTTCACAGAGGGTCTGACTGGAGAAGGCAGCATGCCCACAGGCTGCTGGAGCCAATGCCATGAGTTCTCAGGTCTCTGTGCCCAGTGCTCTGGTGAGGCTGGGAGGCAGCTGCCCAGTTACTGTGTCAGGGTTGTAAGCATAGGGTGGGATCCCAGAAGAAACAAGGGAAAAGGTCTTCTTGTCCCTGTTCTTGGGGACAGTTCTACTTGTCCCCTAGTCTGTGGGAGCCACCTGCAGATGAGTTCTGCTGGTGTCTGCCAGCCTATCCCATCGTATTGGTCTGCAGTGATTCTGGGTGCCTGGCACAGAGGTGGATGGTACCAGCCCTGGTGAGCCACGTGCTCCCAGAGCCTCTTCCCGAAGGAAGCCAGGGCTCCAGGCTGTGTTCTCATCCCTGCTGCCAGCTCCCAGGAGCCTCTATCCTCTGGGAGAAGCAGCTCAGCTCTACAAAGCCCCGGGGCACTGGGAAAGTGGTCCCTGAGGAGCTGCTGCTGCCGCCTTTTGGAAGAAGCCAAAGTGAGAGGAGGCTCTGAGGGCTCTGGGGGCTTTTATGGCTTCCAGGGCAAGGTCAGGCGAGTCCCCAAAGAGCCCCCTGGCTGCTGTTAGCCAACAGGTGTGCGGGGGCTGGGGAGAGAGTGGCTGGGCTGAGCTGGGAGCAGCGTCAGGCTTCTGGGGTGCTGGCTCCCAGGGTACTGTTTTCCAGGTGAAGCTGCTCCAGCTGGGACACACAGGGACTGCCACGCTGTGCTGGACGGGAAAAGCCACCACTGTGCTGGTGCCCCCTATATAACCTGCGCCGTTTGGGTGGTGCCAGTTGCTGCTCCAGCCATGGTTGAGAGATGTTTTGGTCCCATGGCAGCCAGGAGCAGCCCAGCCTGCCCTTGCCTCCAGGACTCCATTCCCTTTTGGAGCGCTGCAGGAGGGGTGTCCGGTGGGAGGGACAAACTCCCTCGGAACCTTCACCTTTGCAGGACTCTGGGTGAATACCTGCAGAGTGGGCAGACAGAGGTTGGGCCATGCAGACCACGTCCCCGGGCTGGTGGTGGGGAAGGAAGAGGGGCCGTGGCCGGACAATGGGCTGTGGCGCTGGCTCCAGCAGTCAGTTCCTGGTCGCTTCCTCTTCCCGCGGGCTGGAGCTGGGAGCTCGCTGCTCTCCGCCTGGTTTCGAAGCGAGCAGCAAGCTCCTGTCCCTGTGCCTGCCGCCATGGCCAAGGTGGAGTGGCTGCTGGCACCCTGGCAGCAGGGAGGTAAGGTGGACTGCGTGGGCAGCATGGGCAGCATGGAGAGGGGCTGGCAGTGTGCAGCAAGGGTGGTGAGGGCTGCAGGTACTGCTCACTCTGCAGGACAAGCCCTTGGGTTGGGGTGAGCTGTGGCCGCAGGCTTCCATCTCTGTAGCCTGTCCAAGAGCTGCAGGGCTGTTGCCGCCTGGCAGCAGAGGTCTTGTCCTGCCTGTCCCCAGCTGTGGGGTATCCCCATCCCTTCAAATCCTTGCACTGCCGGGGGAGCAGAGACCCCCCACCCCTGTGTCCCACTAGCCACTTCTGGGGCTGGGGCTGAGCTGGGACAAATGCTGCCTGGCCCCATGGTGTGCCCTCCAGGCAGCCCTGGCTCGCTTGTGGTGGCAGGAGTGGGGACAGAGGGCAGCCAGCTGTGGCCCTTGCTGGGGCTGATTTCACGGCTCGGGCCCCTTTGTCCCCGGGCCTGGCCGCGTTCCCCTCTCAGGCCACTTCCTCGCATTGTCCCAGCTCCACAGAGTGTAAAACCAGCCGGGCACAGGGGAAATGGCCCCTTCCTGGAAGCACCCCTGCCCACAGCGAGGGGCTGCAGCCTCTGCCACAGGCACCCCACGCAACAGGGAGAGCCATGAGCCTGGCACTGGGTGCCCAAGCCTGACTGCGTGATCCTAGCCAGGCTGGAGACAGTGCCAGGGCAATGTTGGCAGGTAGCTGGCCTTGGCCACCTTGTCCCAGGGGAGCTCTTGGCCATGGTGTGTGGTGATCTTGTGCCAGGGTGCTAGGGGCTGGCTGGGACTAGGGCTGGCAGGGTGCCATGCTGGGTTTCCTGAGGTTTTCAGGGAAAGGTTTTTGCTGGGAAGCACATGGGAGTGAGGGTTGTGACCCGAGAGGGAAGCTGGGCTGCTGGGGAGAAAGGCTCTGAGGGTCCCATCCTGCCAGCTGTGGCTGATGGCTGCAGGGACCCAGCTCTAGCCAAGTGCCAGGATGGCAGAGGCAGGGTAATGGGAGCACCGAGACCAAGCCACACACTCGTGCCCCATCCCTGGAGTGGTGTCTCTCAGTCCCTGGTCAGGGAGCAGCGTGAGTTCATCTTGGCCTGGCCAGGCCCCATGGCAAATGTGGCCTTGGGCATTTCCCATCCCTGTGGCACAGGTGGATGCTGTCCCAGGCTTTTCCTGTGCTAGTCTTGCTGGCCAAGTCCTTCCCACGGCACATGCACCAGCCCTGCCTGCCAGAGCTCCTGACAGGGTCCCAGCTTGCCTTGCCAGAGCCAAATGTCCCCAGCTCCCCTGGCCTGTCTGCGTGAGGTCTCGGCTGACACCGTCTGTGGGCAGCACACGCGTGCCCTCTGCCCCTACCCTGTGCAAGGCATGAGGCAGGGTGATGGATCACTTGGGATCTGGGTGGAGGAAGGAATTTGGTCTGGTTTACAGATCTGTTGCAGGGACAGGCAGGCAGAGTCCCTAGCATAACGTTAACTCTGTGCCCTACTGGTGGGCAGTGAAGCTGTCGACTGTCCAGCTGCTGGTGCCTTTAACAGGAGCCTCTCACATAACCTAGCCTGTGCCCAGCAGCTGAGAGACCCTCACAGCTGCCAAACGCACCCCTGCCAGCAGCTTCTGCAGCACCCTTATCTCTTGTCAGTACGAAAGTCAGCTGACAGGGTGTGAAATGAAGGGTGAGGAGAGCTGGGAACCTCCAGCAGACTCAGCGTAGCAGGGAGGTTCTTCTGCAGCGCCCCATGGGCTTGCTGGGCACCTGCATAGGAGCACACAGACTCGCTGTGCAGGGCAGCACTGGGGTGCTAGCATGGGCATCCCTTAAAATGGCTGAGACTCCTCCAGCCTCAGCCACCAGCAGGCCAAATGGCTGAAGGTGGTGGTGTTGCCTGGCTGAGGAGTCAGGACATGTGCCCACGAGGCATGTCACAGGGGATGGTGTCCTGGGAAGGCCTGGATTTGGCCAGGGCACAGCAGGTCCATCTCAACAAGGGTTCACCTTGGGCACGCTTCAGCTGGCACACAGCAAGCGCATACGCCACAAGGTGCAGCTCTGCCTGGTAAGCAAGGCTCCTTGTGGCACGGGTGTTCAGTGGGGTGTCACACTGGGACATCCTTCAGACCCTGGTGGGCATTTGGCACTATGCCAACTCCGCTCTGCGTCCCGGTGGGCAGCTGGACTGGCCGTGCCTGAGCTCAGTGGGGGCGAGCTAGGGACAGGAGGCGCGTTCCTTGGCCATGCCAGCTCCTGCTGGGCGCTGTTCTCTCTTCCTCTCCACGTGTCACAGAGCAGCGTGCACCTTGGCTCCGTACCACCGGGACCGTCACCGAGCCGCAGTGGTGGTGCCGGCAGTGGGCTGGGCGCTGGTCGAAGCCGTCCACGCGCAGTACCGGCAGTGTGGCGCATCGGCAGGGTTTGGGCCGTGGTCGGGATCCGTCTCAGTCTTCGAGTTCTCCGTCCTTGCCCTCCGGTGCGCCAGGGCTGACAGCTGGTCTGCCGCTGTGCCGGTTGCCATGGCTGCTCTGCTGCTGGTGCATTGCCCTCCGCTGCCATTGCATCGCTCCAGCGGCACCTCTGCAGCAGCGGCGAGGGCCCGATTGGCACCGTCTGCATCACCAGCGCTTGCGTGAGCTCAGGGCAAGCTGGAGAAGGGAAAGTTTGGCAGTGAGCTGGAGTTCGAGGTGGCTTTCTGCAGAGCTGTGGCCTGAGCTGGCAGGAGCCACAATGGCTCTGTCCAACCTCTCTCTGTGGATCCGGGATGCCTGGGCAGGAGGTAACTGGGGGTGCTGGCGTGGAGCGGGGTTGCTTGGGATGCCTGTGGAGGGCAGCTGGAGGTCCTGCAGGGATGCTCTTCCGCCAGGAGAGTGGGAAGCTCAGCTCCCTGGGAGCAAGCCTGGCCTTAATCCTCACCCCATGGCATCCTCAGGCTGCCCACTCACTTGCACGCAGTGAGATCCTAAAGTCTTGTCAGCAGGGCAGCAGCACCCACTGTGGCAGAGGGTGCTGGCACCCACCCCTGTCTAGGCACCCTGCATCTGTGACCTTGCCCAGGGCAAGGAGCAGAGCTCACTGTGCCAGCCTGCACCTCTGTGAGGGTACAGAGTCCCCAGGAGACAGGCAGGGAGCAGCCTTCAGCAGCCCTGGCATGTCATTGGCACCTGTGCCCATGCTTGCAGGCAGAGCTGGGGCTGCTGCCAGCTCCCCTGGATGCCAGCTGTGTGTGGGGTGAGCCTCCTGCAGCCGTGCCTCAGTTTCCCCCCCACAGCAAAGCTGTGTTGGGATGTGTGTGGGATAGAGCCAGCCCTCCAACCCTGCTGCCCCCTGTCATCCACCATGTCCCTCAGGTATTTGCCACAGGGCAGGGGCCCCTCACAGCTGTGCTGTATTTTGAGCCTGTCCCTGATAAGCGTAGCAGGAGGGGCAGGGCCAAGGGCAGCAGGCTCTGCTCCGCTCACCCCACTCCTCTGGCTGCTGTACCCTCCTGCTCCAGCCTGCTGGAGCACCCCAAGCTCCATGGGTGTGGGTGGCAGCTGTGGCTTGCAAGGATATCCCAAACCTGCTCTTGTGCTACTCCTGCACTGAGGCTGCTTCCCAGCACAGCCCATCCCTGGGCAGCTGTCAGCAGCTCTGCCTCCTCACCCCTGCCCTGGGCCAGGCTCTGGCTCCTTGCACCACGTTGAGAGCTGCCACATGATGTCAGGCCCTGAGTAGCTGGCAGGGATGCGCCAAACCCTCTGAAGGGCTGCAAAGCCAAACCCTTGGTGGCAGCCTGGCACTTGTGTGCGTGGTGCAGCCCCAAGGGACACCAGTTTGGGGTGCCTGGTCTGCCAAAGGGGTGCTTGGTTGCTCCACCCTTTCCCATCCCATCTCCTCCTCAGCTTCTGCGTCCACTGGGATGATGAAACCATCCCCTCCAGCACCTCAGTGATGCCCACACCAGTGTAGGCATCACTCAGGATGGTGCCAGATTGCAGGCTTGTAAGGCAGGGACCCCCCCTGTTCCCTTTTCTTGTATGCCCAGCCATGTCAGCCTCTCCTCTTTGCCAGCAGGTTAGACAGGGCAGGGTGCTAGGCTCCCCTCACCCGCTGCCTGGGCAGCTTCCGGCGCGCCCCAGGGCGGCCCCACTTTCAGTGCTGCGGTTTGCCCACGTGGTTGGAACCCACAGGGTGGGTGCCCGAGGGTGCCCCAGCAGCAGGGCTGAAGCACGGAGGTAAGCTGTGTGTGGGGAGGTGGGAGGACTCTGCTTTAGGGTGCCCAAGGTCCTGGGGGGCACAGCGGAGGGTCTGCAGGGGGTGGCTGCCAGGGAATGTGTGGGCAGAAAGCAAGGAGCATGGGCACTGCGAGGTTGAAGGCTGGATCTGTGCCAGCTGGGCAGAGGGTTGAAGCGAGCTGGGGTGTGGAGTGTGCTTGGGAGGGGAGGGGGCTGCAGTGGGCCACCCACCTCACCAAAAAGAGCAAGTTGGAGGTCTGGAGGCTGAAGAGGTGAATTTTGCTCCCGGGCACCCTGCGCTCCTAGCTCCTGTAGGTCAAGTTTTTGGGGAGATAGCCCAACCCTACGCTGTACCCAGGGGGCAGCTGGGCACACGGCGTACGACAGAGGCCAGCACAAGGGGCTCCTTCTGCCAGGACACCCCCTAGTCATTGCCAGCTGGGAGGTGACACGAGGAAAAGCCGAAGTGGGCAAAGGGGCTGTGTTCACGCACCGCAGGCAGAACTCCATCCCGGGCTGCCTGGCAGTGCCCGCGGGCACGGGCTCTGCAGCCGGGCGAAGCCTCGGCGTGGCTCACACACACGCCCGCCCCGACACCTCTCGGTTGGTATGGAAACGAGGGAAATTAGTTAGCGGAGAAAGGGAAAGGCAAAAAGCAGGCTGGTGTTGAGGCACGTCGCCATGGCAACTCAAATTATAAAAGTAACTAGGCTGGGGACGTGGCACCGCGCTCTGGGTGCTGGGCGGCGTGTGGGCTCGGCGGGAAGGTGGGCAGGATGGCACCCATGGGCAGCATGTCAACGCTGGGCAGCAGGGGTGATGCTTGGGCTGCAGTGCCAGGTGAGCCAGGGCATGGCCGACAGAACACCACTGGCAGAGGGAGACGTGTCTTGTGCCAGGGAGCTCAGCTCCGTTTTGGGGCTGTTACCCCTCACCCAGGCAAGGGGATGGCAGTGGCTCCCCTGGCTAGGGTCTGGCACCAAGCAGGATGCCATGGCAAGGGCGGCTGCCTTTTGGAAGCTGGGGAGTTCTCTGGGGATGGGCACTTTGCGGGCGGCACAGGGGAGGTGTTTGTCACGCTGATAAGAAACACCAGGAATCGTCCCATCCATGCCCACAGCCTGCCCACACCTCGGTGCCATCTGGAAGCCCCTAGCTCCCCACTCTTCCCTGCAGAACGTGGGCCTAGCTGGGGCTGTGCCGAGCACTGGTGCTGGCTGCTGAGTGGGAACGTCCCACTGCCAGATAGGGCACAGGGATGTCACAGCCTGGTCCTCAGAGGTGACGCTCACAGGGCATTGCACAGTGCCCGGTGCTGGCAGCAGCCATCTCTCTGCCTGCAGCTGGGGCAGCTGGAGAAGGATCAGCCCCAGATCCCCAGGGATGAACCCTGGGTCACTCATGAGCCCCTGTTTGAAGCTCCCAAACCTGCTCTGTGCCCTCACCTCCAAGTCAGGGCTTGGTGGGCTGTGTGCAGGCAGTGGCACTGCCTGTGCTCTGGCACAGCCACACTGGGTAGCAAACCACATCTGCTCAGCACAGCTCTGGAACAAGGGGCTGGGGCTGGGGGCTCCCATGTCAAGGTTTGCTAAGCTGCAGCATGCCCAAAGAAACCAAAACCTCCTAGGGACATTTCCACCCATCTGAGACTTTGGGAGGATCTGGGTGAGTGCCTGGCCTGGCTCCACTGGGTTTCCCTTCCCAGGAGAGCCTTTTTGGGGTGTTTGTGGCCAGGGCAGGGTGAGTTAACCTCTCTGAGCAGGGTGAAACCAGCGTGGAGCAAGGCTCCACATCCCTTTCACTCCTTCCCTTTTGATTGCAACTTCTGCTCTTCTGCACCAGGAGGTTTCTTAATCAGAACATGAGGGCGTTTCCTGCGGGCAGTCACCCTGGGCAACAGGGCTGCCTGGCTTCCTTCCTTCCTCAATCTCACTCTCTGCCTCCCTGTCCTGTCCTGGCAGTGCCCAGAGCAGCAGTGCTGGTGGTGAAGGGCTCAGGGCTGGGTGGCTTTGCTGGAGGGACACACACGTGTATCCCCATCCCTGCTTTCCTGGAGAGACCTCAGAATAAGCTGTGTTATCTTCATGGAATTACAGAATATTTGGGTTGGAGAAGATCTTTAAGCTCATGGAGTGCAACCATGAACCCAGCACTGCCTGGGCACCAGCAAACCATGGCCCTCAGCACCACATCTTCGTGGCTTTGGAACCCCTCCAGGGATAGGGACTCCATCACTGCTCTGGGCAGCCTGGGCCAGGCCTGGACACCTCTCAAGGGGAAGAAAGTGTTCCTCATGTCCAACCTAAACCTCCTCTGGGGTGACTTCAGGCGATTCTCTCTTGTGCAAAGAGACCAAATTCCACCAGCACCTCAATGTCCTTAATGGAGTAGAGGCCCAAAACTGAACCCAGTAATCAAGGTGTGGCCTCACCAGTACCCAGTACAAGGGCATGACTCCAGTCCTGGCCACGCCATCCTCTCACTCTTCTCCCTCTACTTGCAGCCACCTCTAACCTGGACCTGGAGAGCAAGAAACCCACCCATGCCAAGCTGTCATGGCAGCAGCCAGTGAATGTCTTCCTCACGGCCGGGCGCCCGCCGGGCATGGAGCAACTGCACCAGGAGGCTCAGCTCAACCTCCAGAGCTTGTTGCAAGGTAGCAGGGCAGGAGGAGCTGGGTGAAGGTGGCAGGGCTGGGTGCTGCCCTGGATACATGACTACCATGGCAACATCAATGTTGTCTCCCATGTGCACATGTCCAAGCTGCTTCTCAGACCTCTCCAAGCTCTAGAAGTCCCTGGAGGTTCCAAGTCTCCTGCAGCCCCTCTCATCTCTGCTCACACAGCCCTGCTGCAAGTGGCAGAGCAACAGGGGCCAAACCTGGCTGCCAGCACCACAGTTCTGCCCACAAGATGCCACACAGATATGGCTGCAGCTCTGTCCAGCCAGCGTGGCCTGGCTGTTGATGCGGTTTCCTTCCAGGCTATGGCCCAAGCCATTGCGTGACCATGACTGTGGCACGTCACAGGCATCACGAGCTTGGCACCCCCTGCCTCAGAGCCTCGTTAAATCAGACCCAGCCCACTCTGGCTTCTGCCACAACCCTGGCCCTGATGAGCTCAACATCAGGGAGAGACATCGAGTTCTCTTCTGGCTGTCCCCACAGGACCCACAGTGTCCCAAGGAACAGGGGAGCACAGCGTGCTGCTGGGGTCTCAGTGCTGCCTCAACCCAGCCCCTGCCACCATCCCTGCCATTCCTTCTTGGGGTTTCCTTTCCCACCTGTGTGGAGTAGGGATGGGGACAGCCACCTATGCCATCGTGTTCCTTCTGCCCAGGAGCAGAGCAGTTGCCCCTGGGCATGGCTGGAGCAGGATGCCAGCTCTTGTTTCTCTTGCAGAGGAGTATGAAGAACAGTACACCGAGAGCAGAGTCACCGGGCAGACCTTCCGTGCCACCGGTCACCCATCCCCCGACACCGACACCCCCCCTGAGCCATCACCCCAACCCCCTCCTGCCAAGCGCCTCGAGTTTGTGCTTATGGTGAGTGCTGGGGTGGCAGGGTAGGGTAAGACGGACCTGGCATTGCCTAGGGCTGAGGAGTTGGCATGGCTGGTCAGGCAGCAGTGCCAGGAGAGGAAGTTTGTGTCCCACCCTTGTCCCCGTGGTGGGTGACACACCTTTCCCCCTGCAGCCCCCGAGCCGGCGAGACACTGAAGAGGAGACCACAGGCACGACCGCGCTGGCTGCAGGGTCACCAGGCACCCCCCTGAGCCTCCCCACCAGCCCGGACAAGCAGACAGCCTGGCCCAGGGCCTTCCCCCTGCCCACGGTGGAGGAGAAGCAGTGGCACCAGTCCTGCTCTATCCAAACCAACATCGTCCCCATCAATGTCTCGGGTAGGGTGGTGCCTCTGTGGTGCCAGGGGCAGCCCTGGCACTGGGGAGAACGCGGAGAGTGGGTGAGGAGGTGCCCCGGCAGCAGGGTGGGGTAGGGGGCCTGGGGCAGTGAACCTGTGTCCCCACAGGCCAGGAATGGGCAGGAGGAGAGGGGGAGAGGAGCAGGTCGACAGCTGGACCATGCTGGCATCTACCACCATCTCCTGCCATCCTCAGCTTTGTGTGTCTGACCCAACAGCCACCCTGCCATTTGGGCTCTTGTTTTGGCTGTGGTTCTGTTGTCACCTTGGCTCTCTCTGTGCTCCATGGCCAGCCTGTCCCATCTGTCTGTCCGTCTGTCCATCCATCCATCCA